>OZ057407.1:6867432-7045552 GCA_964056735.1 Allodiplogaster pararmata
TTCAAGTGTCCGCTGCTTTTTCCCCTCATCTGCACTTTTTTAACAAAAAAGTTTCTTGTTTGAACTCACTTTGATGAGACCTCCTTCGGCGCATCCAACCCCCATCATGGCCATGTTCTTCAGAAGCTCACATCCTATCCCCTCCCCTCCCCCTCCTTGAGTTCGAAAAATGTTCGGAAGAAAGTTAGTGACGCATAGGGTTTAATTATTGAGCATCAAAAAACTTGATAGGACAGCTCAAGTCCTTGAACCTCACTGCATGGTAAAATTATCACCACATTTTTGAACAACTTGAAAGCGGTCGGTTTTTCGAATTGGGTCTGCAAATTCTTGCCAAGAATTAATTTTTTGTAAGAGGTGGGTTCATTCATAACCGTTTTTCTTCGCTAGATTTTAACACGTTTTTGTAAAAGTGACGGAATAAATTGTGACTAAAAGCCATTTTGAAGGTGAATTTTTGAAGAAGAGGTTAAGTTTTGAATTAGGTTTTTCTTCTTTTTTCTTTCTTCTTCTGTATTTTTTTTCTCTAACTGGTTGCCTTTTTAAATTATTGTATTCTGTTTCTCACGCGATTTCTTGTGAGAAGTTCTCTTTAACCGTTCACCATCTCATTCTCATACGTTTTATTCTCCACTCACTTCTGAATGCATTGAGATGCTGGTTCACCTTTCTCTCTGATAACTCGCCGTTTCTATCTAACGAACTCTTTTTCGCCCTCTCCGTAGCGTATTTTTTTATCCCCTTTCTAAGCATAGCCTCAAGACTTATAATTTCACAAAATCGAGAAGCAATCACTGGATCGGATTTGAATCTGAAGGCTCACACGATCTTTTTATTGTACTCTTCAAGTATATATTTTGAGCAAGATTGGTGGTTTATCTCGATGATCATGTGATTCTATTCAAACAAACCATGTGCGAATTAGAGCGTTCAGAACATGTGAGTTTAAATTGAGTGTTCATGCCCTTAACAGAAAAAGGTTCCCATTTATTCCAAATCAATTAATGCCGATGCCTAATTGTGATCACAATTAAGAAGGAACACATTAAACGTAAATGCAATATTACAGCCCAATAACAACGTATTGTTTCTTATACATGTATGTATGTCAATCATGTTGTCTACCATGTTCAAAAGTTTCGACACCGACACGATATGAGTGAGACGTAATATTTAAGTTGGAAACAGCAAACATACAATGGGATTCTGTCAAAGTAGTTAAAAAAATAAGATAGTTCTTGAGTTAAGACTAGGATTCAAGATGCAGCACAAGCTGCGATGAGTTGCAGAGCAGTTAAACGGATATGAGATGGGGTCGAAGAAATCGAGTTCATTTTGTGAGTTGAAATATTGGCGGTCAAGCGGATCGATAAGGAGTGGTTCAGTGGTTGACCCATCGAGGAGCCCGAAGATGATTCATTCTCGGATGCAGAGGATGTTGCGAAAGACTGAGATGAATTCGATCGGAAATCACACATCTGCAAAGAAAAATTTTGAACAGGGGTTTTATTGTAGAGATTAAAGGCTCATGAAAACATATATACACTTACATTATGAATCCTTGACAAGAAGAGTAAATTTATTTTCGAGAACCTAGGTGAAATAAACAAGCACATTTCTCCCCTCCAATAACACAAATGTAACGGAGTAATCAAAGAAAACCTAGAAAAGTTTATTAGCAACGCGAAGGTTTAGATCAAAGGAAAAGAGGAAGACACCCATTGATGTATCTTCTCGGGCTAACCTCTTTGTTGAACCAATCACTTGGTGGTAAAGGAATGCTTTGTGCGGATGGCGGGTCAGAGAACTTAATCCCCGTAAATGGTGGAGAGCCTTGGTAGGTCGCCTGAGAGAGAACATATAAAGATGGGAATGAAAGTACAGTAGGACAATAAAATATTAAAAACAGGAAGAGCATTGAGAGAGGAAAGGAAGAATAGAAAGAGATAAAAAGAGAAAGATAGAAAAAGAGGAAATAAGAAAGTAAGTTAGAAGAGAGAGAAAAAAGAAAGAGCGAGAGAGAGAGAGAGAGAGAGAGAGAGAGAGAGAGAGAGAGAGAGAGAGAGAGAGAGAGAAAGTAAGCGTTTGAGAGACGAAGAAAAACAAAAAAGCAAGGAATAAGTAAAGATACCTTGACTACTATCTTCGTCGCCTTAGGCGTACGAGGAACAACAAGAGACATCGATACAACTTTACGGGGGATTCGCTGATTTTGATGAAAAGATCCGAAACGAGACTTGGGATTGGAAGGAAAAGAATGAGCGTTTGGCTGCAATTAGAGAATCCTTATTAAACTTCTCACTCACCTCGTCTTACACATTTCGATGCGAGAAACTACACAAACCTTCGATCTCTCGACTAAGTTGCGCATTCGCTTGGACGCTCCGCATAGTGGACCCGATGAAACTTCACCACCTGACGAGGATTTTCCGAGAGCCATTGTGTCTTCTTGGAATAGTTTTCTGTAAAATTGATGATTTAAACTTCTTGCTCTTATAAAGTTCTCTGAACAGAGAATTGGAAAGGGAAGAAATTCTGAACAAAAACTGAAGAGTCTAGAGAAAAAAAAGAGAAAAACAAATAAGACATTTGATTAAACTACAATTAAGAAACACAGCGGAGCGCGTCTGAGTGAGTAAAAAAACGATAGTGATCTGCTGAATGGGCTGAGAGGTTGAATGAGGAGCGAGGAAAGTGAATGCGAAGAAGGGGTGAGTGTAAAGAGGGCGGGGAGAGGGGCGGGACTTGAGAAGCCAGGGGAGTACATTGGATAATCGCACCCACCGCAAATTATCGTATGCGTCGTGCAAGGCATTTTCTTAACATTCCATTTATAGGGTAAGGAGACCCTCCTCCTCTTGAGCCATTATTCAAGGTCAGCATTCCCCACTCGAAGACAACAGGGGTTTGTTAATCGGCATTTATTGCGTTAGGCATTTCCTGCTGAGGCTTTGATACCAAAGGACAATACTGTTAGTTTATCTCTGCCGCAGTTTATCTCTGCCGCAGTTTATCTCTGCCGCATAACCCAATTATGCCCTTCCAATATTTTTTGCTACAGCATCACAGAAGAAGACGGTACGAATTTGTTTTCTGTATATTTCTTCACAAAACAGAACCGCAGTTTACATCAAACAACAGATTGCCACAAAACCTATCAGAAAAGAAAGTTTAACCGTTCAAGAGACAAAAAAATGAAAGAAAGTTTAACCGTTCAAGAGACAAAAAAAATGAAAGTTTTGATGGACACATTAAGCTTAAATGGCCTTGTTTTTTAATGTATTTCTTCATTCGCTTCAAATGTCGCAGACATGAAACGCCATAAATCACACAATTCAACTTAGTTCTACAATTGTTCTAGATAAATTACGAGCGAACTTTCAACGTAGAGACATAAGAACTGATAATATTGTTTGGACAATACGATCCCAATGGGTCTTAATCCTCCTGGATTTCCAAGGGTCTGAATCTTCCTGGAGACCGAGCTCAACCATGCTCAAGCGTTGGAGTAGAGTAACAACCGCTCTTTGGCCGGTCAGCATAAAAGCCAAACCCGCAAAATCGGCCAATCAGAGAATTGTATCGAAGATTTTATCGAGTTAAAACAATTTTTGCAAGACATATTTTTCATCAGATTCCTTCCAGGTATCTCGAATTGGGTTTTTACGGTTCAGGTTCAGCGCTCTTAAAATAATTACTTATAAGAGTTTTTGGAGATTTTTCGGTGCTGATAAAATTTTTGTAATCTTAAATTTTTTGTAACTGCATCGTAAATAAAAAAAGACGCATGTGTAATACATATATTCTTTAATAACCGAAGTAAAACCCATAAACTTTTCTATTTCTGAAGTTTGATGAGTGATGTTTCTGAGAAGCGAACAGTTCGCAAACATTAAAAGTTGCATAAAACCAAATCCAAAATATTACATTTGATTCTTTGACCTTTTAAGGGTTAAAAGAGAACAAGAAGAAATAAAAGTTTAAAAGTTTTGCCGCGTTGAGAATTAAAAGCCTTCAGAAAAATACCGTTTGACAAGTACCGTAAGACAAAGACTTACAAGAAGCAAAACAATCTTCTGATCAAAACTGCCTGCTTCTTGAACGGTGAAACTTCCACAATTTTACTTTTTTTAAAAACAACTATTATTTAGTTTAATGTAAATTGCGGTTATTTGTTTAGTTTGAAAAATTGTGCACGAAAAATTTGCCGTTTCCTTCTGCGAGACTTTACCGAAATACTGGTAGGGTATAAGAATGATTATGTGGCAGATATAATTCAACAGAAATGCCCTATAGTACCAATTTGTGCATACAATGCCTACCGTATTTATTACCGGAAAACGAACCGTATCACGACACTTTGTACCGCGTCACTTTGTACCCGACACTTTGTACCCCGTCACTTTGTACCGCGACACTTTGTACCGCGACACTTTGTACCGCGACTTGAGTGAGGCCGCGCGTTTTATTTTTACATTAAAACATATTTTTACATTAAAAAACGCTTAGGCTTAGTAAAAGTTTACGATAACGAGGCCGTACGGCTTAGCTAACGAGGCCGTACGGCTTAGCTAATGAGGCCGTACGCGGTACAAAGTGTCGCGGTACAAGTGTCGCGGTACAAAGTGACGGGGTACAAAGTGTCGGGTACAAAGTGTCGTATACAAAGTGACGCGGTACAAAGTGTCGGTAATTAAAAACGAACCCCTTTCTTCTTATAACAGAGTGAAGAAGACGTATATAATATATATCCGTATGATAGATCGAGAAAAAGAGGGTATATTAATCCTATGTTTGAAATGCGGTCCTTTGTATTGAATAAAATGCCTTCGGCGGTGCAATTAGTGATTTGCGGGGGGGGGGGCGAATATCGAGTGTATCCTTTCTCCTCCTCGAGCTTCTTTCTGGCCCCCTACACCTCGCCCCTTTCTCGCCCTGTCCTTCTATGCTCCTCATTCAACTTTTTTTTCCCGTTCAGCAGTTCACTCACTGCCTTTTTTCACTCATGCGAGATGCTTTCCTTTCCGTTGTATTTCTTAGGTGTTGCAAGTTCTAGGGACTTTCTCGAAAGCTAGTTGGAGTCTTGCTTGAACTATATAGTAAGATGATTTAGAGAAGAATGAAAGGGATTTTCTATGTGATTGCAGCCGGAAACTCAGTTTCTTCCATGTTTTCCTAAGGCTCATTTGGGCTCTGCTCATAGAAATCAACGATTCCCACGTAGAAATCTATCGAGGTCTTCCGCTGCTCCTCGCATGCTCCTCCTGCTCCATGCTACAAAAATGCAGGTACTCTGTTTTTTTCTCGTTTTTTTTCTTCTCAAAGTCATTTCTCTCCTTTTGTTTACTTTCTGTTTTTTTCTGTCTATCTCATTCACTTTCTTTCTCTAATTTTGTATTTCTCTCTTCGACTTTTTCTTTCTCTCTTTTTTGCTCTCATACTTTCTGTTCTCTTTATCTTTTCTCTCGTTGTTTCTAACTATTTTATCTCCCCCTTCCTATCACTATTTTTGTTTCTTTTTTTCCTTGCTAATGTCCTATATTCTCTCAGGCGACCTTCCAAGACTCTCCAGCATTCGCTGGGCGCAAATTCTTCGACTCCCCATCGGCACGAAGAATTCCCTTACCACCAAGTGATTGGTTCGACGAGAAGGTTAGTATTTTAAAGAAGCATCCATGGGTTTATTTGTTCCATTTCTTGCTCTCTACCTTTCGTATCTAATCTGCTGGTGGCTAATAGCTTTTCTGAGTCTCTCTTCAATTATGTATTACCTCGGGGGGATTCGGTGTTTCGAATGCTTCTGTGAAGTTTACTTGGAGTTTTAAATTCAGAAATAGTTGGCCTTGTTTCATGGAGTTCCAATGCGAAGAAACGACGACATCATAAGACTGAAATCTGTAAAAGGGAACTGTCGTAGAAGATTTCGTTGCCGCAATGTGATTCCCACTCAACCTCGACACATTTTCAGGAGATCTTCTCGAAGTTCGAAAAGAATTCATATTCAGGCTCCTCTGTGGACCAACCACTGAACCCCTCCCGATCGGTCTGCTTCGCCCACACCTTCCCAACTCACATACCTCTTCTCTTCAATTATGTATTACCTCGGGGGGATTCGGTGTTTCGAATGCTTCTGTGAAGTTTACTCGATAAAGTAACTCATGCGACATACAGAATCTGATGAGTGTGTACACGATCTCGATACAGTAACTCATGAGACATACAGAATCTGATGAGCGTGTACTGTAAGCAATATCATAAATCATTGTGCAATTCAAAGCCTGCATTAATCATTATGATTCCAGAGCCGGAGGCGGAGCTTGCTAAGAAGGAGGAGCCAAGAGCAAGAAGATAAAAGACGCCACGGAGAGCGAGCGAGGAGAGAGAGGGGGACGAACCCCAAGCCCCGACCACAGACCCCTTTGATATTTTGCGTCCCTGATAAATATATATCTAATAACTCCGTGTTTGGTTGTTGGGGACACAATACAGGGGCAGGGGAGGGAAGGAACACTCGCGGGCAATGCCCACCATTACTGGTAGCAGCGAGTGGTTCTTTCCCATGGGCCCCCCCTTCCCCTTTGTTGCGCAAGTCGCACCTCTCTCTCCACTGCACCTTTTTTTAAAAAAAAAAATTTTTTTTTTCGTTGCACTGTGTTAGTTTTGGTAGTTCATGCATGGGGGGCTGTTGCCCCGAAACAAAAGAAGGCTGTCGACAGCATTCATGGTTCTTTTCAAGAACATGAGGTTTCAGTGTTCCCGGAAGATGGGCTAGAGGTAAGACCCATAGTATTTCAGTGTATCCCCGGAAGATGGGCTAGAAGTAAGACCCATAGTATTTCAGTGTATCCCCGGAAGATGGGCTAGAGGTAAGACCCATAGAGTTTCAGTGTTCCCGGAAGATGGGAAAAAGGTTAAACCCATAGTGTTTTAGAGAGTCCCCGGAAGATGGGCAGGAAGTAAGACCCATGGAGTTCACGCGAGAGTCGGAGCGAAGCAGCTGACAGAGGTTAGATTTTTATTTTTGGTGCCAGTAAAATTTTCCTGTAATTTTCCTTTTTCTATCAGTTATATTAAGCACTTTATCATCACGCAATTTTTCCGTCAATTAAATTAGAATTTTTAACAAATTTTCTCTTTGCAATTCAACTTCTCAGCTTAACAAGCAAAATGTAGAGAAAATGAGAGAGCTTTAGCACTTAAGTCTGATTATATACTTTTTGGAAGAAACAGAGATTTCAAATGTTATGGTCTGTCTATATTTCCGTGTATGTGTGCGAAGGGCCGTAGCCACGAAAAAACAACCAAAAATAAACCAATTTGTTTACGCTTTGAAAAGGTTAGGCGATATGAGTGAGTGGAGCGAGGAAGCCACATTCAAAAGGCGTTGGAGGGAAGCTGCCTTTCTGTCCTAGACAGATTAGCCAACCTTTGTTTATATCTCAGTGTTAAGAAAGACATGTGAATCAGCAGCAGTACAGAGACGTAGAGAAAAGAAAATGGAGAGAAAAGAGGGAAGAGATTCAAAATATAGTGAGAGGGGAAGAAACAGTTTTGGGTAAAAAGGTAAAATATCAATTTTGTTACAGGTCCGATTGTATCTCCATCACCCGCAGGGCCAATCAAAACGACTCCAGGAGCAGAAAATGGTAAGTAACGATCTTTTAACATTTTCGTGTTTATTTTTACAATACCGTTGGTACTTACCATTCAAAAGTATTTGAATTTATATTGAAAGGTCCTATTTTCTATAATCTGTGTAATATATCCGTGATTTGCTTTCTGCCTTCAGGACTCAATTCTTTAACTTTTGTTTTCCCAATCTTTTGAAATTTTCATGCGCGCAGCCTCAAATTGAAACCTTGTTCATTACCTCGAATTGATAATTGAGCATGTTTTGAATGATGAAATTACGTTTTCTCGTTTTGCCATTATTTGCATTGCTTTTTACTGTGAATATGGTTGGGCAGTCGCCCCGAAACCAAAAAAAAAAAAAAAAAAAAAAATGAAACGCGAGATCTCGCAGTGTTGAAGGTTTTAGTTCTCGTCTCATTCCTCAATTTCTTTTCCACAATTTTCAAAATAAATGTTGCTTGTTCCTTCCACGCTAAGACCATTAATTTTTCACCACTCATTAATCTTTTAAATCTAATCCCATCATAATAATATTATTATTATTGTTCAAGAAGGTCTGAAGACGCGTTTCCTTTCGTATGCGCATAGCAATTACCGTAGAATCTTAATTTTTTTGCTTTCGTCTTTTTTTTGTGAATATCGTGAGGGCACGCATCTCTCAACCTTCGCCGCGACATGTTGAATATATGCTCAAAGTTAAAAAAAGATCTGTGATTTGGAGCTAACACCCTTCCTTTGTTCTTGCTGGCATTTCCCATCAAAAGGGACATTCACGTAGCCAAAGATTCAAAAAGCGAGAAGAAAATAGAAAGTCACAAAGAGAGAAACATAAAAGAGAAAAAGCGAGAAAAGAAACAAAAAGAAAGAGCAGAGCAGAGCGAAAGTCAAAAAGAGAGAAGCACGAAAGGGCAAAAGCAAAAAGACGCAAAGAAAAACAAAGAAGAGTGAGAGCAGTCTGAGAGAGAGAAAGTCAAAAAGAGTAGCGTGTGGTGACTCACTAGCAAAGCTTCAAAAAACAAAAGGTCGTCATTTTGAGTAAGACAGGCAAGAGAGGAAAAGGGAAGTCAAAAAAAAAGAAGAGCAAGAGACAACTAAGACAGAGAAAAGAGAGGAGAAAGAGGAAAAGTCAAAACAAAAGCCCCCCCTCGCAATCAAGATAGGGGTTACGGTAATAGAAAATAGAGAAGAGCGAAGAAGCAAAGGAAAACAAAACGCGCTAATGGCACTTTACCAGATTCTCAAAACCAAGTAAAGATTAAAAAAAATTAGATACACAATCCATTACCACATTCTTCAGAAGTTTTACCCCTTTAAAAACACTGCTCAACACAATAATAATCACTTCAGTTCTTCGACAGAGAAACTCACCACTCTTTATTGAATCCCCCTTTCAAATTTATTTCTTGTCTTCAAATCTTGAAGGGCTGTTGCCCCGAAACAACCAATAATACCCGAAAGGGGAAGTCTTTGCTGATTCTTGTCTTCAAATCTTGAAGGGCTGTTGCCCCGATACAATCAATAATACCCGAAAGGGGAAGTCTTTTTCCTGAGAATCCTTCACCGATTTCACGAGAGGGCAGTCGCCCCGAAAAACAAAATGATAGACGAAGAGAAAATCCGATCTCTCACAGAATTGAGAACAGTAGGCCCGACCACAAGGTCGCAATCGGCACCCCCTACAAGAGAATTGGAATCATTGTTCAAAAAGGGTGAAAACTCCATAGGAGCAACGCTATTAGAAGCTAGAGACTTGAGAGATGCTACAACTATAGCTATCCAGAAAACTTGGAACAAAGCAGAGCTCGGAAATACAACATTTCAGAACTACGCCAAGGCCCTAGAAGACCTGCTATTACATAGTCCCATGAACCGGATAACTTCTAGTAAGGCAGATATTGACGAACATTTGGCTGTTGCCACGAACGAGAAATCAAAACAAAATTCTTCCATAATTATTACAAATAATTTACAGCAAGAGGATAACCTCAACTCACATGATAGAGAAGGCAGCACAGAAAAATCAGGGGCTAAACGCGCGCCGTCTCTTATGATGATAAGTACGCAACAGCACGGAACAGGGCTGTCTTCATTTACAGGAACAGGTGAAATCGCGTTTGCAACCTGGCTAAGGCGATTCGAAGACTTATTGAGAGTAAGAGGGCCCAACCTCACCACTGAAGAGAAATCAAATTACCTGATATCTTACCTTGAAGGCAGCGCTCGCGAAAAAATAGAAGAATTATCTAATACCGATAGAAAAGACTTCAGCAGAGTCGTAAACCACCTTAGATCATACTACGACAGCAACCAACAAAAAGCTCTAGCAAGACAAGCTTTAAGCTCATGTACGCACAACATAGGTGAAAGTGTATCAGCATTCAGCGATAAAATTACCACCTTGGTTAGATCGGCCACGGGACACTTGGCACAAGAAGCCCAAAAAGAAAGAATGCTCGAAGAATTTATTTCCAGACTAAGAAAACCCATTAGACTGCAGGTAATGTTGAGCGAACCGACATCTTTCGAAGAAGCGGTACGTAAAGCAATAGCCGTAGAACACACGTTGCTAGAATGTGCAGCTGAGTCCTTAGCGAACCCCACTCTACACGCTTTCGAAAATAGAGGCCCACCAACAAGGGAGACGCAAAACAGACCCCGAATTTTCCAAAATGTTCAAGTTAGAGAGAATTTCCAAAGATCAAACGTTAGAAACAGTTATCAGCAACCAGGCTCTAATTACGGAAATATGCGAGAACCTAATAACAGATGCTTTTACTGCGGTCGCCTTGGTCACCTAGTCGCAGCATGCAGGACTAAGCAGATAGACATGCAACGAGCTACAACAGAAAACTTCAGACAAACGAATCAGTCCCAGACATATCATCATAATCAGCTCAGAAATCGGAATAACATATCCCAAGGCCATAGAAACGATGTCAGGCAGAACACACCGCTAAATTTCGTATCAGAAGAAATAATGAGTAATACAACAACAGCCTTGGATAATTTGACTCAAGCACTCGAAAAAGCACAAGCTCGTGCAGCCGAGAGCGAAGAGAGAGTAAATTTACTGGTGCAAAGAAACAACTCTCTTGCAAGAGAGCAGTTCACCCCGCAAACAACGAAAGCCGCTAGTTCGTCTAGCCGCATAGCAAGTTTAATGCCTTTGATATTGTTAATAAGCATGACAAACCCGACAAATGCCATAACAACATGGATCTGCCCATTCGATCAATCTCCCGAAATATTCCGCTTCCCTTTGAAGTACGATTGCTCTCGCATGATCCCACCAGCGAACGCCACGACGAAACCATTGACTCTAGAAATTTATCGACCTAACACAAGACAGTATTCATCTCAAGGGTCATTTTGCGAAATAATAACGACGGAGATTAATTACTACCAATACTTCTTTGGCGGACGCTGGCAAGAAAACTCAGAAACCAGACATATCGTCTCCAAAGATCAATGCGAGCACATGTCTCACTTCAAAACGTGCGAGCATGGCACCTTGATCGAATACAAGGGAATTTGGAGGACAGATAATAAAATAGATATACCGTGGGGTACACCACCTTTCTCAAGTATGAAAACTAGAAGCGTACAGGTGACAAATTGTGTCTTGAACACAGCACCAGTCATCACCAGGCACTCAAACACAAACCCACATTCAGATATAGCCGATCTGAGTAGCTGCTCCTATCAAGAAGGAGTTTGTTCCTTCATAAAGGGAGTATAATGGTTTGGGTTCCAGAATCAGAAGAAAAATGTGACTTCATATTTTTCGGAACAAAGAAAGGTGACCTGATTGGAAGGGTATGGATCAGTTCGGACAAACAATTTGCTTTGTCATGGGACAATGAGAAAACAGTAAGCAACTGTGGCAAGAGCCTAACAGCGACAGACCAAGGCTTCGCCATCCTGATCTGGAAGAAAGTCAAACGAGACGCAGCACCAATTTACTCAAACCAACACGCTTCCCAGCTATTGGCTTCGGAACACGCGGCCGTAAACAGCATGACGGGATTGATGCAACACGCAGTAAGATCGATGTGTGAGCGCATGACCATGTTCACAGCTTCACTGCAAGTGGCACTCAACGTTAACCCAACACTAGCTGTTCGAGCTCTCACGAATAGATCAGACGTATCGGCAAGATACGCAGGAGGCGGAATAATAGAAATATTCAGGTGTTCCAGAATACCTAAGGGATCAGTAAAAATGATCCCATTTAACGGAACCTGTTTCGACAAACCAAAAGCGCGAGTCACTTCTCCGACAGGCACGATAGAAACTTTTGTAGACCCAGTATCAGGAATCATTCAAAAAACAGCTAATAAAAAGGAATGCTCGCAAAATCAAATATTTTTCTTTGAATCAGGCACTGTACTCGAGAAGTTTGACGCATTAGGAGGAACAATCTCGATACTGCAGAAGGATAGCATTCCAACAATAGGCAAACATATGGTAGAGAATTTTGAATGGCGGCCTAAATTGACCATCTTTTATAATTTGGCACTGACAAACTTCTCAGAGATTTTAGGAGACCACACATGGACAACCCAATGGGAGTCTAAAGATGACACGTGGATAGACCACCACGGAACAAAAGTCTCATTAGATCTGAATTCAGAAACGAAAGAATGGACTTGGAAAATGCTTTTGGGGGACTGGAACCTTTATTACATCTGGGTAACCCTTTGTACTACATGTGTCACAGCAAAAATCATTATTTTTATTTATAAAATCTCTAACTCTCTAGCCCTTTTATCATATTTGACCTCGTACCGTAGAAATCTGGATAGTTGGCCAAATCCGCGCAGTTGCGCCGAAACAAGCATAAATCCGCAAAACGCGATCACGCTTCAGCAAATAAGAAGTGAGAAACCCAGAATGGAGATAGAATTAACAACACCAACGACATATCTCTCACAATACCCATTGACCCCTCCTCTATGCACAATTTCAATAAATAGAGTACACTCATCAACGATTCAAATTCCGGTCCAACTCAACGGATTTTGGATGCTAGCTCTAGTAGATACAGGTGCCGGTATTACAGTAGCAAGCAAAGATTTAGCTCGACTAATAGGGATACCAAAATTGGAGGAAAGCGACGTCCCAAGAGCAACAGGAGTAGCAGGAGTACCGATAGATATGGCCGGTCGAGCAACAGTAGAACTGTTGGTAGGAAATGAGATGTTAGATATAAACGTGTATTTCACGCAACAGAATTGCATATCCCTTGCGGCAGACCGGTATAACGTCATTCTAGGCAATGATGTATTACGCAGGCTACCAAGCTGGCAAATACAGTACGACGAAAACCGCATCGTATTTGAAAATTGCGAAATCCCCATCGTCAATGACGAAACGGAAGCGCTAAAAATAACAAAAGTAAGGCTAGCGGAGACAACAATATGTCGACCTAACACAGAAACAATGATAACATGTCGCATCGACCCCACAGTCAGCGACATACTGCAAACTGAAGGCATAACCAGAATCAAGCAACACCCCGAAATGTATACTCCACCCGCCGTAATCCAGGGATCTAAAGTTTTTCTCTTGATAACAAACCCTAACGAGCATGAAATAATATTATTCAAAAATCAGCATATAACAAACGCGACCCCTTTAGAAATAACTGAATTAGAAACACTACAAGACAAAGCAAGCGAAGCCCCAGGAAAATTATCCTAATCCGTCTTACATCTACAACCCGCAAACTCCGAGTCCACTAGAGGAGGATGCGAACAAAATCGGCAGTTGCCGCGAAACGAACAAAAAATGTTACATGAAATAAATAAAAATTTAGAGCTGTCAGACGTCACAGAAGAACAACGCAGCCAGCTAAGATCACTGTTCGAAGAATTCGAAGATCGAATATCAAGTTCGAGTTATGACTTAGGATCATACGACTCATCTTTGGTGCACATTAAAACTTCAACTGAAATTCCAAATAGCAAGCCCAGACCTCAGAAAATACCAATCAAGTTCCAGAAAGAATTGAATGAGCAAATAGACAGTTTGCTCAAATCCGGCAGAATTCGAGAAAGTGATACACCATGGGTCCATAATACAGTACTAGTAAAGAAAAGTGACGGATCACTTCGCGTGTGCTTAGATTTCAGGCCTTTAAACGAGGTAACCATTCCAGACCATTATCCTTTACCGCGCATAGAAACTATTCTGGAAAAAGTAGCAGGCAATAACTTTTACACTTCTATAGACCTAGCCAGCGGATATATGCAACTACTAATGGACGAAGAAAGTCAAGCAAAGTGCGGCTGGTTAACTCATCAAGGAGTATATGAGTTTGTATACTTACCATTCGGACTTAAAAACGCAGGAGCTCATTTCTCGAGAGCAATGGCGAAAATTCTAAGTGGTTTAGAAGAAAATTGCTTAGCATATTTAGATGACATTGTAGTCTTTAATAAAGATTTCGATTCTCACTTGAAAACACTAAAATCGATTCTACAAAGGTTCAGGCAATTCAATATAAAGGCGTCAGGAAAGAAATTAAAAGAGATAGCTAGAAGGAAGATATGCTTTCTAGGTCACGAACTTTCATCTAGAGTCTATAGCCCAGCCGAGAAAAATATAACAGCCATAAAAAATTGTCCTAGGCCCAAAAACGCTAAGGAAGTGAAAAGGTTCATAGGAATGGCTAATTTTTTCCGGAAATTCGTAAAAGGATTCGCTACAGTAGCATCCCCATTATATCAACTGACCAAAACAAAAGGCGGCTTTGAATGGAACGAAGAGCCCGAAGAAGCATTTGAAAAAATAAAAAATATCTTAATCGACAGACCATGTTTAGCATTCCCTCGAGATGATGAATTCATCTTGCACACAGACGGAAGCACGTTGGCAATTCTCCAACAGCGTTATTACAGAAAGTAGAGGATAGCAAAGAACTCGCAGCAGTAGGTTACTTTAGCAAGTCACTAACTGAGTCACAAAGAAAATGGCCAGCAACGCACATAGAAATATACGCGATAGTAATAGCCTTGAGATTTTTCAAATCAACTATTTACGGCAACCAAACACTAGTTCAGTCAGATCATAAACCACTGACTTATGTATTGGATCATGTCAATCTCCACGATAACCTAGCTAGATGGATAGTTGAGTTACAAACATATGACATTAAAATCGAATACATTAAAGGAAAAGCGAATGTAGTAGCAGATTTCTTATCTCGAATAGAAAACGCCAATATAATCATTCACGAGGAGGAGAGTGAAGACATAATAGAATTCCCCGTTTGTTTAGCAATCAAAACTGGCAGTTGCCACGAAACTATTCAATATCAGAAAATCAAGCCATACGATGTCTTAAAAGAACAGCTTAAAGACAAACTATGCAGATTGATTAGAAAGATAATAAGCGGAGAGACGTTAACAATCACCGACGAAGAAAATACAGAAAAAGAGATATTAGATTTAGCTCAGGATTGTTTCATAAGACAAAACGGATGCGTTTATAAAAATGAGCGATCACCAAAAAATCCAAGTTCACGAAAAACGGTTTTACTAACCCCTGAAGTCTTGAGAGTCCCAATTTTTACAGCATATCACGTATCACCTACAGCAGGAGGACATTTTAACTGGAAGAAGACTTTAGCTAAAATTAAACGAAAGTACTTTTGGCCAGCAATGCGTTCGGAAATTTATAAGAATTGCAGAGCTTGCGAGGTTTGCCAGCGTAAAAGACCAAACGACGCCAATCGAGAGAAATTAACACCGGTTTTCGCACACGCCCTATTCGAAAAATCTACACAGACCTGACCGGGCCCATACACACAAGCCAGACAGGCCCAGCACTAATAACGCCATGGCCAACGCAGGAAGAGGAACAACAATTTATTAATATCAACTTCGAGCCTAGACCCATTATGGGTATTCCAAAATCCCCACCGCCTTCAACGGAGAGAACGAAACCCGAGAAAGAGGCGACGCATAAGTATAATTTGCGATCGCGTAAGAGAAGGGAATCATTGTGAAAGCGTATGAGAGCCAGTGGTCCCCCTTTTTTACATTATTGATGTACTATCGCGATATTACAAGGACCTTAACCGTCATGTCTATCGTTATCTCACATAAAAGCCCTCATTTCAATTATTCATGAATCATCAATTTATTTAGCAAATTTTGATCCCATCGTTAACCTTGCTTTTCTTTCCATCCTCTTCATAATTTTAAATCTTCATGCAAAACGTATGCCTTTGGGCGTTTTGCCCTTCAGGTTTTTCATCTTTTGGGTCTTTTTACCTTTCACTTTAACACGAGGTCAATAATAGGGTAGTTTTAATATTTAATAGATCATAGTAATTAAATTTTAGCTATTTTTTATAAAGACTGAGGACAGTCTTTGATGGTAAGGTGGAAGGTGTAAGCAATATCATAAATCATTGTGCAATTCAAAGCCTGCATTAATCATTATGATTCCAGAGCCGGAGGCGGAGCTTGCTAAGAAGGAGGAGCCAAGAGCAAGAAGATAAAAGACGCCACGGAGAGCGAGCGAGGAGAGAGAGGGGGACGAACCCCAAGCCCCGACCACAGACCCCTTTGATATTTTGCGTCCCTGATAAATATATATCTAATAACTCCGTGTTTGGTTGTTGGGGACACAATACAGGGGCAGGGGAGGGAAGGAACACTCGCGGGCAATGCCCACCATTACTGTACACAATCTCGATATAGTAACTCATGAGACATACAGAATCTGATGAGTGTGTACACAATCTCGATACAGTAACTCATGAGACATACAGAATCTGATGAGTGTGTACACATTCTCGATACAGTAACTCATGAAACATACAGAATCTGATGAGTGTGTACACAATTTCGATACAGTAACTCATGAGACATACAGAATCTGATGAGTGTGTACACAATCTCGATACAGTAACTCATGAGACATACAGAATCTGATGAGCGTGTACACAATCTCGATATAGTAACTCATGAGACATACAGAATCTGATGAGTGTGTACACATTCTCGATACAGTAACTCATGAAACATACAGAATCTGATGAGTGTGTACACAATTTCGATACAGTAACTCATGAGACATACAGAATCTGATGAGTGTGTACACAATCTCGATACAGTAACTCATGAGACATACAGAATCTGATGAGCGTGTACACAATCTCGATATAGTAACTCATGAGACATACAGAATCTAATGAGTGTGTACACAATCTCGATACAGAAACTCATGAAACATACAGAATCTGATGAGTGTGTACACAATCTCGATAAAGTAACTCATGAGACATACAGAATCTGATGAGTGTGTACACAATCTCGATACAGTAACTCATGAGACATACAGAATCTGATGAGTGTGTACACAATCTCGATACAGTAACTCATGAGACATACAGAATCTGATGAGTGTGTACACAATCTCGATACAGTAACTCATGAGACATACAGAATCTGATGAGTGTGTACACGATCTCGATAAAGTAACTCATGCGACATACAGAATCTGATGAGTGTGTACACGATCTCTATGTATACAGTAACTCATGAGACATACAGAGTCTGATGAGTGTGTACACAATCTCGATAAAGTAACTCATGCGACATACAGAATCTAATGACCTCATGGGACTGATGGCCATAACATTC
The DNA here is from genome assembly GCA_964056735.1 of Allodiplogaster pararmata. Classification (NCBI taxonomy): domain Eukaryota; kingdom Metazoa; phylum Nematoda; class Chromadorea; order Rhabditida; family Diplogasteridae; genus Allodiplogaster; species Allodiplogaster pararmata. The sequence continues at coordinate 6,884,721 of OZ057407.1, forward strand.
TATTTTGATATGACATGGAAAATTGAAACGTTACACTTGAAGCAGAGATGCCTTTTCCTTTATTTGCATGTTTTATAGGCGGCAAAATAAGTAATAACCTGCTTATGATCTGTTATAACTTATTTTTCCAAAAAAAAAAACTTTTTAGTTTCTTTTGTTTTTTTTCTATGGAATTCCGATAACTTTTTGATTGAATAAAAAAAGACCAATTAGTTAAAATAAATTTACAATGAAAACGAATTTATCAACAAAACAAATCATTTACTCTGCACGGTAATTGAGTCAGATTATATGCATAAAAAAGAACCTTTTATGTAAAAACCGGGCTTATCCGTGATTTAATTTTCTATTGCTTCTAACAAAATGGTAAAATAGTCTGATTCTTTTTTTACAACGATGAAAACTTTTTGGAAATTCAATTTGCTTCGTAATTTCAAAGACCTATCCAGAAATTTTTGACATTCATTTTTTCTCGCTTTTTTTCTGCAAAAAATAGTTTTCTTCTCCAAATTATGATTGAAATCTCCACGCTCAGGCAAGATATTTTTTACTTTCATTCTTGATTAATTTAACCGAGAATCAAGTCATTTCTTCTATTCATTGCGAAAGAGCGGCTGCTCATCACATGCGTAGTACATTTTTGACTCTTTTCGACGAGGATTATCCAGCACAGCAACCTAAAAATATCATCGTATCAGGATAACTCTTTTCGGAAACTATCAAAGAAGCCTGGGCATCTAGCTGATGATGCCATTAAAAACATCCTCCTCTGTCATGAACAACCTAAAAAAGGGGGATGGGTTTGCATACAGATAGAAAGACAGGGAGAAAGTTAGTAAGAAGAAATGTTTGTTTGAATTCTCAGCAAAAAGGGTAGCTACGCACTTACGCAACTACCGGAGGCGCAATTGACGGGAACTGCGTAGTCGTAGAATTTCCCATTTTATAGCCAATATTGCCCAATTGAGGAGGTGTGTATTCGTCCCAACCCCCCTACAGAATCATCTTCATAAAAGTCCGTTACAGGAAGAAAACTTGCATCGATAGAGAGAGAGTGGAGAAGGGTGTCAAGGACACGGGGAGAGAGGATATGCTACCGTACCACCCGCAGTCGATGGCGGGCGGTCTGGCCATCAGCAGCATACAACATGTCGGCATCCCAGCGGAGAGACTTCGCGAAAGTCCTCTCGCTTGACCCGGGGTCCTTTCTCTCCCTTTGTATGTTCTTATTGCATAAGATAGCAAGGGTTAGTTCTTTTACTAGTTTGTCTCTGGCCGCTTCAAGTTTCGTTTTCAAAACTGGAAATGGAGTTAGGGGGCGTGGTGGTGGCGTTGAAGAAGGCCACGGGGAAGGCCAAGCCATCCGTTTCAAATGCCTTTATTTGCCTGTTTTATAAGTCCCTGCCTTCCAAGTTCCTTGCTGCCTTAAAGTTCTCCCTCCGCTTCAGGTCCCCCCTTTACGAGCCAGAGTAGTGCTCACCCCTTTACGAGCCAGAGTAGCGCTCAGCCCCTTTACGAGCCAGAGTAGTGCTCAGCCCCTTACGAGCCAGAGTAGTGCTCACCCCTTTACGAGCCAGAGTAGTGCTCATCCCCATCCCCAGCTCTCCCCCTATCGTCTGAGCCAATTCAGTGTCAGTAACTCTGCTTCATAATAAAGGTAATTGCTCTCTCTCTCTCTCTCTATCTCTTCATTGCTTTCGTTTTATTAGTGGTTTATTCTATTTGTTCTTAATTTAATAAATCTCACTGTGCTGTTCTTGCAAATCACACGCTAAGCGGAACAAACAACTATAATAGTCAGGAACAGAAATAAGGCGAGCATACACTACACTTTTACACCACATTTGGTGCATCGGCCAAATTAAAAAAGGGGCCATAGAGTTCTTCTTCAAAACCGCGTGGCACTGTTTCTGATTATTGTGATTGTTTTGATTTTCCTGCTTGCTTTGCACTCTTCCTGGTCTCTCATTATTATTTCATTCCTTTCTTGCTTGTTTTTCACTGTTTTTTTCCAATTTGACTTGCGGCTCAGCCCTAAGACAAGTCAAAGTTTTGTGTCAAGTGGCGCCAAACGGCCTAAGACCACTCAAATCAAGTCAAGTGGCGCCAAACGGCCTAAGACCACTCAAATCAAGTCAAGTGGCGCCAAACGGCCTAAGACCACTCAAATCAAGTCAAGTGGCGCCAAACGGCCTAAGACCACTCAAATCAAGTCAAGTGGCGCCAAACGTCCTAAGACCACTCAAATCAAGTCAAGTGGCGCCAAACGGCCTAAGACCACTCAAATCAAGTCAAGTGGCGCCAAACGGCCTAAGACCACTCAAATCAAGTCTAGTGGCGCCAAACGGCCTAAGACCACTCAAATCAAGTCAAGTGGCGCCAAACGGCCTAAGACCACTCAAATCAAGTCAAGTGGCGCCAAACGGCCTAAGACCACTCAAATCAAGTCAAGTGGCGCCAAACGGCCTAAGACCACTCAAATCAAGTCAAGTGGCGCCAAACGGCCTAAGACCACTCAAATCAAGTCAAGTGGCGCCAAACGGCCCTAAGACCACTCAAATCAAGTCAAGTGGCGCCAAACGGCCTAAGACCACTCAAATCAAGTCTAGGGGCGCCAAACGGCCTAAGACCACTCAAATCAAGTCAAGTGGCGCCAAACGGCCTAAGACCACTCAAATCAAGTCAAGTGGCGCCAAACGGCCTAAGACCACTCAAATCAAGTCAAGTGGCGCCAAACGGCCTAAGACCACTCAAATCAAGTCAAGTGGCGCCAAACGGCCTAAGACCACTCAAATCAAGTCAAGTGGCGCCAAACGGCCTAAGACCACTCAAATCAAGTCAAGTGGCGCCAAACGGCCTAAGACCACTCAAATCAAGTCAAGTGGCGCCAAACGGCCTAAGACCACTCAAATCAAGTCAAGTGGCGCCAAACGGCCTAAGACCACTCAAATCAAGTCTAGTGGCGCCAAATGGCCTAAGACCACTCAAATCAAGTCAAGTGGCGCCAAACGGCCTAAGACCACTCAAATCAAGTCAAGTGGCGCCAAACGGCCTAAGACTACTCAAATCAAGTCAAGTGGCGCCAAACGGCCTAAGACCACTCAAATCAAGTCAAGTGGCGCCAAACGGCCTAAGACCACTCAAATCAAGTCAAGTGGTGCCAAACGGCCTAAGACCACTCAAATCAAGTCAAGTGGCGCCAAACGGCCTAAGACCACTCAAATCAAGTCAAGTGGCGCCAAACGGCCTAAGACCACTCAAATCAAGTCAAGTGGCGCCAAACGGCCTAAGACCACTCAAATCAAGTCAAGTGGCGCCAAACGGCCTAAGACCACTCAAATCAAGTCAAGTGGCGCCAAACGGCCTAAGACCACTCAAATCAAGTCAAGTGGCGCCAAACGGCCTAAGACCACTCAAATCAAGTCAAGTGGCGCCAAACGGCCTAAGACCACTCAAATCAAGTCAAGTGGCGCCAAACGGCCTAAGACCACTCAAATCAAGTCAAGTGGCGCCAAACGGCCTAAGACCACTCAAATCAAGTCAAGTGGCGCCAAACGGCCTAAGACCACTCAAATCAAGTCAAGTGGCGCCAAACGGCCTAAGACCACTCAAATCAAGTCAAGTGGCGCCAAACGGCCTAAGACCACTCAAATCAAGTCAAGTGGCGCCAAACGGCCTAAGACCACTCAAATCAAGTCTAGTGGCGCCAAACGGCCTAAGACCACTCAAATCAAGTCAAGTGGCGCCAAACGGCCTAAGACCACTCAAATCAAGTCAAGTGGCGCCAAACGGCCTAAGACCACTCAAATCAAGTCAAGTGGCGCCAAACGGCCTAAGACCACTCAAATCAAGTCAAGTGGCGCCAAACGGCCTAAGACCACTCAAATCAAGTCAAGTGGCGCCAAACGGCCTAAGACCACTCAAATCAAGTCAAGTGGCGCCAAACGGCCTAAGACCACTCAAATCAAGTCTAGTGGCGCCAAACGGCCTAAGACCACTCAAATCAAGTCAAGTGGCGCCAAACGGCCTAAGACCACTCAAATCAAGTCAAGTGGCGCCAAACGGCCTAAGACCACTCAAATCAAGTCAAGTGGCGCCAAACGGCCTAAGACCACTCAAATCAAGTCAAGTGGCGCCAAACGGCCTAAGACCACTCAAATCAAGTCAAGTGGCGCCAAACGGCCTAAGAACACTCAAATCAAGTCAAGTGGCGCCAAACGGCCTAAGACCACTCAAATCAAGTCAAGTGGCGCCAAACGGCCTAAGACCACTCAAATCAAGTCAAGTGGCGCCAAACGGCCTAAGACCACTCAAATCAAGTCAAGTGGCGCCAAACGGCCTAAGACCACTCAAATCAAGTCAAGTGGCGCCAAACGGCCTAAGACCACTCAAATCAAGTCAAGTGGCGCCAAACGGCCTAAGAACACTCAAATCAAGTCAAGTGGCGCCAAACGGCCTAAGACCACTCAAATCAAGTCAAGTGGCGCCAAACGGCCTAAGACCACTCAAATCAAGTCAAGTGGCGCCAAACGGCCTAAGACCACTCAAATCAAGTCAAGTGGCGCCAAACGGCCTAAGACCACTCAAATCAAGTCAAGTGGCGCCAAACGGCCTAAGACCACTCAAATCAAGTCAAGTGGCGCCAAACGGCCTAAGACCACTCAAATCAAGTCAAGTGGCGCCAAACGGCCTAAGACCACTCAAATCAAGTCAAGTGGCGCCAAACGGCCTAAGACCACTCAAATCAAGTCAAGTGGCGCCAAACGGCCTAAGACCACTCAAATCAAGTCAAGTGGCGTCAAACGGCCTAAGACCACTCAAATCTAGTCAAGTGGCGCCAAACGGCCTAAGACCACTCAAATCAAGTCAAGTGGCGCCAAACGGCCTAAGACCACTCAAATCAAGTCAAGTGGCGCCAAACGGCCTAAGACCACTCAAATCAAGTCAAGTGGCGCCAAACGGCCTAAGACCACTCAAATCAAGTCAAGTGGCGCCAAACGGCCTAAGACCACTCAAATCAAGTCAAGTGGCGCCAAACGGCCTAAGACCACTCAAATCAAGTCAAGTGGCGCCAAACGGCCTAAGACCACTCAAATCAAGTCAAGTGGCGCCAAACGGCCTAAGACCACTCAAATCAAGTCAAGTGGCGCCAAACGGCCTAAGACCACTCAAATCAAGTCAAGTGGCGCCAAACGGCCTAAGACCACTCAAATCAAGTCAAGTGGCGCCAAACGGCCTAAGACCACTCAAATCAAGTCAAGTGGCGCCAAACGGCCTAAGACCACTCAAATCAAGTCAAGTGGCGCCAAACGGCCTAAGACCACTCAAATCAAGTCAAGTGGCGCCAAACGGCCTAAGACCACTCAAATCAAGTCAAGTGGCGCCAAACGGCCTAAGACCACTCAAATCAAGTCAAGTGGCGCCAAACGGCCTAAGACCACTCAAATCAAGTCAAGTGGCGCCAAACGGCCTAAGACCACTCAAATCAAGTCAAGTGGCGCCAAACGGCCTAAGACCACTCAAATCAAGTCAAGTGGCGCCAAACGGCCTAAGACCACTCAAATCAAGTCAAGTGGCGCCAAACGGCCTAAGACCACTCAAATCAAGTCAAGTGGCGCCAAACGGCCTAAGACCACTCAAATCAAGTCAAGTGGCGCCAAACGGCCTAAGACCACTCAAATCAAGTCAAGTGGCGCCAAACGGCCTAAGACCACTCAAATCAAGTCAAGTGGCGCCAAACGGCCTAAGACCACTCAAATCAAGTCAAGTGGCGCCAAACGGCCTAAGACCACTCAAATCAAGTCAAGTGGCGCCAAACGGCCTAAGACCACTCAAATCAAGTCAAGTGGCGCCAAACGGCCTAAGACCACTCAAATCAAGTCAAGTGGCGCCAAACGGCCTAAGACCACTCAAATCAAGTCAAGTGGCGCCAAACGGCCTAAGACCACTCAAATCAAGTCAAGTGGCGCCAAACGGCCTAAGACCACTCAAATCAAGTCAAGTGGCGCCAAACGGCCTAAGACCACTCAAATCAAGTCAAGTGGCGCCAAACGGCCTAAGACCACTCAAATCAAGTCAAGTGGCGCCAAACGGCCTAAGACCACTCAAATCAAGTCAAGTGGCGCCAAACGGCCTAAGACCACTCAAATCAAGTCAAGTGGCGCCAAACGGCCTAAGACCACTCAAATCAAGTCAAGTGGCGCCAAACGGCCTAAGACCACTCAAATCAAGTCAAGTGGCGCCAAACGGCCTAAGACCACTCAAATCAAGTCAAGTGGCGCCAAACGGCCTAAGACCACTCAAATCAAGTCAAGTGGCGCCAAACGGCCTAAGACCACTCAAATCAAGTCAAGTGGCGCCAAACGGCCTAAGACCACTCAAATCAAGTCAAGTGGCGCCAAACGGCCTAAGACCACTCAAATCAAGTCAAGTGGCGCCAAACGGCCTAAGACCACTCAAATCAAGTCAAGTGGCGCCAAACGGCCTAAGACCACTCAAATCAAGTCAAGTGGCGCCAAACGGCCTAAGACCACTCAAATCAAGTCAAGTGGCGCCAAACGGCCTAAGACCACTCAAATCAAGTCAAGTGGCGCCAAACGGCCTAAGACCACTCAAATCAAGTCAAGTGGCGCCAAACGGCCTAAGACCACTCAAATCAAGTCAAGTGGCGCCAAACGGCCTAAGACCACTCAAATCAAGTCAAGTGGCGCCAAACGGCCTAAGACCACTCAAATCAAGTCAAGTGGCGCCAAACGGCCTAAGACCACTCAAATCAAGTCAAGTGGCGCCAAACGGCCTAAGACCACTCAAATCAAGTCAAGTGGCGCCAAACGGCCTAAGACCACTCAAATCAAGTCAAGTGGCGCCAAACGGCCTAAGACCACTCAAATCAAGTCAAGTGGCGCCAAACGGCCTAAGACCACTCAAATCAAGTCAAGTGGCGCCAAACGGCCTAAGACCACTCAAATCAAGTCAAGTGGCGCCAAACGGCCTAAGACCACTCAAATCAAGTCAAGTGGCGCCAAACGGCCTAAGACCACTCAAATCAAGTCAAGTGGCGCCAAACGGCCTAAGACCACTCAAATCAAGTCAAGTGGCGCCAAACGGCCTAAGACCACTCAAATCAAGTCAAGTGGCGCCAAACGGCCTAAGACCACTCAAATCAAGTCAAGTGGCGCCAAACGGCCTAAGACCACTCAAATCAAGTCAAGTGGCGCCAAACGGCCTAAGACCACTCAAATCAAGTCAAGTGGCGCCAAACGGCCTAAGACCACTCAAATCAAGTCAAGTGGCGCCAAACGGCCTAAGACCACTCAAATCAAGTCAAGTGGCGCCAAACGGCCTAAGACCACTCAAATCAAGTCAAGTGGCGCCAAACGGCCTAAGACCACTCAAATCAAGTCAAGTGGCGCCAAACGGCCTAAGACCACTCAAATCAAGTCAAGTGGCGCCAAACGGCCTAAGACCACTCAAATCAAGTCAAGTGGCGCCAAACGGCCTAAGACCACTCAAATCAAGTCAAGTGGCGCCAAACGGCCTAAGACCACTCAAATCAAGTCAAGTGGCGCCAAACGGCCTAAGACCACTCAAATCAAGTCAAGTGGCGCCAAACGGCCTAAGACCACTCAAATCAAGTCAAGTGGCGCCAAACGGCCTAAGACCACTCAAATCAAGTCAAGTGGCGCCAAACGGCCTAAGACCACTCAAATCAAGTCAAGTGGCGCCAAACGGCCTAAGACCACTCAAATCAAGTCAAGTGGCGCCAAACGGCCTAAGACCACTCAAATCAAGTCAAGTGGCGCCAAACGGCCTAAGACCACTCAAATCAAGTCAAGTGGCGCCAAACGGCCTAAGACCACTCAAATCAAGTCAAGTGGCGCCAAACGGCCTAAGACCACTCAAATCAAGTCAAGTGGCGCCAAACGGCCTAAGACCACTCAAATCAAGTCAAGTGGCGCCAAACGGCCTAAGACCACTCAAATCAAGTCAAGTGGCGCCAAACGGCCTAAGACCACTCAAATCAAGTCAAGTGGCGCCAAACGGCCTAAGACCACTCAAATCAAGTCAAGTGGCGCCAAACGGCCTAAGACCACTCAAATCAAGTCAAGTGGCGCCAAACGGCCTAAGACCACTCAAATCAAGTCAAGTGGCGCCAAACGGCCTAAGACCACTCAAATCAAGTCAAGTGGCGCCAAACGGCCTAAGACCACTCAAATCAAGTCAAGTGGCGCCAAACGGCCTAAGACCACTCAAATCAAGTCAAGTGGCGCCAAACGGCCTAAGACCACTCAAATCAAGTCAAGTGGCGCCAAACGGCCTAAGACCACTCAAATCAAGTCAAGTGGCGCCAAACGGCCTAAGACCACTCAAATCAAGTCAAGTGGCGCCAAACGGCCTAAGACCACTCAAATCAAGTCAAGTGGCGCCAAACGGCCTAAGACCACTCAAATCAAGTCAAGTGGCGCCAAACGGCCTAAGACCACTCAAATCAAGTCAAGTGGCGCCAAACGGCCTAAGACCACTCAAATCAAGTCAAGTGGCGCCAAACGGCCTAAGACCACTCAAATCAAGTCAAGTGGCGCCAAACGGCCTAAGACCACTCAAATCAAGTCAAGTGGCGCCAAACGGCCTAAGACCACTCAAATCAAGTCAAGTGGCGCCAAACGGCCTAAGACCACTCAAATCAAGTCAAGTGGCGCCAAACGGCCTAAGACCACTCAAATCAAGTCAAGTGGCGCCAAACGGCCTAAGACCACTCAAATCAAGTCAAGTGGCGCCAAACGGCCTAAGACCACTCAAATCAAGTCAAGTGGCGCCAAACGGCCTAAGACCACTCAAATCAAGTCAAGTGGCGCCAAACGGCCTAAGACCACTCAAATCAAGTCAAGTGGCGCCAAACGGCCTAAGACCACTCAAATCAAGTCAAGTGGCGCCAAACGGCCTAAGACCACTCAAATCAAGTCAAGTGGCGCCAAACGGCCTAAGACCACTCAAATCAAGTCAAGTGGCGCCAAACGGCCTAAGACCACTCAAATCAAGTCAAGTGGCGCCAAACGGCCTAAGACCACTCAAATCAAGTCAAGTGGCGCCAAACGGCCTAAGACCACTCAAATCAAGTCAAGTGGCGCCAAACGGCCTAAGACCACTCAAATCAAGTCAAGTGGCGCCAAACGGCCTAAGACCACTCAAATCAAGTCAAGTGGCGCCAAACGGCCTAAGACCACTCAAATCAAGTCAAGTGGCGCCAAACGGCCTAAGACCACTCAAATCAAGTCAAGTGGCGCCAAACGGCCTAAGACCACTCAAATCAAGTCAAGTGGCGCCAAACGGCCTAAGACCACTCAAATCAAGTCAAGTGGCGCCAAACGGCCTAAGACCACTCAAATCAAGTCAAGTGGCGCCAAACGGCCTAAGACCACTCAAATCAAGTCAAGTGGCGCCAAACGGCCTAAGACCACTCAAATCAAGTCAAGTGGCGCCAAACGGCCTAAGACCACTCAAATCAAGTCAAGTGGCGCCAAACGGCCTAAGACCACTCAAATCAAGTCAAGTGGCGCCAAACGGCCTAAGACCACTCAAATCAAGTCAAGTGGCGCCAAACGGCCTAAGACCACTCAAATCAAGTCAAGTGGCGCCAAACGGCCTAAGACCACTCAAATCAAGTCAAGTGGCGCCAAACGGCCTAAGACCACTCAAATCAAGTCAAGTGGCGCCAAACGGCCTAAGACCACTCAAATCAAGTCAAGTGGCGCCAAACGGCCTAAGACCACTCAAATCAAGTCAAGTGGCGCCAAACGGCCTAAGACCACTCAAATCAAGTCAAGTGGCGCCAAACGGCCTAAGACCACTCAAATCAAGTCAAGTGGCGCCAAACGGCCTAAGACCACTCAAATCAAGTCAAGTGGCGCCAAACGGCCTAAGACCACTCAAATCAAGTCAAGTGGCGCCAAACGGCCTAAGACCACTCAAATCAAGTCAAGTGGCGCCAAACGGCCTAAGACCACTCAAATCAAGTCAAGTGGCGCCAAACGGCCTAAGACCACTCAAATCAAGTCAAGTGGCGCCAAACGGCCTAAGACCACTCAAATCAAGTCAAGTGGCGCCAAACGGCCTAAGACCACTCAAATCAAGTCAAGTGGCGCCAAACGGCCTAAGACCACTCAAATCAAGTCAAGTGGCGCCAAACGGCCTAAGACCACTCAAATCAAGTCAAGTGGCGCCAAACGGCCTAAGACCACTCAAATCAAGTCAAGTGGCGCCAAACGGCCTAAGACCACTCAAATCAAGTCAAGTGGCGCCAAACGGCCTAAGACCACTCAAATCAAGTCAAGTGGCGCCAAACGGCCTAAGACCACTCAAATCAAGTCAAGTGGCGCCAAACGGCCTAAGACCACTCAAATCAAGTCAAGTGGCGCCAAACGGCCTAAGACCACTCAAATCAAGTCAAGTGGCGCCAAACGGCCTAAGACCACTCAAATCAAGTCAAGTGGCGCCAAACGGCCTAAGACCACTCAAATCAAGTCAAGTGGCGCCAAACGGCCTAAGACCACTCAAATCAAGTCAAGTGGCGCCAAACGGCCTAAGACCACTCAAATCAAGTCAAGTGGCGCCAAACGGCCTAAGACCACTCAAATCAAGTCAAGTGGCGCCAAACGGCCTAAGACCACTCAAATCAAGTCAAGTGGCGCCAAACGGCCTAAGACCACTCAAATCAAGTCAAGTGGCGCCAAACGGCCTAAGACCACTCAAATCAAGTCAAGTGGCGCCAAACGGCCTAAGACCACTCAAATCAAGTCAAGTGGCGCCAAACGGCCTAAGACCACTCAAATCAAGTCAAGTGGCGCAAACGGCCTAAGACCACTCAAATCTAGTCAAGTGGCGCCAAACGGCCTAAGACCACTCAAATCAAGTCAAGTGGCGCCAAACGGCCTAAGACCACTCAAATCAAGTCAAGTGGCGCCAAACGGCCTAAGACCACTCAAATCAAGTCAAGTGGCGCCAAACGGCCTAAGACCACTCAAATCAAGTCAAGTGGCGCCAAACGGCCTAAGACCACTCAAATCAAGTCAAGTGGCGCCAAACGGCCTAAGACCACTCAAATCAAGTCAAGTGGCGCCAAACGGCCTAAGACCACTCAAATCAAGTCAAGTGGCGCCAAACGGCCTAAGACCACTCAAATCAAGTCAAGTGGCGCCAAACGGCCTAAGACCACTCAAATCAAGTCAAGTGGCGCCAAACGGCCTAAGACCACTCAAATCAAGTCAAGTGGCGCCAAACGGCCTAAGACCACTCAAATCAAGTCAAGTGGCGCCAAACGGCCTAAGACCACTCAAATCAAGTCAAGTGGCGCCAAACGGCCTAAGACCACTCAAATCAAGTCAAGTGGCGCCAAACGGCCTAAGACCACTCAAATCAAGTCAAGTGGCGCCAAACGGCCTAAGACCACTCAAATCAAGTCAAGTGGCGCCAAACGGCCTAAGACCACTCAAATCAAGTCAAGTGGCGCCAAACGGCCTAAGACCACTCAAATCAAGTCAAGTGGCGCCAAACGGCCTAAGACCACTCAAATCAAGTCAAGTGGCGCCAAACGGCCTAAGACCACTCAAATCAAGTCAAGTGGCGCCAAACGGCCTAAGACCACTCAAATCAAGTCAAGTGGCGCCAAACGGCCTAAGACCACTCAAATCAAGTCAAGTGGCGCCAAACGGCCTAAGACCACTCAAATCAAGTCAAGTGGCGCCAAACGGCCTAAGACCACTCAAATCAAGTCAAGTGGCGCCAAACGGCCTAAGACCACTCAAATCAAGTCAAGTGGCGCCAAACGGCCTAAGACCACTCAAATCAAGTCAAGTGGCGCCAAACGGCCTAAGACCACTCAAATCAAGTCAAGTGGCGCCAAACGGCCTAAGACCACTCAAATCAAGTCAAGTGGCGCCAAACGGCCTAAGACCACTCAAATCAAGTCAAGTGGCGCCAAACGGCCTAAGACCACTCAAATCAAGTCAAGTGGCGCCAAACGGCCTAAGACCACTCAAATCAAGTCAAGTGGCGCCAAACGGCCTAAGACCACTCAAATCAAGTCAAGTGGCGCCAAACGGCCTAAGACCACTCAAATCAAGTCAAGTGGCGCCAAACGGCCTAAGACCACTCAAATCAAGTCAAGTGGCGCCAAACGGCCTAAGACCACTCAAATCAAGTCAAGTGGCGCCAAACGGCCTAAGACCACTCAAATCAAGTCAAGTGGCGCCAAACGGCCTAAGACCACTCAAATCAAGTCAAGTGGCGCCAAACGGCCTAAGACCACTCAAATCAAGTCAAGTGGCACCAAACGGCCTAAGACCACTCAAATCAAGTCAAGTGGCGCCAAACGGCCTAAGACCACTCAAATCAAGTCAAGTGGCGCCAAACGGCCTAAGACCACTCAAATCAAGTCAAGTGGCGCCAAACGGCCTAAGACCACTCAAATCAAGTCAAGTGGCGCCAAACGGCCTAAGACCACTCAAATCAAGTCAAGTGGCGCCAAACGGCCTAAGACCACTCAAATCAAGTCAAGTGGCGCCAAACGGCCTAAGACCACTCAAATCAAGTCAAGTGGCACCAAACGGCCTAAGACCACTCAAATCAAGTCAAGTGGCGCCAAACGGCCTAAGACCACTCAAATCAAGTCAAGTGGCGCCAAACGGCCTAAGACCACTCAAATCAAGTCAAGTGGCGCCAAACGGCCTAAGACCACTCAAATCAAGTCAAGTGGCGCCAAACGGCCTAAGACCACTCAAATCAAGTCAAGTGGCGCCAAACGGCCTAAGACCACTCAAATCAAGTCAAGTGGCACCAAACGGCCTAAGACCACTCAAATCAAGTCAAGTGGCGCCAAACGGCCTAAGACCACTCAAATCAAGTCAAGTGGCGCCAAACGGCCTAAGACCACTCAAATCAAGTCAAGTGGCGCCAAACGGCCTAAGACCACTCAAATCAAGTCAAGTGGCGCCAAACGGCCTAAGACCACTCAAATCAAGTCAAGTGGCGCCAAACGGCCTAAGACCACTCAAATCAAGTCAAGTGGTTTTAGTTTTTTATAAAGTTTTTTAGTTTTTTCCATATACTACTGAACTAGTTTTTTATAAAGTTTTTCGGTTTTGAGTTTTCTTGACCATATACTACTCCGAACACATTATATCTGAATTAAAACCACTAACAGATGGCCAAGGGTCAGATAATATAAAAACTACCGGAATGACTTAAAAACAATTTGCGGGGTCGAAACGAGTGAAATTCAGTTTTCCCTCCAAATTTTATCATAGTATAGGTAGAGCAACCAGGGTTCCATGAGCGAATAGATTCAATGTCTTGATTTCCGGTTTCTACCTGAGCCGTAACGGTCTCGATAGCGTAGAACTTAACTCAAATTGACAATACTGCTTTATTCACAAACTGCGGTTTTTTTATTGCGCTTAATTCACCACAAACTAACTCACGAACACATTTTGTGATATTGTGACAGACCATCTTGTGATAGTCCATCATTCTGCACTAAGAGCAGTCTTCTGATTAACATCATCAATGGCTGATAAACCCTGCCACCTCACCCTGAGCCGCTCAGATTCAGGGCGTTCGCTAGCTGATTACATCAGGTACTCATTGGAAGGGGGCTAAAGGAAAGAGATCCATTTCAGTTTCACGTGTGAAATTTGCGAGTTTGCATGTCAAACATAGTGTATGCATGGGTTAAATGGAGCCGCCCAATTTGGGTTTACATGTATCCGCCGCTCAAAATTTAAAGGAAAAAATAAGAGGGGATGAATGAAAAGCGTAAGAAAAGAAAGGGAGTTTTTTGTCAATAGTGTGTGTATAAGCCGACGGGAGCGATCCGGTCACTATTTAACCCCAAATAAATTACTAATTGAGTAACTTTTACACCTGATTTCATTATTTTGACTAATTCGAGAACGATGACGATGAACTTGATCTTCTGACGGGCAAAGCCCATAAACTTTTAAATGATAGGCGATACCCATTTTTGTCTGTCGGAATTCTCGTCGGCTCACGTAAATCACAATGCTTGGCGTGCTTTCTGAAAGAATTCTTCCAAAATCTTTTTTCATCTCAAAATGTGAACTTTGATGCTCAGAACACATTTCATCATGCGCAATAAACTGCTCTTCCAATTGAACTAATGCAAAGAATGTGTTGACAAGCCTAACAATTAATAAAGCATCAAATATTCTCAAAACATGACCGATATTGAGGAAAAGTCATTCAATCCACTTGCATGTAGAGGAATATACGTGAATAAAGCTGGTCAAAACCGAGACAGAGAAGCAAACTTTTGGCGCTCAAAACAAAACAGGCAAACGACGGAAACGCACAAAATAAATAATATTAATAATAACAACATAATTTGAATTGGCAGCATACAGTAGGGCATGATAAGACGTAATGAGAGAGACAATTTTAACCTCTCTTTCACTCTTCCCCTCTCCTCTTTTCCACCCACATTTTCACTGCCCACTTGCTTGCATTGCCGAACCCAATTGGACCTTTCTAGGTTTTACCACCTAACCACCGTTCTGGGGTACCACGAAATATTATAAACATTTCTCTTAGACAACGTTCGAGCTTTGCATTGCCGAACCCAATTTTTTTTTTACCAACGATGCCTCCATTGATGACAAACTTTACTAGTTCATCACTAGAATGTGCCTTTAGACGGGAGGAGTCTTCTTCGCTGCCTCGAAAACGTTCGTTTTCTTCCGAAGCTGTAGTAAGGGTTTTCCGCCACTGGGGAACCCGTGAGAAGTGTAAGATTAAGCTTTTAAGACTAGAATTCGTTCTCAGGCTCATGATTAGTTCTCTGAATCTGTTACAGCCGATCGAGAAGTGAACGTCAAATGCCTCGGAGTAACGTAGAACCTTCTTCAGTAAACGATAATCCTTACAACTCAAACTATGAACAGAAGAATTTCGAGTAAGGAAACCTCGCCTTCATCGCTTGAATGTGAACATTGGAAACAACGAGAAGAAAATTCATCGAGTATGGTAAATGTAAAACCTCGAAGAGCGGAGGTGAAGAGCAGAACTGTCTACTCTGGTTATCACCTTGATGAATGCTATCGCTGAAGTCTATGGGGGATAGGCTTTTCTCATTGTTCTCTCAACATTACAAATAAAACCAATCAATAATCACGAAGATACGGTAGATCAAGAGTTTTAAGCGTAGCTTGTCTTGAGCTTGGAACAGACGCACTGTGGTCGACAGGAAGTGCCTCGCCGCCGATGCGGTGTCACCTGATGATGAGCTTTCTAGTGATTTTATAAAATCATGAAAAACTCTGCTCATTTATAGAAAAAAAGAAAACACTTGTAAACTACTCTCCTGGTTCTTCGATAAAATCGGGCTTTATAATTATAATCATCTTATTCTCAGAAATAATTAAAATATAGTTTATAAAGGAACAAATGATGTTAAATGAGCTCATGATTTTCGAAGTGAATAAATAACTCACTAAATTTCCTTAATTTATTCTCACATATAATAACCGAATGATAAAACTCAGATCACAATACTAACCTTATTCTTCAATGTATAGTAAAACACTAATAATAATTATATTTTGAATAAAATGACCTAACTCATTCGTACGAAGAAAAACTCCTTCCAACTTATTTTCATAGAGAATAACCGATTGATAGGCTTCACAGACCTTATCCGTAGGCGTGGATTCATTCGTGGAGAAGTGTACAGTAATCTGATTCTCCAGCATTTCCAGAGTCTGCTCTACTTTTGCAATCTGCAATTAATCATTCTCTCCGATAAATACTTTTAGTAGGCGAAAATTTATTATTATTATTATTATTATTATTGATATTCAATATAATAAGTAATAATAACAGTAATAATAAAAATCTTTTTTATAGAAACTCAGTGATGAAAAATACTAATAGGTGCTTGAAAAAGGTCTTTAAAACTCAATATTAATAAACTGAAAAACTTCAAAAATTTTGTTGAAAAATCACACGATCACGAAGTGAGAGGGTCCATTTTTCTAACCCGCTTCCCCGATAAAATCTATGGGCTGTTTTAAAAAGGTATTGGTACTAAATTCTCTCCGTTGGGCGTTCTTTTTTACTTTGTAAGTTCTCAGTCACTTTACAAAACCTGCCGTTACGCCATGGAAGTATTTATGACCTACATGATTTTTTTGTGGTCATGAAACAGCCGCCTTCAACAAATTGCCAATCACTTGTGAATGGTGATGAGGAAAATAAGAAGGAGAACATCTAGTGTTCGTTTACCGGCGAGGGGCATCAAACGAAAATTGACGCGATCGCCGAATATTTCAGCTCATCTTTACAATTAACGGTGCTGCCCGTAGGTCATCTATATTTCAACCAGAGCGGTAATTTTTCAAATTCAGGTACCCTATGCTTTGTTAAAAGATGAAAACATCTTCGTAAGTCTTTTTAGAAATACTTAGTGTTCGCGTGACGTGTTATAGCTTAGCTAACTTACACGACAACGATCTACTTTTGAACATCTGTTTATGAATGCAATCTGTAACAAATCAATATTATTGATTGCTTTCTAACCTGCGCCTCTGTGATGGATGGCTCGGTGGGTACGGGAAACGTTCGCTCTAAAGCCGCGCCTCGCCTCAACTCAACGAGAATCGCGGCGACGCAGCCAATAAAGTTGGAGGCGTGTCGAGTGAAATCGGGTCCTGAAATCTCTTAGAAGTCAAAAGATACATATACAATCCTGGTTGCGAAAATCAGAACTCTTCAGCGATGATTCAAAAAATTAGTACTATGTATACAAGAAACTAGCAGAGTAGCGCACAATAAAAACACTCACGTAGCGTTTATATTCAACCACTGAGTTTGAATTTCTTGCTGCTTAACACCCACCAAAAAACGTGTAGATCATGGCTACTAATTATGAAAGAAGCGAAGACTTGGAACCGAGAACGAAAGCTTGCTAAGAAAACTGAAGGGTTTAATAAGAAGAGGGAACTCGGTTCTTTAGCATTTCAAGTGTCGTAAAGATATCTGCCGTGCGGGTTAGAGAATTACTCCAATTTAAAGAAATATATGCATTCAACCGGAAAGTATCCATGGCGTGAAAGCATATCATAATATCAATCGGAGAACAATACATTTTTTCTACAGATGATTGATACCTGATCTGTCCCATTCGATTTGAGGTTGTGGTACATCACGAACTCGTGCCGCTGGCCCTTAACAGATTGGAAATTTCATGAATACGGTGTTTTATATATGAAGATCAGTTTCAAGATTTGGACTATAATCCGAATCAGCTTCGATGACTGTCAGTATTCATCGACTGCTCATTTTGCACATCATAGTCAGAGTGTTTACCCGCACTGCGGGTGAAACCTTTGCGATATCCAAGTCTCTCATAATGAGTCGTGATAGTTCAGCATTACTTATCCAAACTCGCGGGCATTTTGATAATCTGACTTCGCCTTATTTGGGTCACGCTTTTTTAACCGATCAAGTAAACTAAGTAGTATAGCTCGTCAAAGGAGGGCGATGCCGGACCGGCCTGGGTATGCCACCGGACAAAACATCAGCCGATACTCCGCTATACTTTTCAATGGTGAGTCGAGGCGCCAGTAAAATAACCTCTTGCCCTTCTCCGGTTAACGAATGGGTCTCGCCAAGAGGATCGCCGACTGCGGTGCGAGTGTAGACGGAGAAACTCTCTCCGGACTCAAAAGGATCCTCACCACCAACCTATCCCAAAAGGATTCCCCTCGACAGAACCTATGGGCAAGACAACAACAACATCAAGTAAACAAAAGCCGTAACTTAATCATTACCTAAGTTTCTTTCAAATTCTCCGCTAGAAGATTCACCGTAATTTGTTCGAGCTGCGTTGTGAGAATTGCGTTAACCAAGGCGTTTCTCTTATCCGCGGTCGAATTCTATATGATTTCCAAGAAAACTGATGGGAAAACTTCTGTATTTCCATCGCTTTCTTTTTTTCATGGGGCATTAAATGGAATGGGTCAAAAGTATGTTTGGTGAGCCGAGCCGGTTGTGAAACGAGAGAAAGGTTACAAAGCAAGGAAAGGGAATTTGAAGAAAGGTGAAACAGAACGAGAAAAAAATGTAGATTTCGGCGCGAACATGTATGCGCCAACATAGCTGGTACGGTAACATGTATGCGCCAACATAGCTGGTCCGAACTATTCAACCTCGGGTGATTATTCATCTAAGTGAGCTAGTGCATCAACATAAGTAGTCTTATTAATCATCACTTTTTTATCGGGGTGGTCATCAAGTCAAATACCCAAAGCTTCAGCCGGAAAACTGAAAATTATCTTAATTTTTATTCACCTTCGAAGCTTCAGTAAGATCATCTCATTAGACTTCCTAGATAGCATACGGTTGATGTTTAGTTAATGTTTGAGCATCAAAAAAGTACCTTCACCAGTTGACTCCTCCCCTTTCAACTTCGACTGAGGAAGGACGCACATCCGCGCGGCATCTATCGCTTTGCCACACGCTCGACCTGTTGTTTCAACCTGAAAATTATTTCATTTAAACAAAACTTTCAACTTCAAAGTTGAAGCTTTTGGTTCGCATGAAAAATTTGGACTGTTCGGTACCAGTGCCCAGATTAACCCTGCTTTCGCTTGTCTGACTTCCAGCCTCCCTCCACAACAACACCTCTGATTAGGCTTATGGTTGCGTTAAGTTTAGGCTGAAGAGGCCGTACGCATAGAAACGAGACCGTGAGACGCAACCAGTCACATAGTTCATTTAACAATCGAATTGTCTTGTCTCTTTCCAACAGCGCATCCAAGAAGACCCGACACAGCAAACAATTTCTTTCAACTTATTTCTCTCTATCTGCATTGCTTACAACAAAAGATTTTCAAGTGGCCGAAAAAGTACCTCACATATAGTGATTCTCTAACTCTTACTGAAGGAAAAACCTTTGCGCTTCGAAAAAAGCGAATTATACTATATCGCATGATATATTTTACTTCGCACGCAATCGGTCTCTTTTTGGAGCGTGATGTTCACTCATTTTTTTGTTCTTTTAGACTGGTGGTAGGAAACAAAATGTATCTAACCATCTTAGTAATGGTTCTAGTTTTTGGTTAAATTTTACTTTAGCCCTTCCCCCCCCCCTCAATACATTGGGAAGGTTCTGTGATACTGTAGCCCCTACTCTCTTGAATCCGGGCGTTATAATATGATGCTGTATCACCATGTCTTGGGTTTTTATATGTTTCCATTGACAACTTTTTTCTCAATTTGTGATTGAATTGTACTTTTTATGAATATTGTTTTTTTATGAAATGGTTGCTTAGGCTTAGCAAAAAAATATAAAAACTGATGGGATTTTATAGTGTGTTGTTGAAGTAAAATTTTGCGGGGGGCTTTTGTAGAATGTGTGGGAGGTTAAAAAAAAATTCTACGGGGGGCTTTTTTAGTACAAACCTTTTCTTTCAGAAATCGTCTCCGGTGGGGCGCTTATGGAAAAGATTGCCGGGTGTGAACTTAAGCCATCCATTTTCTGTGGGGGGGCTATTGTATCACTGGGTGACTAAAGCGCTGGGAGGGGGCTAAAGTAAAACTTAACCTAATTTTTTCTTGGGTGAAAATGCTATAAATCAATCACTTTTCTCTCTGGTCACCCTGGAGAACATTAAAAAAGGGTGCCGAACCTCTCGTCGCAAACTGGCATTATCGATGGCAGTGCCCATGCCCTGGATGGCGTGCCGGAAGGCCGCCAACTGCAGGTTGCACTCGTGAACAAGCTGCAAGTGTGAGGTACGGTTGAATGCTCGGTTGAAGACCCTTTTTAGCAGTTGATGGTCCCTTTTTTCGGAGGGGGAATTTGTTAATCATTCCACGTTCAGGGGCCGTATGCACGTACCATTTTTGGTGGCAAATGATGAAGAAAACCGTGTTATCCTAGAACACTTAACACTATTTTCTTTATCATTTCCCACCAGTAATGGTACGTGTATTCGGCCCCATATCATTAATAAGTTTTTCATCTTATTTTCATTGGGGTTAAATGTGTGTGCAAATTTATGTGTTCTCCAAACAACCTATTGATACTAATTTTTTATTCTATATAACCTATACTTTACCTATCACATACTCGGTCAGAAAGTTGTAATTCTAACATAAAAATTTAAGTTTAACGAAATTCACTAAATAGATTGTAATTCAATCATGACTTTCACAAAACCTCCACCCATAGACCACCGACATTTTTTACCCGCGACACTTTGTACGCACGATCGAAGCGGCAAAAATCGATATTGTGATAAAATGTTTTCAAACGGTCTCGTTCCTAAGCAGTACGGCCTTGTTAGCGTAATATTGACCTGAGACCTTGACCTGAGCCCAAGCGAAAAACAGTGAAAATCTACTCAAAAATAACAAAAGATCGCGGTATAAGGTGTCGCGGGTATGAATAGTCGACTAAAAAGTGTCGGGTACAAAGTGTCGTGATACATCCAGCCATCATGCCTTACTGAAGAGAAGAAACAAGAATTTGAACTTGACATAAAGATACCAGAACATTGCGGAGGTCAAAATTTCTAAACGTCGTTTCAAGAGAAATATTTTTTCAAATCCTTTCACTATTATACTCGATGTAACGGCTGCGCAATATTAACTCTGCTTTAAAAAAAAAAAACATTTTTTAACCTTCAATGTTCTGAAATAAAATTTATCTTTTTTTATATTAAAAGGCCCACTTTTTGTTCTATTCTGACAGGCGGAGTAATGTGTAAGAAAAAACCTTTCAACAACTGCTAAGAAATCTCCATCCACTAATACTTCTGAGCAACAAAATCCTGAAAATCAAAAACTCGACCTTTTTCATCTGCTCCTTTTTAGCAACAATCGGACACACTTCTACCAATAAGGGTTCTTTCTCAACTGCTGAAGCTTCTTTCTCATCTTGACTTTTCTGGATGAGAGCTTTCTTGTCCGCTTCAGGCTCTTTTTTCTCAGGGGTGGGGGTTTTCTTGCTGGAAGAGGTCTTTTCAGCCGAAGAAGCCTTCAAAGGAGTGAGGGGCTTTTTTTGAGCTTCAAGCTCCTTATTCTCAGGGGTTTTTCTGCTAGAAGAGTTTTTATCAGCAGGAGAAGCTTTGCTAGGAGTGGGCGTTTTCGAGCTGAAAGTGGACTTTTTCCACATGACAACTCGAAGAGAAAGGGAATCACCTAATGTTCAAGGCGAACCCATCACTCATTACCAGACCATCGATAGATCACACTCCTTGCGCACCTTGAAATCGCAGAGACAAGAGAGAGACGAAAAGAAAAAGATGAGAGAATGAGAGGAAGAATGAGACAAAAAGAGAGCGAAATCGAGAGATAGAGGGAGAGAGAAAGGAAAAGAGAAAGAATGAGAGAGCGAGAGCGAGACAGAGAGAAGAGAGAGAGGGAGAGAGAGAGAGAGAGAGAGAAAGTGAAAACAAACTAGTTGGAAAAAAGATGTGAACCATGACATCCGATTAGATCGTTTTAGTCTTCATCCTTTTACATTTTCGAACGCCAAAAAAGAAAAAGGTAATATATATGTGATGAATCTTACAGGGATTTTGGAGTCGGACGTGATATCCATTTCAGTATAGTCAAGGAACATTAAGACCCCTTTCCAGTATAGTCAAGGAGCATTAAGACCCCTTTCCAGTATAGTCAAGCAGCATTGAGACCCATTACACTATAGTCACGCTACATTGAGAGCCATAGCAGCAAACTCGAGCAGCGTTGCGCCATACTCGGACTAGAAAGAACACCTATCGCCTTTAACAATTTTCGTTGTCACTGTTCTGTGTCATTACGTAGTGAAGCAGAACTCAACAGGTTATCAAACGCGATGGGCTCTTTCTCTTCTCTGTATATTATTTGAATATTTGAATCGTGTGTGATCCATATTGCGTGATAGCATCAAGAGTACACCGTGACATTTACTCTGTCTACCTTATCTCTCTCTTTCTCTTTGTTAAATTTGGATGATAAGCAGGACGCGAAAAACAATGGTTCATGAGATAAGAAACTAACAAAAAAATTAATTACACGGTTTATTCATAATCGAATCGATCAAGAGTATAGATGATTCTGAATTTCTAGACGATATCTCAAAATTCATAAATCAAGAGTATGGATCGAAAAATTCTTTTTTTTATAGCGAAAGAGTCAGTCATGACCACAATTGTTTTTTCACGAATTATTTCATTCGTCTACTCTCAATAGTCACTGATATAATTTTTTCTCCGATTCCAAGGGGTATCACGACACTTCGTACCCATGACACTTTGTACCCGACACTTAATTTTTTTGAAATATATTTCCACTTTTTTTTCGCTCGGGCTCAGGTAAAGATTACGCTAACGAGGTCGTACAGCTTAGGAACGAGACGTGTCGAGTACAAAGTGTCGCGGGTACGAAGTGTCGGTGATCCATTCCGTATGAAGTTTATTAGCTTTGCGGACCACCAAGACTTTTCTTAGAAATGTCATAGTTGCTTGTTTCGCTAGTTTTTAGAAGCCTTTTATGTGAACCATGTTAACGATGATTTTGAACAAGTTTACTCTTTGGCGCTAAAAATTTAAATCAATGAACGCATTCTATAAAGTTCATGTGAAGAGTTATAATTAATTCTACGCTCATGGTTTATTCACTGCGGTCAAGTGTTGTACATCCCGAAGGCGGATGTATTCAAACAAAGGTTATATGAGACGACGGATGGAGTTCACGATAGTAGGAGTCAATATAATTAATATGAGGCAAAAATACAATAATCTCATTTCAAAAGTATTCCCTACTATTTATAATTTTATAAAGATTTAAAATTTTTCTATATTTATAAAGATGCCACCATTCAATCGGCCACGATAAGAACTACGCAGAATTTTTTTCAGTGTGCTTCTTTTTTCAGAGTGCTATCATCTTTGCTAGTCAATCGACTTCAGTCTGATTGATTAAAAAAATTTGTCTGGAACTAGAAGCTGTTGCTCTATGTTCTTCATTTAAATGTTTCAATGTATTTGAATTATTGCCAGATTCGTATTCGATCTGTTATTAAACTGATGTTTCATTAATTTACTTTCATGCTTTCTATGAAAGGTTTCCTCTCACTCTCTCGTATGTTATCTCTCTCTCTCTCTCTCTCTCTTGCTTCTGCCATCTCTCTATCTTCTATCATCTCTAACCTCCCACAATCTTTAC
Organism: Allodiplogaster pararmata; assembly: GCA_964056735.1. Taxonomy (NCBI): domain Eukaryota; kingdom Metazoa; phylum Nematoda; class Chromadorea; order Rhabditida; family Diplogasteridae; genus Allodiplogaster; species Allodiplogaster pararmata. Next base: position 6,907,947 of record OZ057407.1, read on the forward strand.
GCCCTTCTCTCTCTCGAATTGTTTTCCTTTTCCACAAACTACCCATTCTGACTCTAATTTTCTCTCGCTTCTCTCACTTTTGCTGCTTCAAACTCTTTACACTCATTTGGTACCCTTTTTCTCAATTGTGACAAGCAGAAAAGAAAGAAAGAATTTGGAAGAGAGTTGAGAGAATAAGAGCATACAAGAGGTGGAAGGGAAACAGTTAGGTGTAAACAGAGAAGTAGAGTGAAAAATAAAAGAGAGAAATGAGAGAGAGAGAGCGAGAGACAGAGAGAGCAGGCTAGAATAAGAAAACAGCGAGAGAGAAAGAGGAAGAGAGAGGCGAGTTTGAACAAGTAAAATGGAAATAAGCATATAGTAAAAAGTGAAACTGAAAAGACAGGGGAAGAAAATAGAGAGAGGAATGATATGAAAGGGAAGGAAGAGAAACGAATCGATGGGCTTGTGGCCACCTTCTCTCGCATCTGCGTGGGAGAGCAATCGGAAGAGAGGCAGAGAAAAAAGGGAAAGGCGAACATTAGCTCTCTCGCTTTCTATCCTTCTCCTAGTCTGTGTCTCTTTGTTTCAGTTCCTCTCTCTCTCTCTTTCTTTTACACGTGCTTCTTCCTTCCAACCCTCTTATTACTTTCTCTGTTTTTCTCTTTCTTCCCCATCTGTTTCTGGTTGTTTCTTCTCTCGTTCGCATGTTACCTTCCCTTTTTCCGTTTTCCTTATTCATATTGTTCACTCTCTTATATTTTCTGTTTCTCGCGTCTCAGTAGTAATTTATTAACAAATGATTGAACTATCGCACAGAAAAAAGCTAGTCCGCCGGGCGGGATTGAACCCAGACCATCTCGACTCAAACCGGGAGCGCGTGTTACCATTAATTTATTAATTCTTCCCCATCTTTCATCCCTCCTAATTCTGTCCTTGTTGCTTTTATTGACACTCTTCTTGATTTCATCTTCAAGTTTTCATGCTTTCGGCAATCTCTCTCTCTCTCTCTCTCCCTTATTGAGCTCTTGCATGAATTATCTGCTCTTCATTCCATGTTACTCTTCCACCCAATTTTAAACGTTCGCTTTCCCGTATTTTTTCTAGATCTACTACTAGATTCTTGCCTGGACTTGTCCCTTTTCCCGCTAGTCAGTGTCATTTTCCTCTGCTCTCTCATTCTATTGTAGTGCATCTTTGCTTTCGCCCTCTCTGCTATCCGGTTCAGTCTGCCCTTCACAGTTACTCCTCTCCCTTTCTGCCTTCAAAGCTCTTCTATCTAGTCTCGGCTATCAAGTCGCTTCTACTGCAGTATCGCTTTCTCTCTCTCCCTATCTCTCTGCCCCTTTCTCTCTATCTTTCTGCCCTTTTCTCTCTCTCCCCCTTTCTCTCTCTCTCTCCCTATCTCTCTGCCTCTTTCTCTCTCTCCCTATCTCTCTGCCCCTCGCTTTTCTTTCTCATTCACTTGTCTTCGTGTTTTTCACCCTTCCGGAAGAACAAAGAGCGAAAAGACTCCCAACACAAAATCCTTTTTGGACATGGAATAAGTAGAAGAAACGAAGAAATGGACGAGGGTAAGATCGAGGCCGAGCGCTTCGGATGAAGTGGGTCAGGAGTAATAAATCAGTACTGAGAAAGGGGTCTGTTTAGGAAACCAAACGGTGAGTCGTGAGAAGAATCAGCAAATGGAAACCCTTTTCGGGTGAAGAAAAGGATGCAGGTTCAGGAGTGAAGGGAGCCTAACGGAGAAAAACCATATAAGTACCCCATCTTGTAAGCGATGGTCTGCATAATGCTTTCTATGACCGAGAAGGAACAATAATCATTAATTTTTGAATTACGGGATGTGTTTTCCTAGTTATTGATTATCAAGAAAGCAAGGAACTAAACTTTCAAAGCCAAATAGGTGATTACTAGAGACCGAGGAGACCCCTTATCATCGGTATAAAGAGGTCAAAGCCGATCGATGTTTTTTAATTATTTATTTATAAAGATCAATAAAGAACCTCATCTGTTTGTTGTTAGTGGAAGGATTGCGGGAATAGACAATAAAAAGCAGCTCTCGAGTAGCTCAATCACGGGAGGAAGGGAGTGGGGGGGGGGGAATTTGGCAGCGAATGACGTCATAAGTTAAATGATCAAACACAAGAGGCTGCCTTCCTGCAGGAATGCGTGGGAAGGCCGATCCCTTCTTCCGATCCGGAAGAGATACAGAAATAGATTGTTGATCACTTCTTTGTTTGTCAAAGTCCGTAAGTGCCGTTGTTAGATGAGATTTCAGAGCATCTATTCAGTGAAGGATTCCTCACGATAAAACTTTGAATGAAACTGTGCATGCGGGGCTAAAAAAAGGATAATGAAAGAGTGATTAAGACTTAGACAGAGAAGTGGAGACGAAGACTTAGACAGAGAAGTGGAGACAAAGACTGTTCAAAGACCTTTTTCTCTGTCTGAGCCTATATTCATTAGCCCAATTCAGTACGCTAGTCTGTTAATTCTCATTCTTTTTCCGTAATACCCATCAGCCATTCTAAACATAAACACATAAATTGAAGAATGAACCTACAAAGAATTAACATGATGTCTAGCTCTAGAAGATTCTACAAGACAAGTATCAAATTGAAGATCGAGACATCAGTTGAGATTATCGTCGCGAAACACTAATGAAGGAAGCGAGAGGAAAAAGTGTTTCTGAATAAACAACAAAATTGATTTAATAATTTATCAAAGTATAGATTTACAAATAAATCACAGACGTTTAGAATCGCAAAGAATAAATCAAGAATTCTCGGACTTTTCGCTTTTAGGGATATCTTGTGAATTGGGTAGGATAAGACTTTATAATACATAACTTTGCGAACAAGGAAAAAAGAATCAGTCAATAAAAACTCAATTTTGAACAGAAGCTCAGAACTTTTGAACTACTTCAACATGGTTTCATCGGTAAATCAATCGCATTCTCATTCACATAATGGTTGCAGTTAACGAAACTTCAAAAGTAAGCTTTTTATATTTCTAAACAGAAAAAAGACATTAATCTTAATATGTGATTAAACTATTGAACGGACAAAAGCAAATCCACGGTCTACACCTTACGATCATGAGTAAGTGCCCAAAGCATTGTTGAAGAAGGAGCGTACATACATACACATGTATACTTGTAATATGTATACATACATGTATATATAAACATATATGTCCATATACATGTAATACATATGTAGATAAGTTATACAATGGGTGGGGGGTTTGCAAAGAGCGCCACCCAATAAGATTATGAAAAAGGTTTGGATTGGGTCGTCGAATTATAAGCTACTTCCTATGAATTTTCTGTCGCTGAGTCATCCAACTACATCGAATTTATGATCTACGAATAACATTCTATGAAAACATGTTATGTATGAAATTTTCCATTTCGAATTAGATTATTCAATGAAGATTTTCATGAAGATCGAGAAATAATCAATTTTTTTTAACGAACTTACTACATGTAACTTTAATTATTCATTGTCATGGCCGAGAGCGGCAAACTTACTTTTCACTCTTCATTTCTACCGCCCAGAACAAGAAATCCTGTCTCTAGTAGGATTACTAAGCCTTGAGGGTGAAACGCCTGGACAATAACCGACCCTACAGCCAACGTTCTCTTTCTTACTACCAATTCTAAACAATAGCACTTCATGCCCCTTGACATCAAGAATAGAGCGTTTAAACTTGAACTGATTGGAATAACGTTCACAAACCTATGCTAAAGAGAAAAACTTCAAAAATTTTTTTTATAAGGTTCTACCTGAATATGGTAAAGCACAGTTTGAAACTATTCAATAATTCTTTCTTCAGAATTTAAATATGAAATTTGCTTCTTTTTTTAAAGATCGCACGCTGCATGGAGATCTAGAATTATTACACGAAACTTTTCCTTTTTTGCATAATTTTCCAAACACTATTCTGAAAAAAAGTAGATTTAAATTTTTTTTCTTCCCAACACAATCAACAAAAATCCCATACATAGCAAGCTACATCTACAAGAAAAAGCTAACTGCGATTTTGATAAAGGCTCTTCAAAATAAGCTTATCGAGATGATAAGTTCAATCATTCCTACTACATTGTCTTACATGGTTGTCTCGTGTGATCTTGATACGCCTGGAATGGCAAACTCGAACCAAAACTACCCTCTGAAATCGTCACTGGTAATCAACTTTACTCACGATGCTAATGTATAACCGAAAACTATTTGTCAAATACTCGTCAGATAAAACAGATAAAATACCAACGATTCTCCGTTTTCTCAACCACATATTATCAGGTTAGAAGATCAGAAGGTATATTAGGAGATCAGAAAGTTCTTCGGTCGCTTTTATCAAAGCCTTCGATTGTTTCCTCTTTTATGATACGAGTCCCTCTTAGATGACTTTGCTCGACAACTTGGTCACTTCATTTCGCATTTCTATACAACAGTTGATTCAAAGTAGTTACAATAGCTTCAAGAAACACTGATAAAAAAATTTATCAATCAGTTTTCGAAACAGAATCATTCGACGAAATTAAAACTTCATAAATTAAAACATTCCTCATTTTTATATAATATTGAACGAACATATCTTTTGATGAGAGAAAAGATTTAAAAATGAAAAAAAAGTAATTATGATCATTTGCCTAAGACGAGCCTGTTCAACTGCCCGTAAAACTTTAGTTATCTCCGGATGATCAATAAAATCACACTGAATTTGATATTCACTAATTTGCACTGCCCGAAAAGCTGCGTCTCCGCTTACCTCGTTAAGCTTACGCGCCGATGGAGCTGACTGCTGGCGCATCTACCTGGCGCCCCCGGAATGGCGGCGCTGCTATTCCGGGCGACTAACAAGCGAGAAGACGGAAACAACGACAAGAGCGAGGCGCTGACTGGTCGTGGCTGCGGGTGATTGGGAATGGACGCAGTCGGTTGGTCGGTGGTGGAATAGTTTCGCCCCGGCGCTTTGGTCTTATGTGCACAATTATGTAAGCAGCTTCAGGTCACAATCAACGTGTTACCAATCGAATTGTACGTATGTTAGATAAGACAAGGGAGGGAGTGAGGCAGAGAGTAATAGGGCGACAGAGAAAGAGATTCTGCGTCGCGAGAACGAAAAATAAGGCCGAAGCTTGCCAGACGGACTATTGTGCGTATGTGTGAAGGAGGAGAAAGCCCGTAAGAACGGAGAGCAGCAAGACAGTGTGTGAATGCAGAGGCAGAGATAGAGCAGAGCAGCAAGACAGTGTGTGAATGCAGAGGCAGAGCAGCAAGACAGTGTGTGAATGCAGAGGCAGAGATAGAGCAGAGCAGCAAGACAGTGTGTGAATGCAGAGGCAGAGCAGCAAGACAGTGTGTGAATGCAGAGGCAGAGATAGAGCAGTGAGACAGCGTGTGCATGGAGAGGATGAGACGGAGCAGAGCAGTGAGAGAGAGCGTGCATGGAGAGTCAGAGACGGAGCAGAGCAGGGAGAGAGAGCGTGCATGGAGAGTCAGAGACGGAGCAGAGCAGGGAGAGAGAGCGTGCATGGAGAGTCAGAGACGGAGCAGAGCAGGGAGAGAGAGCGTGCATGGAGAGTCAGAGACGGAGCAGAGCACAGGGACGCGTTTTGCGCGCAGAAATAATCGCCTCAGTTGTAGTTGTGTATAAACGCAATGCCGCACACTTCGTGGAACACAAAAAGATTCCAGTAGCTTCTACATACAAAGCGAGACAAAAAATTTTCAGTTACGTGATTCTCAATAAATATCACCTTGAAAAATGTAATTCTTGATAAACATTAAACAATTGCCATCATAACAATTCTTTCAACAATCATCAGAATATAATAACTTTAAGGTTAGCAATGTTCTCATGTAAAGGTGTTGGCGTGCTTGCGGTGGTACCTTGCGCATTCGCTGCTCTCTCTGCTGCCGCTGAGCACCAAACAATCGGCTGCAGCCGCTGCTTCTTACGCGCGACGCCCGCATTGTACTCTCGGGCACGCGACGCAAGCCGCGCTCGTCTTTGTTCCTCATCTTTAGCTGAAAGAGGAGCCGCGGAAGAGGGGGAGTCCGTTTCTGCTTTGTTGACTTCCACTTTCCGGCCCTCAGGCGAGGAGGAAAGGGAGCGCAGCCTCGACTTCGAGCGCGCGGTTGGGGTGCTAGGGCAGTCTCCCGGTGCGTCTGTCGGCTCTTCGTCCGCTTCGTCCTCATCGGGAGACTCGCCTTCTCCTTCGGAGAGATAGCCGTGTTCCACCTGCAGTTTGACTACTTCTCTACTGCCTTTCAACTCTCAATAATGAATAATCTTCAATTGGAAATTTTATATTTTGTAACTTCGAAATTCATATTATTTTTCTGTTTAATACAAAATTTTTTTTTAATTAGAATCTTTTTTTGTTTAGAATACCAAGTTTTACGTATAATCGGGGAATACATCCTGAATAAAAAGCATATAAGTTCTTAATCATTCTCAATCAAAGAGGCTCTTTTCCTCTTTTTTCAGGCAAAACTTACGCTAGTTAATTTTTCTTAAAAATTTCAAAACCGTGATTGTTTTTTTTAACCCTCTCATTACTGCCTGTGGTGACCCTCGTCTTTGCTGTAAACACTAGCGGATCCTCGTCTTTGCTGTAAACACTAGCGGACCCTCGTCTTTGCTGTAAACACTAGCGGACCCTCGTCTTTGCTGTAAACACTAGCGGACCCTCGTCTTTGCTGTAAACACTAGCGGACCCTCGTCTTTGCTGTAAACACTAGCGGAGAAGTAAGGAATATTCGTTGCTTTTACCGAAATTTACCAAGCGCGAACCATGTTAAAAGCAGGGGTTTTTAATGTGCAAGAAAAAGGTACAGACGCCCGCCGAAAGCGGAAAATTTTTTTTAACATATGGGTCCCCCCCTTATGATAAAAAAAAAACAAAGGCCCACGAAAAAAATTTTTTGTTTCACATAAAGCTCCCTCCCCCTTATGATTTGGAAAAACAGAGGCCCGCCGACAACAGGTCTGACATGACTATTTTTCGTGCATGAGCACTTTTAACATTTCTCAACCCCCTTGGTTTGGGTGGATCTGTCCGGGGTGGGAGTCGAACTCGAGACTCTTCGCACAATGGTCTAACACACTACCACTATGCCACGCCCGGATAAATATGTATAAATACCAATTTAAAAATAACCTTTCTTTGGCTAAACATTTCTTAGTACTTAGCTGCCAGAATCGTTCAATCAGAATTCATTAGACATCTAAAATACAGGGATTCATGGAGCTTACTGTGAACGTTCGAATGAAAATCAACTTCAGAATATAGAGGTCTGAATGTTCCTCTACAGTATAGCCAACCAAGAAGTACTGGATAAAAAATTTTCCAGGCGGGCGACCGGGCGATCTTTGTGAAAAGGAAATGGAGTCAACGAAAAATTTATCCTTTTCTCCGTGTTTTTCAATCATAACCGTCCCACCAACAAATTTTCAACTAATGATTTTTTAGGAAGTTTTTTTATATCCACTCCATATATTCTCTGCTACGTGAATCAGTTATATTTTTTCATCTGTAACAGACTTATTATGGGATACAGGCAGGGGTTAAATAGTGACCGGATCGCTCCCGTCGGCGGATACATGCACACACACTATTGACAAAAATCTCCCTCTCTTTTCTTACCCTTTTCCTTCACCCCCTCTTCTTTTTTCCTCCAAACTTTGAGCGGCGGATACATGTAAACCCGAATTGGGCGGCTCCATTTAACCCCTGGATACAGGGCAGGCGACCGGGAGAATTTTCATACGTTTGGTGAGCTATTATCTATCTATGATCTGAAGTATCAAAATTTAAGCAGCATCTTATTGCAGTCCTGCTTCGCAAACAACTCAGTTTTTTGTTGCAAATAGCCTCTGAAACACCTAAAGGCCTCGGAAACATTCAAGGTCCAGACCAAGTTCTTTCTCCAACCCACAATGCAGGTGAAATCTATGCGCAAATCTATCTCTTCAAAAATCCAGTTTTACAAATTCTAGGTTTTGCGCGGCATAAAACTGTAGAACACCCAAAAGCAGCTTTTTGAGGAGCGTATGGATTCCGCATTAACTCTACCCTAGTTAAGGTTAGAAAATAAACCAATTGATAGTAATAAACAGCAGCTGGTTCCGACTGACCAGGAAACCATCGTCCTCATCTCCGTCCATTTCCGGGGCCTCGTCTTCCTCCTCGTCACTCTTGCACTCCTCCGCATCTGAAGGCTCCTCTTCCCAATCAAGATCCGAGTCCACCTTTAAAAAGTAATTAAAAGACACGAGCCAACCAGGGGTTAAATGGTTACCAGACCCGCTATGTTGGCGCATACATGTTCACGCCGAAAATGATCTACATTCTCTCCCTTTTTCGTTCTATTTTACTTTTCCTCTACTTTTCATTCCACTCTTTTTGCCTCTCTCCATCCCTTTTAAACTCGCTCAGCGGGTACAAACATGCCTTAGACCGGCCTGAAGGCAACCTTCAGCATAACATTTGAAGAAACGAAGGAACTTTGAATAAGACATCAAAAGACGGAATCATCGGTCCTACAGAAACTAATTAATCAATCAACCCTCGAGTTTCAAAGATATTTCCGCTTTTTGCGGGTCTCTTTGTTGTTGTTGTTGTTGTCTTGCCCATAGGTCCTGTCGAGGGGAGTCCTTTTGGGATAGGTTGGTGGTGAGGATCCTTTTGAGTCCGGAGAGATTTTCTCCGTCTACACTCGCACCGCAGTCGGCGATCCTCTTGGCGAGACCCATTCCTTTAACCGGAGAAGGGCAAGAGGTTATTTTACTGGCGCCTCGACTCGCCATTGAAAAGTATAGCGGAGTATCGGCTGATGTTTTGTCCGGTGGCATGCCCAGGCCGGTCCGGCATCGCCCTCCTTTGACGAGCTATACTACCCAGTTTTGGTCCGCGGCGGGATTTCTCCCGCTACCTCCCATCACGAATTCTTCGTAGGGAGGCGTCCCTCTATCCGCCACCTGAGGTCGCGCTCGATTCTGGACTGGATGATCCGGCTCCATCCGTGACATGCTCTTAAGGCTGTAGAGTCACGAATGGCCACTGTTGCCAGTGTGTTTCGAGTTTCTTTGTTCAGGGGGGGAACAAGCTTTGCATAGGCAATTTACAATTAACAGAAGCTGAGAGAACAACCACTTTTTCAAGAAAGACTTGAATAATAAAAAGTCTTCTCATTATTGATTTCTTATGTCGCCCGATCTCTCTTCTTTACTTGCGTTTCACCTTTCGCTCGCTTTTTGATATTCAAACCCCCCTTTCGAATAAGCGGCAATTTTTTCCCATTTCATCCAAGTGCAGGTGACCGTTGAACCGATTATGGAACCCACATCATAATCCATGATTTTCTCCTTGCCAAAGGGTCTTCTGCCCTTCTTGACTGCCTCGCCTTTCTTCCTCCATGTACCAAACCAGGGAGGGCGGAAACTGTCAGCGAAATGGTACATCTTCGCTCGCAGAGGGCTGCAATCATCCGCTTGATCTACTTAACAGAATTGAAGGAATTCCTAATCATTCATACGAATAGGTCACGAAATTCCTCCGGCCACACGCCAAAATCTAAAATGAATGCCATACCCTTATTCCTGATTTCGCATCTCTTCGACTTTTACTATTTCCATAAAGGGTTGAATTGTCAAGTCACACTATCGGTTAACGGATTTCTGCTTCCAACCGCGAAAATGTATTTCCGTTTCTAACGCAGGTTTTAACATTCTGAACAGTATTTCTCATATAAATTATTTCTCTCGTCATAGGATATCTCACTATTGGCCTCTCTTTTCTTTTCGATAGCCCAATACTCTTTTTCTTTTCGATAGCCCAATACTCTCCAGCTTTTTCTTGATCACTAGTATTGTTTTACTTTCAATTGTAAGATTCAACTCCTTCCTATGTGTTCACACCAACTACGTTGAGTGAAGCTGCCGATCCAGTGGAATGAATACTTCCCAATGTGTCACTCCTTAACCATGAGAAATATTTATTGCACCGCATACATTATATTATACCAATATAAATAATACCAATATTCAACCACATACAGTAAACTAATATTCAACCAAAATTTTTTAAACTCACAAAGGTTTTTTGCCCTTCAACTCCCGACCCTTGATGGACTCCAAATACGAAGGCTCCTGCAAATATTCTATTTAATAGCCTTCTTTCTCTCAATAATGATCTTCCTCGTGCTTGGTCTCGAATTGTGCCAGGGTACGCGCATCCCTGAGATATGATCCAGACCTAATCTGGTGGAACAAATTGCTGATCACTTCTGGTATATTTAGTACATGGCAAAAGTAAGACTCCTGCTAGCAATATCATCAGTTCTCTACTAATTTTGATTGGCTGAATCTCTCCGGGTGGGGTCGAATCAGACAAACTTTGCAGTCAGTTTTGTATTGCTACTACACCACCTCGGGCTTATTGAGCTATTAGATGCAAATATGTGCATTCCTCCTATTAATTTTTGTACAAGTAATACAATCATTGATTTTACATATGGTACATAAAACGAACGAATGAATGAAAATGTGTAATTCGAGGAAGATTCGCACGTTTGGGATCAATCTCATATGTGAATGAATGAGTGGTCTACAGAGTAAATAGTGAATGTGAATAAGTAGTGAATGAAGAAGGGTCCTCAACAAAGGGGTCTACAGAGTAAATCACTGACACCATCCTTTAGAGGGCAAAAGACATCCGCGGAACTATCGAGTCGTTCACGTACGAAGATGGGCGCTAGGTGCCAGCCTTCCTGCAATCAGCGATCACTTAAAAAAAACATTTTTGCCAATATCAAAAGGGGTAGACTTTCTCCATAGCTCACTTACAAGTGTTAAAATTTGCAGAAAAAACAAATCACTTTCCGAGCAGACGACGATCTAGCAAAATGAGGGAATAACTAAAGGTTTGTAGAACAAAGACAGTAAAGATATTATTTGTTGTTGTTTGCCTTAAGACTGTTCTTTTAAGAAGGCTTGAATGTGGTCAGATCCTGTCGTATTGCTATCCACAAATATATTCTTAAATACATGGTTTTCTTTTTCTCTATGAAAAAAGCTTTTTATTTATTCAAATGATTGAACTATCGCACAGAAAAAAGCTAGTCCTCCGGGCGGGATCGAACCCAGACCATCTCGACTCAAACCGGGAGCGCGCGTTACCATTACACCACGGGGACACATTGGTATTTCGTGCGATAGTGTTATATGAAAGGCGTAACTTAGAACTTTTTGTTTATTGATATAGGCTCAAGCAATTCTATCTGGCATCATAAGATGTTAATATCGGGGAAACACTTCCACTTCTCATCAATTCGTTGGAGAAAAAAGAAGGCTAAAAGCCCAAAGAGAGATAGAGAATAGAGAACTAGAGATAACAGGATGCATTAAGAGCCATGCAGCAGGATCTCGAAGGTCTACTATCAAAGAAGGACGGTCCAAGGGCTAACAACAACAACAACTTCTCATCATTCTCTCTCGCACAGCAGGAGATCAGTCCTTCACTCAGTCCAACGAAGGTCTACTATCAAAGAAGGACGGTCCAAGGGCTAACAACAACAACAACTTCTCATCATTCTCTCTCGCACAGCAGGAGATCAGTCCTTCACTCAGTCCAACGAAGGTCTACTATCAAAGAAGGACGGTCCAAAAGCTAACAACAACAACAACTTCTCATCATTCTCTCTCGCACAGCAGGAGATCAGTCCTTCACTCAGTCCAACGAAGGTCTACTATCAAAGAAGGACGGTCCAAGGGCTAACACCAACAACAACTTCTCATCATTCTCTCTCGCACAGCAGGAGATCAGTCCTTCACTCAGTCCAACGAAGGTCTACTATCAAAGAAGGACGGTCCAAGGGCTAACAACAACAACAACTTCTCATCATTCTCTCTCGCACAGCAGGAGATCAGTCCTTCACTCAGTCCAACGTTCTCATTAACTCGTTCTAAAGGAATACAAGGCAAAAAACTTTTTTTGCAGAGTTACATCACGATTCCTTCCATTCGTCGTGGCTAAGATCGGTCGACTCACTTCTCGCTCTTTTTTTCCAACGTCAAAAATGGAGGATTCCGGTCTCTAGCAGAATTTGGACACCTTGATACCGTAATGTCCAAACTGTGATGGACACTTCAGTCTACATCCTCATTCTTACTGTACTGTCCGGAGAAATATATGTAGCCGTTCGATTTAACGGCGCTTCATGTCCCATTACATCGGAAATGAAGCGTTTGAATAAAATCGAAGAACAAGATCTGGATTGAAAAAGGATGATCACATCTTTGTTGCAGGCATGAACACGCTAAATATGGCTGTTGTAGCCCCTACTTGCATGAAGCCATCTTAAAGTTTGATCATATATTGAGTCTCGTCTTCGAAGAATCTCGTTTCTTTGGTGCAACTTTTCTCACGTCTGAATTATAAAAACACACATGTAATTCACCTGCAGTTCTTGGTGTTTTTCTTTCCTTTTTTGTTATTCAGTCTGTAGAATTAATTTTAAAACTTGTTGTATGGGCCTTAAAATGTGAATTATATTGTGTGCGTGTGTAGCTCAGTGGGTAAGAGCATCGCCCGGAAAGCAAAGGTCGCGGCTTCAGTTCCCGTCACAATACACGATTTTTGCACAATTTTCTACGAACCATCCGCTTCTCTGTTCGGTATAAAAAACCATTGAATGAAATCAGTAGAGAAGACTCTTATTTACAAACTTGGCTGAACAATACGCAAATTTTTTTCATTCAACTACGCTCATTCGAATTTTCCAATCTAATTTCCGAGAAGAAAATACATTAAAAGATCAGAAAAGAGGTTCCAATAAAATACACGAGATCAGAAAAGAGGCTCCAATAAAATACACGAGATCAGAAAAGAGGCTCCAATAAAATACACGAGATCAGAAAAGAGGCTCCAATAAAATACACGAGATCAGAAAAGAGGCTCCAATAAAATACACGAGATCAGAAAAGAGGCTCCAATAAAATACACGAGATCATAAAAGAGGCTCCAATAAAATACACGAGATCAGAAAAGAGGCTCCAATAAAATACACGAGATCAGAAAAGAGGCTCCAATAAAATACACGAGATCATAAAAGAGTCTCCAATAAAATGCACGAGATCCAATAAAATACACGAGATCAGAAAAGAGTTTCCAATAAAATACACGAGATCAGAAAAGAGGCTCCAATAAAATACACGAGATCAGAAAAGAGGCTCCAATAAAATACACGAGATCAGAAAAGAGGCTCCAATAAAATACACGAGATCAGAAAAGAGGCTCCAATAAAATACACGAGATCAAAAAAGAGGCTCCAATAAAATACACGAGATCAGAAAAGAGGCTCCAATAAAATACACGAGATCAGAAAAGAGGCTCCAATAAAATACACGAGATCATAAAAGAGGCTCCAATAAAATACACGAGATCAGAAAAGAGGCTCCAATAAAATACACGAGATCATAAAAGAGGCTCCAATAAAATACACGAGATCAAAAAAGAGGCTCCAATAAAATACACGAGATCAGAAAAGAGGCTCCAATAAAATACACGAGATCAGAAAAGAGGCTCCAATAAAAAACACGAGATCATAAAAGAGGCTCCAATAAAATACACGAGATCAGAAAAGAGGCTCCAATAAATTACACGAGATCAGAAAAGAGGCTCCAATAAAATACACGAGATCATAAAAGAGGCTCCAGTAAAATACACGAGATCAGAAAAGAGGCTCCAATAGAATACACGAGATCAGAAAAGAGGCTCCAATAAAATACACGAGATCAGAAAAGAGGCTCCAATAAAATACACCAGATCAGAAAAGAGGCTCCAATAAAATACACGAGATCAGAAAAGAGGCTCCAATAAAATACACGAGATCAGAAAAGAGGCTCCAATAAAATACACGAGATCAGAAAAGAGGCTCCAATAAAATACACGAGATCATAAAAGAGGCTCCAATAAAATACACGAGATCATAAAAGAGGCTCCAATAAAATACACGAGATCAGAAAAGAGGCTCCAATAAATTACACGAGATCAGAAAAGAGGCTCCAATAAAATACACGAGATCAGAAAAGAGGCTCCAATAAAATACACGAGATCAGAAAAGAGGCTCCAATAAAATACACGAGATCAGAAAAGAGGCTCCAATAAAATACACGAGATCAGAAAAGAGGCTCCAATAAAATACACGAGATCAGAAAAGAGGCTCCAATAAAATACACGAGATCAGAAAAGAGGCTCCAATAAAATACACGAGATCAGAAAAGAGGCTCCAATAAAATACACGAGATCAGAAAAGAGGCTCCAATAAAATACACGAGATCAAAAAAGAGGCTCCAATAAAATACACGAGATCAGAAAAGAGGCTCCAATAAAATACACGAGGTCAGAAAAGAGGCTCCAATAAAATACACGAGATCAGAAAAGAGGCTCCAATAAAATACACGAGATAGCTTACGGGAATTTTCGCGACGAACTGATTATTTTACGTTTTTCATGAAAAAAGCATCAAGTTGTCAAAAAAGAATTTTCGACTCGTCTTTTAACAATTCTTAGCTCATTTCTTCTGTTCCAACAAAAACATACTTCTATTGATGTGGATTTTCTGAATTATTTGATGGAGTATATTTTCTGTTCATGCCTATCGAAACGGGATCGCCTGACCTTCGAACATGACTGAACTGATTCCGCTCGTTTACCGATACAGAAATTGAACACACACACACAAAACAGCTCCCTTCTAGGAAAAGAGAGACGGCTGGGTTCTATATTCGTCAAGGACAGGATACTTCTCAAGTCCAACGAAGCCAAACCATTCCTTTATTCTTGTGATTCCTGATTACATGTATACTACAACGCAATGTACAGGGTGTACAGAAAGTCCAGGTGCCCGACTTTGTCACTTTGCATCTTTTTTGTTTGGCGTAGCGGCCATGCGATTTTTCGCTCGTATATTATTCATAATGTTGCTAACATACCCTGAAAAAATCAGAATAATAACTCTTTTCGTTTTCTGATAATGCTCCCTGATATGGACCGAGGCTACATCCTGCGCTTGAGCCAGTCCGGTCACACTCAAAAGCACATAGCCAGAACCACTGGATTCGCCCGAAGGACCATCCAAAACACAATACGTCGCTTTCGTGAGACTGTTACGACGAATGACCGTCCCAGGAGCGGCAGACCAGTGACCGCGACCACTTCCTTCCACGTGAGAAGCATCCGAGACAAGATTCGATATAGCCCCAAGCGGAGTCTCAGGAAACTCGCGAAAGAGAGAATATCTCGGCTAGTTCTGTTCAGACGATCGTCAAATCTCGCATTGGACTTCGCCCCATCAAGCTGCAGAAGACTTACACATTGACGGACCAGATGAAGGTGACCCGTCTTTGCAGATGTCGTGAACTGTCAAAGCGGTTCAAGCCGGTGGACTGTTCGGATATTCTCTTCACCGATGAGAAGTTGTTCAATATTGAGCAGTCCTTCAACCACCAGAACGATAGGATTTGGTCGAAATCGGTCAAAGATGCCAATAAGAGTGGCCGTTACGTCTCGAGAAAAGGCCATCCCGCTTCTGTCATGGTCTGGGCCGGGATCTGCGCGACTGGCAAGAATCCGCTCGTTTTTGTCGAGCAGGGAGTCAAAATGAATGCCAATAACTACCTGAACGACATTCTCATGAAGTAAGTACTTCCCTGGAGCCAGGCTCACTTCGCGGGACACAAATGGACGTTCCAGCAAGACTCTGCGCCCGCCCACAAGGCTAAAGTGGTGCAAGACCAATTTCCCCTCCATGATCACATCCGCCGAATGGCCTCCGTACTCACCTGATTTGAACCCTCTGGACTTCTCTGTGTGGTCGGTCCTTGAGAGCAAGGCCTGTGCTTCCCCACACAAGAATTTGGAAAGTTTGAAGTGCGCCCAGAAGGCGTGGGATGATCTTGACGTCGCTTACCTGTCCACCACGGTGGGTGCCTTCCACAAACGACTCCGCGCCTTTGTCAAGGAGAAACGAGGGCTCTTTGAAATTTGAAAACGCATTTATATCCCAAACTATTTGAATAAACTTCGAAGAAAATTTTGTTTGATTTGCTCAATCCGTTAAGTTTTTATCGGGAAAATACTATGCACCTGGACTTTCTGTACACCCTGTAGATAGCAGACTTCTGCACAGAACGGTTTTAAAATTCTCAATTCAGCTTGAGAACACTCAAGCGTTAGAAGAAGACATGAAGTGTAGAAACGACTCGTTTTACGCCGTGGAAGCATGAAAACCGTATCCGCGGCAACAGAGCTACCAGATCTAGCGTTTTTACTCAAGCAGTCATGCGCCAACCCGACTTCTCAGCTGTTCCTCGGGTCTCTGAACAATGCTCATCCCCAGTGGACAAGTCTTGACGACTAGAAGACATGTCAAGAAATTTTCGATCTCCAGCCATGCTAGGTTGGATTGACCACCGGCAGATCACCAAAGGCCTTTCGCAGAAACACGTTCCTAAAAAGATGTCTGCCTTTCCAAGGTGCAGCATGACAGTCTCAAAACTGCAAAGGACTTCAAAAACCTTCTTCAGGAGCATTTCGTACAGAAAAACCCATTTTCGATATGGGACGCTGCTGGCAACTGAAATAACCTCCCCCAATCTCAGCATTCCCTTCTTCTCACCTTCAACTGGTAAGACCTAAACCATGTGGCGGTCATGTTTTGTCCTTCCTTCTCACCTTCAACTGGTAAGGCCTAAACCATGTGGCGGTCATGTTTTGTCCTTCCTTCTCACCTTCAACTGGTAAGGCCTAAACCATGTGGCGGTCATGTTTTGTCCTTCCTTCTCACCTTCAACTGGTAAGGCCTAAACCATGTGGCGGTCATGTTTTGTCCTTCCTTCTCATTGCTCTCCACCTCGCGCTCTTTTTTCTCTTCCTTCCTGAAGAAAGACAAGAAACGGTTCGATTCCCGCCTTTTTCGCTCCTCCATGGCCTGTAAAAGGGCGCGCATTACTAATAATCATGGTTCAAACCACTATCCACCCAAATAAATCGCAAAGTTCAATATGCAACCCAACTTCTACTCTAATCCCGCGGTCTTTCCGAAGGTCCATCAAGACTCATCCCTGCAACGCCATCCACATATGCTCATTTCTCAGACCAAGTTTTTTCCATTTATAAACCCTCTCTTCTAACCTAGTAAACCATGGCTCGAAACTAGTTGTTCTCTGATAATATGATAATAAAGTGTTTTAACTCCTATCCCAAAAAGACAATTGAATGCTCATATGATCTACTTCTACTTCCTCCTACGACATCCGTCTCTTTTTCGATTAATATGCGAATAACCATGCCATACCTCCTCTTCCTTCTTCTTCAAAGTGAGCTTGTGCTCTTCCTCCAACTTCTTGGCAAGTCTCTCCTCCTCCTTCTTTTTCTTCTCTTCTTCTTCTTTCCGCTTCTTTTCTAATCTTCAAGGTATCAGTTCGAAATAACTAAAATACTGTCGATAAGTGGGTACCCAAAAAGAGAGCCCCGGATACCAAACTTGGCATTTCAGGTCCTCGGTCTCCTTAAAATGGCACTCAAGCCTCTACACTTTAAATTGGATGCTTGAATAGGGTTGAACAAAAAAGCCTCTACTTCTTGCTTTCTCGCTGGGCATTTGCAACGAGGGTCAACTTCGAACCATACCTGTTGGACCAAATTTTCCTTTTTATCGGATTTCTTCATAACGATGGCTTCTATGCTGTATCCAGAAACCCAAATGAGCCTTACCTTACCAATCCTGTGGCATGAATCGAATTGGTAATCTCATGTGCCTTCTTTTCTTACTTCGAAGACTACCTTTCTTCTTCTTTGCGCCTCCTTGCTTCTTCTTTCTCTTCCTCCTCTTTTCTTTTCTTCTCTCGCCTCTCTTCCTCTTCCTTCCGCTTTTGCTCTTTCCTCTCTTCCTCCTCTTGCTTCAATTTCTCTCTCTTCAGTCTTTTTTCTTCTGCTTCTCGTTTCTTCTCCCTGAAAACCCTGGTTGCTATTAATCGGAGCTACACATGAAAATTTACCCACAGGTGAAACAAATTACACTTGGGGGCTCCGTTCACATATTGAGAGGCTACTAATCAAAATTTAGGAGCTCTAGTATGCATGAGTAAGTTAAAGAGGTTACACTCAGAAGTTAAATGGAGCCGCCCAATTTGGGTTTACATGTATCCGCCGCTCAAAGTTTGGAGGAAAAAAGAAGAGAAGATGAAGGAGAGGGGTAAGAAAAAAGAGCGAGTTTTTTCCACCGACGGGACCGATTCGGTCACTATTTCCCCCCTGGTTACACTTCAAAATATACCAGATATAATCGAGAATTACAACTCAATTACTAGTATTTTTCTACAAACTCTCAAGACAGCTATCCTACATTCGTAAAGATGAATCTCTTAGGCGTTAAAAAACATGAAACTTTGTTGATCCTGAAAATAAACGCTTTTCATGTAGCACTACCACACGGATTAGCAACGTATCCTAGTTAGATTGTGGGAAGGCGCTTGTTTCGGTCAATTGCAGTCACGGCTGGGTTCGATCCTGCCCCGTGGAAAACCTTGGTCTCCCTGATCGTTTGCATATGACGAGAATAAATATTCTGACTGTTGAATTCTCTCCTTTTCTAATCAACGTGCCTCCATCTCTCGCTCTCTTTCCAGCTGAAATTGAATATCGAGAGAAAACCCATTGAATTAATGTATGCATCAGACATTTTCAAAACTTTTCGAAGTTTCGACTCCAAATTAGGCATGAGAACAAGAAAGACAGGTTGCTACGCTTTAGATAAGATTTCAACAAGAACTTTGATTTTCCCCATTCTTTAATCTTTCCAGAGTTAATTATATCAATATCTACACCTATGCGCTTCACACCCGACAAAACTTGTGATCAACATTCTGTTTGTATGGTGTACTCTATTTCTCATCGCACACGAAGTCTTTCGACCTTTCATGTTGATATTTTCGATCTCCACTGTTCTTTTGAAAGTTTCAAGCCTGGTTCGAAATCGTGTAAGAACAGTAACGTGCCCTCCTCTTCTCCTTCTCCTCTCTGGACGCCTTAGGTGTCCTTGGTGTGGTCGGTGCTGACCTCCTCGATCTACTTTCTTCTTCTTCTTCTTCCTCCTCAAGAGTAACCACCTTAACAGACACGTCCTCTAGACTTCAAACTTATACTACATGAAGGGCAAATATTGTGACCCCTTTTTGAAATACATACCTTAACTTTTACTTTTTCTCTTTCTCGCGCTTCGCCTGGAATAGATACAGACCTTTTGAGATGGAAACAGTGGGAGTTCTCTTAGACAGTGCTATTGAAATCAGCAAGAAGCGAAAAAGTTCTCACGAACACTACCGAAAATTTCTAACACCCATCCCTCTCTGGTTAGGACAAATCTGTTCAAGATGAAATTGGGAAGGATTGCACACTAATTATAGTACATCAGTACATTGCTTCACCTATATGTAGTGCGAATAACAAGAACCGCATTGGCATATACAGTGCGGTTTTTATATTCACATGTTGAAATTTGGGACTAGTATATATCTCTAAATCGGTCAGTGGGAGCTTTTTTCTTCAATAAAATGTATTCACAATCTGACCTACTTTTATTCGGACAAGTGAACTTAAGCTATATTCTTCAATGAAAAGTAGGTTGCTTATTTTAGAGGGTTACGGTAGACCAGAACAGAAACGGTTTTCTTTCCTGAACCCAGCCCTCTTCCCACCTACAACATCTTGTTCATCTCACCTCAACTTCGTCTTTCTCTTGACTCTCGCCAACATTCTCTTCCATGTCTGCATTGTTTCCTGAGGCAGTTAAGACGAATAAGCTGAGGCTAAAACTCAAACAGCAAAAAAAAAAACCATGTTACAATTCGCACAAACTCAGGTTTTATTTTCGTTAACACAACAAAACTCCAGCTACGGCTATCGTGAAGTAATGTAGCGGAAAAGAACAAAATCTTCTTCTTTCAAAAAGGAATTGAACCCGTAAATTGTCTCTCGGAGAACCTTTTTTTGGAAGGAAAACACCAATGATTAGATTTTGGTTCAGACCCCGAATATTAAAAACTTGAGCTAAAAGTTTAAGGTAGTCTAATTCTAGATTATTATTGCTTAAGGAAGTCTAATTCTAGATTATTATTGCTTAAGGTAGTCTAATTCTAGATTATTATTGCTACTCAAACTCATATCTGAGAATAGAAAAATTATGACGGAAACTTTTGTATATTTGTATATGCTCGCACCGCATTTGTAGTCATCGTCAGATGCGATTGTGAACGTAAAAAACTTTCCGTTGAAAAGAAACGTAATAACTCGCCCCTCGACCGAACCATAGGGCAAACAACAACAACCACAGCTAGCATGTTTTCTTCTCCCCCCCCCCATTCCCTCCTCTTACCATCTGAACTTAGTCTCCGCAATTTCTTGCATACTTCTTCCTGCGGGACAGGCGATGTTGCAGATCGCTTCCTCTGATCCGAGCCAGCTGCAAACATCAGATGCTTCACAACAGGGTGTTTTTCTGACCCGCACTGCGGGTAAACAAAAATCTATGCGCTTTCCAAAAACCTCGAAAAACATTGAAATCTATGCGCTTAAAAAATTTATTTTCTCGGATTTTTTCGTAGAGAAAGTGCAAATCATTGGGAAAATTGAATGTTGAACTCTGAAATCTTAAAAATCCATGCGCTCGAAAAAAGTTCTGCGGGTGCTAAGAAACACCCTGTTCACAATCAAAATAGATATAGGATAGGGCGTGTCTTACAAGCTTTGAAAGAAGCGAATATATCGAAAAGACTTCTCATGATGAATCTTCAAGTGCTCAGTTACACAACTTGAAAGCAGTGACGACGCCTGGTCAATACGCCAATAGATAACGCGCTTGCTCGCGGTTTGAGAAGAGATGGCTGAGTTCGATCCTGCCCGCTGGACTACCTTTTCCCCCGTGCGACTAATCATGATACAACGGTCTACTTTGCAGAGAGAAAAAAGTGCGGTGAAAAATAGAGAATGCCATACGCACAGAGATTGCATATTAGAAGCTTTTTTCAAAGCGCATAGATTTGCACATGTACATATTTAACCCACATCGTGCGTTCGAGAAACAACCTGCTTGTTATGTCAAATGTCAAGTTTGTCGGCGAGTGACAGAGGAGCCTTGAAATAGAACCGGAGTAATTAATTAGTTCTCAACAATGGTTATTCTTAACTTTGTACTGCAATTAAGGTTCACACAGGTTCTATGGCTTTCGCATCCCGACATTTCGCACGCTGATTTCGCAATAGTTTTCTCCAAAACTCTAATGATGTGGCTGATCATTGTATACGGTCTCGTAGTAAGCCGTACGGCTTCTTTAGCGTGATCTTTATCTGAGCCTAAGCACAAATTCAAATAAAAATATATATGGAAATATTTTGAATGTGAAATTTTGGGTGTGAGTTGTTTTGGTGCGAAAATACGTGGTGCGAAATGCCGTGATACCTTTGCACGCAAGTCTATGCGCTTTTAAAAAAGCAGAGGTTTCATTTTTTTTAAAATGGCATTTTGAATAGCTCAGATGTTAAAAAAATTGAGACTTCAAACTCAACCATCTCTAAACTTGTTTTCATCATAACCTTCTCCTAGTATCAAGAGGAATTACGACATACTTTGCATTAATGTGTGGTTGAAATTGGAACTTTTTCACTTAAGGACCCCCTCTCAGAGGTTCAATTGGGTCAGTTATTGGGTCATTTTCTTGATACGGTCTCGTTCGCCCAAGCCGTACGGCCTCGTTAGCGTAAACTTTTTCCTGAGCCTAAGCGTTTTTTGGCACTTTATTTACTTGGTCTGGTACTCGCGTCGCGGCCCCCTTCGCGTCGCTTAAACCGGAATGAACCGTGGAATTAAAATTATTTTTACATTAAAAAAACGCTTAGGCTTAGGAAAAGTTTACGCTAACGAGGCCGAACGGCTTAGCTAACGAGGCCGAACGGCTTAGCTAACGAGGCCGTACGGCTTAGCTGACGAGGCCGAGGGCCGTGACGCGACCGCGACGCGAGTACCAGACCAAGTAAAAAAAGTACCCATTTTTTAATGTAAAAATAGTTTTTTAATGTAAAATTAACTTTTTAAATGTAAAAATAAATTTTTTGATAATGAAAATGAGTCAGAAGTATGACCCATGGAACCTCTGGGAGGGGGGACCCTAAAGTGAAAAATAGCCTTGAATTTTTATTTTTACATTGAAATTAGCTTTATTGGTGTTAAGAATCGCTATTCGACTATCATTTTGAAAATTTCCCTGTCGACCATTCACAATAAACTTCCTTTTTTATATTTAGCTGCCACCAGTAATGGTGTCTTTGCCTGAACCTTAGCTCAAAAATAAAATAAAAAATTTTAAAGAGGATTAGTCTAAAATACAAGGATTTTCGGCATTTAATCGACATTTGTTAGGTTTAATAATATTATGAAGGAGATTGTCTAACTGAATGACAAGTACATAGTATGCAGCGCAATTTTCGGTGTAGTTTGTGTTTTCTCAAAGAGACCCTCCTAGTCAAAGCTTGCCAAATTTCATGGAAACTGTGGATTAACTCGAAAGTTTAAAATCTCACACTTTAAATCCGTTTCCAATTCTCGAGCGATATCTTGCTCTGCTAAAGTGTCTTCGAGATTCTCTTTAGGATTAGGATACACTTCTTCATCCGCAATATCGTCTGCTTTGTTCACATCGGCCATTACTCACCACTTTGAAGGCCTGCAAATGCTCTAGAATGACCAATACAAAATTATATCTTTTCCAATGAAATACATCATACTCATCGTATTTGCTGAATTGACGCAACTTAATTCGATCAAAAGTAGCTGTAGGTTAAGCTTTTAGAATCGTTAATAATGACTTGGTTTGGGCAACAATCATAATAAGAACAGAAACTTTATCTCCTCTCGTGAAAAACTTTGGCGCGCCTACTTTCGAAGTTACTGTAGTTCAACTGAGTCACGGAACCAAATTAGTAATATTAAAACCAGAAACAATTGAGGATGCGAACTAAACTATGTGGAATGAAGGTTGAAATGTCTTTAATTGAAAAAAATCTCAAGATTCGTGATAATAGTATTAAAATAAACCTCAACTATCTCTTTTCAAACCTAAAACCTTTTATTACTATGTCGGTACCAAACATGATGTCCCGGCCTCAGCTGAAAGCTGAAAATAAAAAAAATTTACTTGAAAAACTGCTAATAAAACTTACTATGCCTCTCGTTCTCCGTCCGGCAATTGCATGCAAACCACTTTATAGACATATTGGTTCAAAATTTCGAGCTCTTTTTTGAGCGTTTAACAGAAATTCGGCAAGTTTTTATTCCTTAACAAGAATTTTATAGCTAGAAATTCACAAAAAAAATGCTATTCAAATGATCTCTAGCTTCTAATTGAACCGTGGAAGCGATTGATCGTGTGCGAGTACCTTTGGCACACTGATTACCAAATGAGAATGTCGGAGGTGGTTCGAAATCTAGGGCTCCGAAGTTTCCGACTCCTGCTCTAGATCAGCTTCTTCCGGGATCGACTTGAAACCTGAGCAGAAGTAAATACGGCCACCTACCTTCACAAATAAAAATAATCCTGGTCAGAAAGTCTTATTGCTTCATTCCAAACTTTCTTGTTTGCAGTTCAACACAACTGAATTAGATGAGATTGAAAACTTGGTGGAAAATAAGACATACATAGACTTCCGAGCTCTGAAATTTATATATTTTGATATTTTTGATTCTTTACGGCGGAATTATAAGATTGAACACGATGATCTATTCACTAGAAATGAAAGAATTTTACTACAACTTACCTGTTTCATCACACCTTTTACTTTTTCGGCTCAAGGTGAAATAGCTGTTTAAAAAAAATTACAACAGACTTCATTTTTTTCTCAGCTGTAAAATAAAGTCTATGAAGCTTTTTTATTTCAAAAAATCTTGAAACAAATGTCCGTTGCGTCTTCCGAGAGGAGTCTTGCAAGGTGCAGGTCTTGGTTGAGCGTGTCCATACATATATCTTGTACTAGCAAGCGAATGAGGGGCTGGTAATACCGCAGAAGAAAAAGATTTTAGGATCTTTTGCAAGGAGATGACTGTACCACGCAGCTTTTCAAATCAGGTTCCAGATTGTTTTTTTAGACTACCATAGGTACTGTGGTTCAATTCAATATATTTCAAACACTCCATTTTCGATGTCATGGGACATGAAGCGCTATAAATTCGAACGACTCCATCTGATTCTACGGGTTTCGACAGCGTCTTAAGAATGAGAACGTAGAATTCAGGGTGGACTCTTGATAAAAATTCGGACATCACGGCCTCAAGCTGTCCAGATATTCCTTGAGACCGGAATCCTCCATTCTTGACGATAGAAGTAAATAGCGATAAGTGAGTCAACCACTCTCAGCCACGACAAATTCATTCATTCATTCATTCTTTATTCCTGTTTTGACATAGAAATGTATTCATTCATTCATTCTTTATTCCTGTTTTGACATAGAAATGTACAATACGGATCACTGACACGGGTGTGAGTTCAGTTTAAAATATAATGTCAGAAGAGAGAAATTTACAAAATTTCTAATTTCAGTATACATAAGCGAAACCAAAAAAAAAGGCAAAAAAAAGTGATTGAGAGAGAGAAAGAGAGAGAAAAAGAGTGAGTGAGTGTGACTGTGTGCTTGAGCTTTTACCGTGAACTCGTGGACCCCCTTTCAACGTCAAAGGAACCGCACGGGCAACAATCATCATCATGGTCAGGCTGAACTAAGAAAATCACGGTTCGCACAGTTAGATACAGTATGTTTACAGTTAGATACAGTATGTTCACCTTCAGGTACAGTATGCTGCGAAGCCGTCCCAACTTCCCCTCTTTCCTTTCTCCACTCAACATCTCCACTGAAGCGACCAAAGTATTCTCCTTCTGTCGATTCTTTTCCCAATCTGAATTTTGCTTCTTTTTTTTAAAAACAAATTATTTCCTCATTCTCATTAAACAGAAAGTTTTTCAATTCTATTCAAAGTTTTATCTCGCTTTCAGCGATATGAAGAAGCGTTAAATACTTAACATTTTCTGTTGGTGGTAGTGAGAAATTGTAAAATAATGAAAAAAACATTTTATTGATTCCAAATAGAGATAGTAGGTAACACTTTGTTTTTTAAAAAGTTAACCTTACTTACTCGATTATTTTTTTACAATCGATGTGAAAGTTACTTCACAAGGAAAAAACTTCTCACTTTTCGAATGTATTGTATTAAAGCGACTGTTAATGTTTGAAAGCGACCATGTAATTGTATAAAAGCGACAGTTAATGTTTGAAAGCGACCGTGTAATTGTATGAAAGCGACTGGTAATGTTTGAAAGCGACCTTGTAATTGTATGAAAGCGTCTGTTAATGCTTGAAAGCGACCATGTAATTGTATGAAAGCGACTGGTAATGTTTGAAAACGAACTTGTAATTGTATGAAAGTGACTGTGAATGTTTTAAGTGAGACCATGTAAATGTATGAAAGCGACTGGTAATTTTCGAAAGCGATCATGTAATTGTATGAAAGCGATCATGTAATTGTATGAAAGTAAAACCATGTAATTGTATGAAAGCGACTGTGTAACCATGTAATTGTATGAAAGCGACTGTCAAGTATTGGTACCGAAGGCTCGAGGAAAAAACCGAGACTTTCCATGGTTCAACTCCTGCCACTTGATCTTCAAACGATCTACTAACTAGCTTTTCAAATTTTTTTCTTCTTCTTCATCAACCTTTTTTCTATGTTTAAAAATTATAAATTCATTAAGTAACCCTCTGGTTATCATAAAGAACTCAATTCAAAGTTTGACTTCATTCTAGACCTTAACAAGAAGTTTGAAAAATATTAGTTTAAATATCGTTTTCCAGTTTTTTACTGCTTCGACACATCAGCTGAGATCTGTATCTCGATCCAGCGTGTGCTCTGTCTCCAGGTGAAACTGATCGCCTAGGTGGATAAGTAAGAAAATATCTCCTGGATACTGTGAATAAACAGTATTTTGCTTATCGCCACATTTTTGCATTGAAAAATGTAGATAAATTATTATTTTGCAAGTCAATGAGTTTTAAGACCAAAATGAATAACTTGATAACGAAGAAAACCTTATCCACGAGCGGGATTCAGCGTGCTCGTTCCCATGTTACCACGAGCGAACGCGTTATCATAACACTTCATCTACAACTTTCTGTTGGAGAAGTTTTTCGTCGAGTTATCGCAATATCGCAACATCCATGTACATAATGAAAAGTTGACATAAGTTTCTTCTTGAGGTGAAAAGCTCTTTTTTTATGAAAGGTTTCTGTTTTCTCTCCCCCATTGAATTTTTTTTCATGATAGCACGTTTTGCAAAATGTATTTCGCACCGTGAAAACTTATCCTACGAGTCGAGTGGTGTGTCTGATTGATGAGTGAAGCCGCGGCTTATGAAATGCCCTTAGTGCGGCAATGCAGATACTACTATCTGTTTACTTGTTATCGCATAACGATGCGAAAACATTCCTTCGCTTTCTAATTATTCTCCTTTTCTTAATTTGAATAAATCTGCGCCCTCGCACATACATACATAGGTATTTATTCTTGTTTTCATACAGGAATTTAATTCCACCCTCGCGAATACAAAGTCCTATTTTCATGAGAATCGTAATCTTTCTTCGATTGATATTTTCATTCAATTTTTACTTATTGATATGTTTTTTGAATTATAGCTTGTTAAGTTTTTCTACTAACTATAACTCCCTAACTCGCTTCTACTAACTATAACTCCCTAACTCGCTTCTACTAACTATAACTCCCTAACTCGCTTCTAGTAAATTTTTTCACTGCTTCTCAACTCCTTAAACCGACCACGAGCTTCTCTGGTTCAAAGTGAATACCGGTTACGGTATTCAAGATGAATACATGTTCATTTGCTTGCTTGTTCAGCCTTGAGGAAAATCTGAGAATCGCAAGCATCAACGAATTTTTTTTCAGCCTTGGGTGGATCCCTTCGAGATGATAGTCGAGCACTTTTTGCAGAACATTATCATACACTATGAATGGAAGAATTCGATTCGCAAAGATCAAAAAAATTATCCTACTATTGCTTTTTTTAATTTAAGAATGGATGATTGAAAGATTAATGGGCGAAAAAATAAAATAAATAATAGAGTAGTTAACGAAAGATTGAATTACTAACCATTGTAGCGACCTTTTTACTGACTCATTTCCACTGCACGACATTCAGATTACTACCCATAGTACCGACCTTTTTGTGCTTTTGCACTTTTTCCTGCTTCCCTTCTCCAGCATTCGTGTTTTCCTTAGTTTGATAGCTTTTCAACTTCTTTTTTAACAGTTATAACTTCTGCATAACCTCAATTTAGATTTCCAGGTACTCATCACTGCTAAATATTACCAACTATTGCTCTATGCAGTTATTATTACTCTTCTAGACTGCCTCTAACTCTTGTACTAACTTCTTTCTTCATGCGCACATATTGTATCTTTCGGTATTTATGGCCCTCCTGCATGAATATTTACCCTTTGTTTCTATAAATGATAATCATTTGCATCTACTCTATTCATAGAGAGTGAGGCTCCATTGCATTCCGAGTTGTACCCCTCTCTTAACCTCTCCGTCTCACCCCCCCCCAGACCCTCTGAAATGTCAGTGGTTTGTCTGCATGCTTCCTCTACAAAGTCCTCCTTTCATACCAACGTATACCCCCCTCTTTCTCGTTTTTCTCCGCATTCAGCTCTTTTTATTCTTGCTCCCTTCTACCTCCCTTGCTTCTGCCCCTGTGGGCGTGGCTCCCTTCTACCTCCCTTGCTTCAGCCCCTGTGGGCGTGGTTCTCTTTACTTCACTGAATTTTGCGTGAAGCATTTAACGAAGAGCACATAGAGGTAGAGAGAGAGAGAGACGGAGAGAGAGAGACGGAGAGAGAGAGAGATATAGAGACGGAGAGAGAGAGGGACTGTGAATTTATGTGTTTTTCAGACGAAAAGAGAGAGAGAGAGACACAGAGAGAGAGAGTGAAGCAGGGAAAGAAAATACAAAGAGACTTGGAGAAAAACAATTAAACAGAAGGAATGGACACAATTAGAGAACAGTGATAAAAGTTAAAGAGAGACTTAAGGATGAAGAGGGGCAGAGAAAGAATTAGTTTGTAAGAAATAAAGAGGAGAAAGACACGAAAGGTACGAATGGAGGAGAGGGAGAAATTGAAAAAGAGACAGAGGGAGAAGATGAGAGAGAGAAGGAGAGAGAGAGAGAGAGAGAGAGAGAGAGAGAGAGAGAGAGAGAAAGAGAGATAAATGAGAGAGGATACCGAGATAAAACACACATACATTCACGTTCTTCGCATAGCGCAACGTTGTGCTTGCGGGAAGCTCCCGTTTCTTTCTCTCTTTTAATCTCCGCTCTCACTATCATCACTCCATTCCCAACCTCTTTTCTATGGTTCACCTCAAAGGGAAAGAGTTTGAGAGAAAGAGAGAAGAAGTTGTGATCACAGAGATAGAACGACGAGAGGAAGGATAGAGAATAGAAAGAGAAAGAGTTCATAGAACTGAAAGAAGTTGAAAAAAAGAACAGAAAAGATAGAATAAGAGAAAAAGCTTTCTTTCTGAAGTAGGACTTTTTCTGTTCCCTCCCCTTCTTCTTTGGACTCTTTTCACTTCACTTTTTGTTGTTGCTCTTTTCCATTATCTGTTCTATATGTTCCTCTCACTACTCTATAACATTAACTCTGCCGGACAAAAACCCTTATCGATCCGTCATGAGTTTTTTCTCGTGAGTTTTAGTGTTTTCTCTTTCTATTTCTTTCCTTTTTCGCTCGCTTCATCTTTTCTTTTCGTTATTTCAATAATTTTCTCCGTTTTTTTCCTTTTCTTGCGCTTTTCTACTTTTCTCTCGCTTTTCTACTTTTCTCTCGCTTTTTCACTTTTCTCTCGCTTTTCTACGTTTCTCTCGCTTTTCTACTTTTCTCTCGCTTTTTTACTTTTCTCTCGCTTTTCAACTTTTCTCTCGCTCTTCTACTTTTCTCTCGCTTTTCTACTTTTCTCTCGCTTTTCTACTTTTCTCTCGCTTTTCTACTTTTCTCTCGCTTTTCTACTTTTCTCTCTCATTTTCATACCTTTAAACAATGAATATCTTTCTTTTTATTATTTTCTCTCTATTCCCTCTTCCTATCTTTCGTTCATTAAACCATACCTGCTCACTCTTTCAGTTTCAATCTCTCACTCACTTTTCCACTCTCGTTCTGCTCAACTCACCGTGTTCTGTTTATAAATAAAAGGAGAGGAGTCTAGAGAGCATGTGACCAAGGTAGACAGCAAGACAACCATAGCCGTGAACAGACTCGAAAATAGCGACGTCATTTATTGAAAATAGTTTCTCCTCGTTATTTGTGATGAATGCGTGTGTTAATGAGTGTGCCTCCCGTATATACTCTCACTTCAAGAAAACTTTTTTATCCCTATTCTTCGCTGTCATCATGTGGATATTCTAGCATGCATGTCAATCTAAATGTGGATAGTGTAGACGAAAGTCAATCTATTTGTGGATATGGTCACATTCTTTTCATCCCTCAAATGGATATTATCTCATAGCTGTCAATCTATCGATGGTTTCTTCAAATGCATGTCAATCTATATGTAGTGTACATATTGCCACATCCATGTTAATCTATACGTAGATTATGTCACATGCATAGGATTAATTGAGTGAATATTGTACTTTGTATGACAATCATTGATATGATATTGTCTTATGCTTGTCATTCTCGTCACATGCATTTCATCCAATTTGATTAACATCAGAAAAGGGTGTCACATGATTGAGAATTTAAAGAGTTTTTCAGAACCAGTCAATCTAGTTAGATTCATGATACTTGTTCTCAAACAAAACAAAATGATAAAAGATCTGTACATGTTTATACTTAACTAGTTCAATTCAATTCAATTCTTTATTCCGCTTGAAACAAAACATAATGTTAAGTGACGAAACAGATGACACTGTCACAAAAAAAGTGATTTCAGTGAAGGTTATGGAAAGTGAGGTCTAAATATGACAAGAACAATGAGGAACATTTCATTTTAGGAAAATAGGAAAGCACACAAAAAAGCAAAGAAAGCAAAGCTTGTATCTTCAGTTGTGAACTATTCAACAGCAATTAAGAACTATTCATCCGCAATAATAACTTGAAATTCCAAAAGTTCAACTCACTCTTTATCATTCGAGAGCTAACCGAGAACACAAATATAATGGAAAAAAAAGAGGAGAAACAAAAACAAAACATTTGAAGAAACAGAGCACTTGAATTAAAAATGTATTCTAGAGTTGGTGACAATGGTCTCACAATCAAGCTTGATAAGTTCATTTCTAAAAATGCTAGAAGAGCTTGTAGAAACCAAAGAACAAGGTAACTTATTCCAGACATTAATCATTCTTGAGGCACAAGTGCTTGTTCTGCTTTGATATTTACACGGCAAGCATATTCTGTAGTTATTCGATTCTCTCAGCGAATAAGGCGATGGGCAAAGTTTAAACATATTTGAGTAATCTACTTGAATATTTCCGTGCAGACATTTATGGATGAACACAAGATCGGCCACATTTCTTCTATATTCTGAATATAAATTTCCGATAATAAAGTTCATACATATTATCGATATTTTTTTGATGTTTCTTCTGGATTTGACTACAGATGACTGCGTCCTCGATGACTATTCTTCTTATTTCCCAGCTTCACCGGGAAAAAAATGTTTAAAATTTTTTTGTTCTTGCAATAGTTTTTTTGTTCCAGACGTAAAACTTTGCTGTAAGACACTAGCAAAATATCATATGTTTGCGCATTTTGCTTCAAGAAAAAGATTCCTACTATTACTCCAACTGGGAAAGCGCGTTCTCCCCGTAAAAGAGATACGATTAGGTTATGTTCCACCCAGTGGACCGATTTTTTTGTGTCATTGGCCTTTCTCCTATTATTACCTAGTGTATGATAAATAAGCGAACTTGATTCGTTTTCAAGCCTAAAAACAGTTTTTCGGTTTGAGAAAGCTGTTACTTGATTTCCAGTTTTAATTTGGAATCATGTCTTAAACATCAAACGCCAAGATAACTCGCAAGAAATTCGTATTTTTGTGGCATAACTTTTTTCATTCTGTATTATTTTTTATTCAATATATTTTTACAGTTTTTAAGAATTTGTTTTTTTAAAAAAAAAACAATTTTAACAGCAAAAAGGCATATTAATTTTTTCCGCTACTATAAACTTTGTATATACATAGCAACTTTGGTTTATTGAGAAACTAAAAAAGGACCAATAAAAAGCAGCTTAAATTTTTTTCATTCTGTATTTGAAATAGGTAGATTTTTTATTAAAAGTATAAGTTAACAACCGAAAGTTCATCAGTTTTTGGCTATAAAAAACATTCCATTTCACGACACTTTTTAACTGCGACACTTTTCATTCCACACTTTGTACCCGCGACAGTTTGCACCCGTGACATTTTGTACACGCAAGACTTAGAACCGCGAAATTTGTTCTTTGAAAAAACTATTTTCAATTTTTTTTCTCGCTCAGACTCTGCTAAAGATTACGCTAACGAGGCCGCATAGCTTATGAACGAGACCGTTTGAAATTTTTTTCTTCATAAGATCACTTTTCGCCGACTTGATTGTGACTGTCGGGTAAAAAGTGTCGCGGTATAAATTGTCGCCGGTACAGTGTCGCGGGTACAATTTTTCGGTGATTCAAATTATTCGTGTCCATGATGTGAACAAGGTTTCTTTTAATTTTGAATGTTCAGCTTGCATCTTATAATTGAAATTTTCACGGGTGGCTTTAAAAAAGCTCATTTGCATTCAAAATTTTAAAAAAAAAGTTAAAATATTAGTTTTTAAAAAAAGTGAATGGAGACAAATTAATAGATCTTTTTTTATAGTTCGTGAGACCTTTACATCATCACATAATGCTATTCATCAACTTCTTAAGAAAAATGTAAGTTTATTCCTATTAGTCTCTCAGATAGAATTAACACGTCTCAAGTGTTTAGGCTTATTTTCTTACTGAATGGCTTCACAAGACTTGTAATGTCGTCATTGCTTCAGAATTTTTTTCTTTGACGCTCTCTGATATCGTGTAGAGTGTTAAACTCTCCTGGAAGCTCAAATCTGAATTAAAAAGTTTTGGCTAAAACATTTCAAATTTATATGAAGTGTTGAGTGATGCGAACCATTGTTTATCTCATCTATTCTTTTTTATCTAATGATTTCTTGAAAATTATAAATAGGTCTCTCCAGGAAGCTTTCACGCTTTGGCAACTCCGAGGGGTGTATTTGTTCATTCAAGTAAGGTAAATTGGTACGTAGAAGTTGTTTAAACGCCCCCATCAAGAGCGCTTAATTAAAGTCTTAAAGCATATTTTGAGGTATTTGCGGGGGTAGAACTTTATTAAAAGGTTTTCGAAAAACAACAACGAAGAAGAAACTTGGTAATTAAGTAAGTAATAATGATACAGTTTGGTTCACCACACTAATATTCTTGAACAACTTCATACTTTCTAAATTTCTGCATATTCCCATTGGGAAGCTTTGAGCACGTTTTTTTGGATAACATCCAGAAAATTCAAATTTTCAAATAAGCCTTACGTAGAGCACTATCACATGAATTAGTTATGTGTCTTCGGTAGCGTAATTGATAACAGCCTTGTCCATGCGGTCTCAGAAAGAGAGATGGGTTCGGTGCCAGCGCATGAAATAGTTTTTGTCTTTGTGGTTATTTAATCATATTAGAAACTCAAGTTTCTACCCTTAGGTCAGTAGGACGTAAAAATTGTTTTCGGTTTTCCGTTTGTTCATTCCATCTTTTTCTCTCTCGCCTTCTATTTCACCCTCTCATTCGCCTTCTTATTATTCTAGGACCCGCTATAATCTACAGTTAACTTCCCTTTTTTAGGAAAAGTATAGGTCACATATGTATGTATTCACAATTACCGCGCTCTGAACACTGAACACTGGACAACCTAATATAAAATAGTTATGATGCTGAAATTTTTTTCACCAATTCTCCAATAGCATATTTGGGTTACCGCACTTTTTCTATTGAACATTAAGCTTACCAATCGCCCTAAAAGATATCTGCATCTGCTCAAATAGTATTCAGAATACGCCTTATACATAGTAAGAATTTTTTGTTTAAGATTATTGAGAAAAGTCAAATGTCTCTTCTAATTTATTGATCTTTGAGTTTCTATTGCTCAACGAGTTCTAATTTTTTTTTAACCTTCTCTTCCGCTTTTCTCTATTTCTCTCTCTCTCTATTTTTTTCTCTAACTTTTTCTCTCTATTTCACACACTCTATTTCTCCCTCTCCGTTCTCCTCTCATTCTCTCACCATATCACTTTTTCTCTCTAATTCTTCCATCCAAAATTGACAGACTAGCTTGAAAACTGGCGTGAATCTCTGGGAATTCCCTAGAGAGGGCAGCTGTAAGTTTGCTATCGCAAAGGAACAGAAAAGTCTTGGCAAGGAAAGAGGACGAAAAAGAGCTGAGAAAGAGCTATGCCGATGCTGCAGTTTGCAACAGAAAGAGCGAAAAAGAGAGAAAGGGAGAAAGAAAGCGAGATAGAAAAAGAGAGACAAAGAGTGAGAGAAAGAGAGAGAGACAAAGAGAGAGAAAAAGAGAGAGAAAGAGAGAGAAAGAGAGAGAAAGAGAGAGAGAAAGAGAGAGAAAGAGAGAGATAGAGAGAGAAAAAGAGAGAAATAAAGCGAGAGAGAAAGAGAGAGACAAAGAGAGAGACAAAGATATAGAGACAAAGAGAGATAGAAAGAAAGATTTATAGAGAAAGAGAGATAGAGAGACAAAGAGAGATAGAGAGCAAGAGAGATAGAGAGACAGAGAGAAAGAGAGAGAGAGAGAGAGAGAGAGAGAGAGAGAGAGAGAGCAAGAGAGATAAGGGAAGGGAGAATGAGCGAGAAGGAGACAAAAACAGAAAAGAGTGGAGTTAAAAAATTGGAACGAAAAGAAGAGGAAACCAGAGAGGAGCCAGAGAAAGAAAGGCAAGATTTTCGCACTTAAGAACGCCACAGGGGCACGAGACTTGCCACTCGTCTTGTTCGTTTTGTTTTCTATACTTTTTTTTATTTTTTTAAAACAATATATTTATGTTTCTTTTCCTTGGTTTTCCCTTTCTTTTTTCTTTCTTTATTTCCCTTTTGTTTCCCCGGTTTTCAACTTTTCTCTCTTGCCTCAGTCTCTCAGTTGTCTCTCTGTGCTCCTACTCTATACCGCTTGGTCGCCTAGTCTTTTTTGTTCTCTCTTACTCTTACGCCTTCCTTTTAAAAATTTTTTTAAAAATCCAGTTTCTGACTCTCTCTCACTCTCTCTCTCTTTGTCTTTCTCTATCACTCTGACTCTCTCTAAGTCTCTTTATTTTCCTCTCCCCTTCACACACTGCTCTCTGTTCTTTTACAAGAGCCTCTTTTGGTTGTTCTCGGCGTGTGAAGAAGACGTTGAGTAGGTTGCAAAAAGAATAAAGAGTACTGAGGAACGAGAACGCAAATAGAGTAGGAATGTGATATTAGGAGAGAAAAGCGAGAGGGAGAGAGAGAGAGAAATATTAGGAGAAACAAAGAATTAGACAGAAAAATAGAGAGGTTTAGAAATGAGAAGTAATAGGGGGAGAGAGAGAGAGAATAGTAAGAGAAACAAAGAATTAGACAGAAAAATAGAGAGGGTTAGAAATGAGAAGTAAAAGGGAGAGAGAGAGAGAGAGAGAGATAGAGAGAGATAGAGACAAAATGAAAAAAGAAAAAAGTGGGAAAAGAAGGACTAGAGAAAGCAAAGCCCTGTAGCACACGTAACCACTAAGCAGTCCATTGATTGCTGGAATGAGCGAAAAAAAGAGAAAAGAGAGGTAGAAAGAGAGAGATATAGAGAGAGAAAGAGAAATAAGAAAGAGAAAAGAGAGGTAGAAAGAGAGAGATAGAGAGAGAAAGAGAAATAAGAAAGAGAAATAAGAAAGAGAAAAGAGAGAGAAGATAAATAAAAAAAGAAGTAGAGAATCTTTTTTTGAGCACGAGAGAATATGAATTTTTTTCTCGTAAAAATATCTTCACGCAAGAAAGAAAAAAGTAAATGAAGAGGTAAAAATAGTGTGAAAAGTATATATAGAAATTTCTAAGTGGGAAACAGAAATAGAAAGAGAAAAAAGATAGAGTGAGAAAAGAGAGAGAGAGAGATCGAGAGAGAGAAAAAAGTAAGAAAGAGAAAAAGATACAAAGAAAGAGAGAGAGTTGTGGGAAAAAGAGAAAGAAATAAAGAGAATGAGAGAGAAAGAGAGAGAGAGAGAGAGAAAAAAAGAGAGAGAGAGATAGAGGTACGGGAAACACCTTACCCCTGAGGCTGTTGAATGAGAAGAGTCTCTTGTGCAAAGAACCCCAATCTCCCTTCCACTTCTCCAACCCTAATAGTTTTCTGCTTTCTCATGTTCTATCTTGCCCTACATAGTCTTTCATTTCTCTCTCCTTTGCTATCTCTCTTTCTCTCTCTCTTTCTCTCTCTTTTTATTCTTCTACCTCTGTTTCAATCTCTCTTTCTCTCATTTTTCTCTCTCTCCTGCTCTCCTTTTCTCTCTCTTTTTCTTCCTCTCCCGTCCTCTTTCTCTCTCTTTTGCTATCACTGAACTGTTCTTCTGAAGATGCTCTTTATATATGTATGTACATAGTATTTAAGTTCTGAAGTGATTCAAAAAATGTCATGTTTTCATTCTTTCCTCTAGCAAGTTATTCAGTGATTCATTTCAATGAATTTTAGTAGCCTTAGAAACAGAATCAACGGAGCTTCAAAAATTCACGGAGAAGAAGAACAAAAAGATAGATAGAAGAAGAAGAAGAATTAGACAGAAATACACTTTCAAATAGATATGTCGAAAAGAGAGAGAGGGATAATTAGAACCAAATGAAGAGGAAATAGACTGCGAAAATAATGGAATTGAAAGAGTTCAGAATGAAGAGAAAGAAAATATGTAAAGATGAGAGAAGAGAGAAAAAGGGTTGATGAGGAGAATACGAGAGACATTGAGAAAAAAGAGGAATGAAAGACATTGAGAAAAGAGAGGAATGAAAGACATTGAGAAAAGAGAGGAATGAAAGACATTGAGAAAAGAGAGGAATGAAAGACATTGAGAAAAGAGAGGAATGAAAGACATTGAGAAAAGAGAGGAATGAAAGACATTGAGAAAAGAGAGGAATGAAAATGAACAAAAGCTGAACGAGCGAACCAAGCAATTTCTTCAAAGAGCATAATGTTGCTTTCCAATAAGTTGACTGAGTGTTTTGCAGTTCCTTTACAAGAACATTCATGAGAACAGCTAAAGTGGAGAGGATAAAAATGGAGAAAGAGGGAGAGAAAAATAGAAAATATATAGAAAAAGAAACCGAAATGCAGTCAGAGAAGAACAATTTGTATAAGAAAAAACTGGAGATGAGTATAAGGAAAATTTAAAAGGAAGTAATTAAAATAAGGGAGGGGCGCCACAGATTTAGCCGGGAATTTTTTTTGAATTGAGATATGTGTGAATAAGCTTGAAACAAACAGTAAGAATGATTTATAATGAGGGGAAAGGTGACACGAAAAATAAAAAAAAAAGAAGAAACAAGAAAGAAACAGAAAATCATAAAGATTGAAGAGAGACAGAGAAAGAGAGAGATACAGGGAGGTAATAAGAGACGAATATAGAGTGGAAAAAAGTGAAATTGAGGCAAAGACTTCAGACAAAAAATATAGAACTTTAGGAGAAGCAGAAAAAAGAGAGAAAGAGAAAAAAGAGAGTAAGAAAGAAAAAAGAGAAATAAAAAGAGAGAAAGAGAGAGAGAGTAAGGGAGAGAGGTGAAAGACCTGAGAGATAAAGAGGTGAAGATAGATATAGATAGAGAAACAAAGAGAGATTAGATTAATAAGGGAATGATCAGAATAAGTAGCTCCTTGAGGAATATAACAAGATTGACATCTCCAATTCATGTTCTTTGTAGAATTGTATTTCTTCTATTCTTCTCCTTAAGAATCGCAGCTTTTTAGAATAAAGTCTACTCTTTCTATTTCTCTTTTCCTATTTTCTATTCGGATATCTTTTTCTCTCCCAACTTCTTTTTCTTCTCTCTCTTCTATATCTTTCTCTCTGCTTCTCTGTCTCAATGTCTATAGTTCCGTCTGTTCTCTGTCTCTTTGTTTGTCTGTCTCTCTGTGTATCTTTTTTCTCTCTTTACCCTCTCTCTCTCATTATATCTCTCTTTCGGTTACTATTTCGCTTTTAATTTTTATTATTAATATCACCATGCGTTCTTTCTATCCCTTTCAGTATTTTCCCTTTTATATCTAAGCGTCTCTTCACAATTAGCTATTCATGTTACTCTCAAAATGAGTCTTTCTATGTTCATCACATGTCAAATCGTGATGGACAAAAACCATCAGAAGTCAGAAACTGAGAGAGCAAAAAAGGGAGCAAGAAAGGAAAAAGTTTTATATTCGGCTTACTCTGAAAACTGATTTTCTCTTAAAATGTCTTAGTTTTCTCATTCAGCCTGAGACTGATGCTATAAATGTAAAAAAAAATCTATAAAAAGTCTACAAATTCATTTTGGAGTTTTGAGTTTTATTTATATCATCTGTGATGATGTAATGTTTTTGAGAGAACTCTTTCAAAATTGAATTAGCTTATTTCAAAATCGAGCATGTTGATACTCAAATAAACTTTAGTTGAAAAATTATGAACTCTTTCTGCAAGAGCAAATCGCTTTTTTTGGTTACCATTGAAAGTTATTTCTGTGAGTTGTGGTTTATTTCCCGATAGTTCTATTCAATTTTGCGTGGTTTTCAGGATTATGTGTATTAACTGTTTAGAAAAAAGGAAAAAATTAATCCTTATTTGTTCAGCATATGAGTTGGCGGATGAAACACCAAAAGAAAACTATGAAGTATTCAAATTTTCAATCATTTATCTATTCATCTATCTATAGGAAAAGTTTAATCGTTTCATCCGCTACGGAATCGGAGAGCTTCCTTGAATTTTCATGAGTTTTCATGACCTGTTTTGAAGTCCACTGGGGATTCAGATGATAATCTTGCGATGATTCCCAAACGAAAGTATGTAGGAGATGATCCTCTCGACAGTTGAATCATATGTTGCGTATCCAACGCTTTTTTAGATTTATTGACAATCTCAGCTAATTTTTTCTAAGATCTCGTTTGATTTGCTTCTTATAAGGGTTTTCAACGATTTGTTTCTTATAAGGGTTTTCAACGATTTGCTTCTTATAAGGGTTTTCAACGATTTGTTTCTTATAAGGGTTTTCAACGATTTGCTTCTTATAAGGGTTTTCAACGATTTGTTTCTTATAAGGGTTTTCAACGATTTGCTTCTTATAAGGGTTTTCAACGATTTGTTTCAGCAACTCCACTTAAGATGCTTTTGAAACGTACGATTTCTGAGTAATTATTTCTTCTTATTTACCGGATGTACTTTATAAATTCAATTCGATGAAGAGCAGAAGTAGGAAGTAGAAGAACGGAGCGGAACATGAAAATCGAACGGGCACAAAGACATAAATTAGAAAGCGACGAGAGAGGAAGAAATGCATGTTTATATTAATAAAGTGAAGTATGTAAATGTGATTCAGCCTCAATCTCAAAAGAAAAAACCGAAAGTGTATATAACAAGATTAGCGCCCTTTTGATTATTCCCTATTTACACATATGTATGTACATGTAAAAACATGTATGTACATGTAAAAACATGACAATATTAACTTGATTTTCAACGAAAAATTAGTGTCTTTCATATGTCTCGAAGTCTGTTTAGTAAGAAGATAGCTGAAAAAAGACCTTTTCCTTGAGCCTTAGAGATTTCATTGGGCACCTTATTCAATTCAAACGCTTTATTCTCGATGTCATTGGACATGAAGCGCC
This sequence comes from Allodiplogaster pararmata, assembly GCA_964056735.1. Taxonomy (NCBI): domain Eukaryota; kingdom Metazoa; phylum Nematoda; class Chromadorea; order Rhabditida; family Diplogasteridae; genus Allodiplogaster; species Allodiplogaster pararmata. The sequence goes on from OZ057407.1 coordinate 6,946,977, forward strand.
ATCATATCGAACAGCTCCATCTTTTTCTCCGGGCAGTACATAAGAATGAGAACATTGAATATTGACTGGAGTGTCGATCATGGTTTGGACACTACGGCCTCAAGGTGTCCAAATCCTGCTAGAGACCGAAATCCTCCATTCTTGGCGATGGAAATGAAGAGTGAGAAGTGAGTCGACCGCTCTCAGCCACGACGAATGGAAGGAATTATCAAATAGGGACCTTATTGGGTAGCTCAATTGATGGGATCTCTTTGGATACCTAATATTATAAGAACTCCCTGGTACCTTATTGGGTAGCTCAATTGATGGGATCTCTTTGGATACCTAATATTATAAGAACTCCCTGGTACCTCATTGGGTAGCTCAATTGATGGGATCTCTTTGGATACCTAATATTATAAGAACTCCCTGGTACCTCATTGGGTAGCTCAATTGATGGGATCTCTTTGGATACCTAATATTATAAGAACTCCCTGGTACCTTATTGGGTAGCTCAATTGATGGGATCTCTTTGGATACCTAATATTATAAGAACTCCCTGGTACCTTATTGGGTAGCTCAATTGATGGGATCTCTTTGGATACCTAATATTATAAGAACTCCCTGGTACCTCATTGGGTAGCTCAATTGATGGGATCTCTTTGGATACCTAATATTATAAGAACTCCCTGGTACCTTATTGGGTAGCTCAATTGATGGGATCTCTTTGGATACCTAATATTATAAGAACTCCCTGGTACCTCATTGGGTAGCTCAATTGATGGGATCTCTTTGGATACCTAATATTATAAGAACTCCCTGGTACCTTATTGGGTAGCTCAATTGATGGGATCTCTTTGGATACCTAATATTATAAGAACTCCCTGGTACCTTATTGGGTAGCTCAATTGATGGGATCTCTTTGGATACCTAATATTATAAGAACTCCCTGGTACCTTATTGGGTAGCTCAATTGATGGGATCTCTTTGGATACCTAATATTATAAGAACTCCCTGGTACCTCATTGGGTAGCTCAATTGATGGGATCTCTTTGGATACCTAATATTATAAGAACTCCCTGGTACCTTATTGGGTAGCTCAATTGATGGGATCTCTTTGGATACCTAATATTATAAGAACTCCCTGGTACCTCATTGGGTAGCTCAATTGATGGGATCTCTTTGGATACCTAATATTATAAGAACTCCCTGGTACCTTATTGGGTAGCTCAATTGATGGGATCTCTTTGGATACCTAATATTATAAGAACTCCCTGGTACCTCATTGGGTAGCTCAATTGATGGGATCTCTTTGGATACCTAATATTATAAGAACTCCCTGGTACCTCATTGGGTAGCTCAATTGATGGGATCTCTTTGGATACCTAATATTATAAGAACTCCCTGGTACCTTATTGGGTAGCTCAATTGATGGGATCTCTTTGGATACCTAATATTATAAGAACTCCCTGGTACCTTATTGGGTAGCTCAATTGATGGGATCTCTTTGGATACCTAATATTATAAGAACTCCCTGGTACCTCATTGGGTAGCTCAATTGATGGGATCTCTTTGGATACCTAATATTATAAGAACTCCCTGGTACCTCATTGGGTAGCTCAATTGATGGGATCTCTTTGGATACCTAATATTATAAGAACTCCCTGGTACCTCATTGTTCTGGAACATTTTGAAAACCTCATCTGAAGCAACTATATTAAAGACCTCAACGGCTAGATTTTGACAAGGTATTTTAGACCTCACTAGAAATCTTCCTTAGCTCTTGCTTCCTATTATTCTAGGCCACTCAATTGTGGGAAATATCTCTTCAGAATCATCAAGCACTAGATGTTGTATATTTTGATTTTGCGAGAGCTTTCGACAAGGTCTCACACTCAGAGTTGATCAAAAAGCTTCATTACATGGGACTTCATGTTACTCTAATAGACTGGATTACTTTATTTCTGCAAAACCGTTCATTTAAGGTTCGCATAGAAAATGTCTACTCTGATTCTTTTCCAGTACTTAGCGGGGTACCCCAAGGGACAGTTCTCGGGCCCCTCTTGTTCCTCTGCTTCATCAATGACATTGAGAGCTGTATTCCCTCGACTGTAAAGTTTTCCTTGTTTGCCGATGACCTTAAAATTTATAGTGAGGACTCTGATTCTCTTCAACTATGTATAAACAATATCTCAAATTGGTCACGTTAATTCAAACTTCCCTTAGCTGTCGAGAAAATCAGCTGTCTCCGTCTTGGGAAATTTCAAAACGTTTACTTCATTGATAGCTCTGCTGATAAAAGTCGTTAATTTAGTCAGAGACTTAGGTATTTTTGTGGACTCTATGCTCAAATTCAAGCAACACGTAGAAATCTTACGTGCTAGGACTCTGTGTAGAATTTCACAAGTTTTCAAATTGTTTAGATGTTTGGACTTGAACGGTTACAAAACCGTTTACACCACTTACATCAGACCACTACTTGAATATGGTACAATTATTTTCTCTCCTAAAGTCCGCAGTAATAATTCGAAAAGGTTGGAATACCCTCAAAGACTTTTCACAAAAAAAGCTTATTCTCGTTGTGGAAGTATGTATTAGGTTGAGCTATCCCCAACGTCTCGCTGAATTCAATTTGGATTCACTAATCATTCGACGACTCCGTTCTGATTTATTGGTAGTTTTTCGTCTACTTTCTGATAGAGCGGATATTCAGACGTGCAAAAAAGAGCTGAAGTTAAGAACTGAAACCAATCTCCGCACTTCAGACCGAACCTCCAAATTAACTCTGATGAACTTTAAACGATACAATGATCCACATTCTTTCTTTTCTAGAGCAATTGCTTTATGGAATGGAGTTACAGATAATTTCAAAGAGATTCAAGATGTCGAGGCATTCGGCAAGGCTCTAGAAGAATTCGACCTCTCGAATGTCATAGCCCTACCGAACTTTCTGTTGTCAACAGCAAGAGTGGACACCAAGAAAATTGACCGTCTTATTCCTCATTATTCCCCTTCCTATTTCATGATTCCATATAAGCGATGGTCTTACAAGCTATCCTATGGTAATAAAGAACTACAATACAAAATTGAATGAGCGGTCGCTTTTTTGCCTCTTTTTGTAATTTTGGGTGACTAATGGAGCGTTAGAATTCAACTTTTCACTTTGCAAAGTAATCTCTGCAAAGTGATCCAACGGGATGCGGCCGGGATGCGGCCTAGAGCGCATAACGGAATCACTTTGCAGAGATTACTTTGCAAAGGGAAAAGTTGAATCCTAACGCTCCATAAGATTTAACATATGAGGCGCCATGGCTGCAATTAAGTTTAGCATGTTAGTTTTCGTAAAAGAAGTTTTCGTGTCATGTTTTGTAAAATATTTTGCCTGCCTTCCATTTATTTTCCCCAAATACTCCTTCTTATCTTAAATTCTTATCTTCTAAAGCACCTTCAAATCAAAATTCTTTCCCCTTCTCGATTCCAAAGTTCGGTTATTTTTCACAGCATTCCAATCAAATATTCGGAAATAAAATCTGATAATCCTGGACTTTGGATAGCCAGCCGTACATAACTTCGAAGCTCTCAGAACATCGTTTTTTTGCGGCTAAAATCTCTCTTTCTTCTGTTACTCACTCTTTTTTCTTTTTTTCTATCCTTTTCTCTCGTTTTCACCTAACTACCATTTCATCCTCCTCTTTACTTTATTATTTTACAATTGTTCCTCTCTTCCATTTTCCATGTGAATGTACGCTTTCGGCCTGTCTTTGCTCCATTTTCTATCTTCCTAAAAATTTACTGATGTTAGTTTATCAAAAGCTTCTTTATTTAAAACAATGTAAAAAAGAAATAAAGAAGCTTTGGAAAAATCATCACGAGTAGTTTTTTTGGTAAATCATCAGTATGTTTGCTTTTTAAAAATTTATTTTTCTTGTACTCCAAAAAATCAAAGGGCTCACAAGAATGAAGGCAACTCTACCATGGGCAACTCATCTGGCTACCAGGCACTACTGAGTTACATATTATGTCTCTCTTTCCCTTTCTCTTCATCTCTTTCTTTCTCTATATTTATCTCTCATCTTCCTCTTTCTTTAGTTATCCCTCTCTCTTTCTCTCTCCAACCCTCTACCTCTCCATATTCATCTCTCTCTCTATCTGTCTCTTTCTCTCTGTCTTCATTCTATTTCTCTTTCTTTTTCTGTCTCTATTTAACATGCTATATCTTCTTGTTATTCTCACTTTCCCACTTTTATCCTTTTTCAATACAATGTAAAAAAAAAAATTTTTAATACAATTTTTCAATACAATTTTTCAATACAATACAAAAAAAACCAATCATCTCAACAGTTGTAAAATAAGTATTCGAAATTTGTTAACAAGCAGTGATAATACGCTCACTAAAGTCTCAAATGATATTTGACAAGTTTATTGCTCAAGTGTACTGTTCAGCGCAGACAAAAAGGCTCGTGATCATCATGGTCGCAATCAGCATCCGACTATGCTTCGTTTTATTTTTCTCACTTTAGTTATAAAAGTGACACGCTCGGGTCAACACCTTCAACCTGGATCCAATATCCCCTTACACCCAAACTTAACCCATTGCGATAAAGTATAGTATATAATGTCTCCTAAACCGCAAAACACAACACTACCCCTGCCTATTGTTAAAACTTAAGCAAGTTAAAGAGTTTACATATTACTTTGAGTTCAATTTTTTTGTTGCTTACTCTAGTTATTATATGAAAGAGTTTGTCATATCATTTGTTCCAGACATTCCAATCCGAACTTGTGGTACTCGAGTGAAGTAGCATCATCAAAAGATGCGCACCTCAAAATAATCTTCGATCATCAACAATGCGACGTTTTGTGGAGCCAAAGAAAATTTCCGGGTGCTTCCGCTTCATTCGAAAAATTATTCCCATATTTCCCTTTTTCGAAATTTTTCTTCTGATCTTTTTTTCTCAACAACAGTGCGTTTGTTTGCATGGTAATTTCTTTGTATATCTCGATGTCTTTTTTGTATGCACTATCGTTTTCCACTTTCTATTCGTTTCTTTTTTGTATGCACTATCGTTTTCCACTTTCTATTCGTTTCTTTTTTGTATGCACTATCGTTTTCCACTTTCTATTCGTTTCTTTTTTGTATGCACTATCGTTTTCCACTTTCTATTCGTTTCTTTTTTGTATGCACTATCGTTTTCCACTTTTTATTCGTTTCTTTTTTGTATGCACTATCGTTTTCCACTTTCTATTCGTTTCTTTTTTGTATGCACTATCGTTTTCCACTTTCTATTCGTTTCTTTTTTGTATGCACTATCGTTTTCCACTTTCTATTCGTTTCTTTTTTGTATGCACTATCGTTTTCCACTTTCTATTCGTTTCTTCATCCTTTTATAATATTAATTTTTCTTACTAATTATCTCTTCCTTTCTCTCTCTATAATATATATCTTGCCGTATAAATCTTTCTTTCTCTGGAAGAACTACGCTCCTCCTCGATACATATTGAGAATACTATTGTTTTATCATGGATTGCGACTGATACTGATTTGATAACAGGTTATGTCCGTACCAACTCCTATGTAGAGTCTGTAATCTTTCATCGAATTGTGAATCCGTTCCTCCTCGATCTTCTTTCTTCTCACAGCATACATGTTAAATTCGAAAACTCTCTCTCTCTTGCTTCCCATCATCTTTCCTCTTCCCTTTCTTCTATCTTTCTCTCTCCTTTCTCTTATCTCTTCCCTTTCTCTCCTATCTCTTTCCTCTCTACTTCTTTATTTCTCTTTTCCCCTATTTCTTTTTCATAAATCTCCAGCTTGAGTATTTAACTCCTCTTGTTTGAGCCCACTATTTTTCTCTCGGTCTCTCCCCAATGCTTGTCCCTCCCTTCTCACTTATCTCCTCATTTCACTCTTCGCTATCATTTCATCTCCAGCGTATAGATGCGCGAAAAAATAAATAATTTTTATAAAGGATGGGAGTGGAGAAGAAAGTAATGAAAAGAAAAGAGAAGAGAGATTTGGGGCTTCTTTTCTCCATCCATGGATTACTATAGCTTTTTTCAATCTCTCTCTCTCTCTCTCTCTATTTCTCTCTCTCTCTCTCTCTATTTCTCTCTCTCTCTCTCTCTCTCTCTCTCTCTCTTATTCTTTATGGCGAGAAGGGAGAGGATCAAAGTTAGAGAGAAGGGGAAGAGAGTCTAGGAAAATGAGAAAGCGGAAGGCGATGTAAGACGTCAGAGAAATGATAAGAATACGTGCCGTGTCATCAGCATGCAGCAAGCGCCGGAAGATTTAGAGAGAGAGATAGAGTGATAAGGAAAGAAAGGGAAATAGAAAAAGCGCGAGAGAGATGGGAAGAGATACAACGAGACAGCCAAATAGAGAGAAAGAGGATAGAGAGAGAGATAACGAGAGATAGGCGAAGCACCATAACTAGCGAGAGAAAGAGAGGGGAACAGAGAAAGAGAGAGAAGTCCTCTGAGGGCAGGGCAGAGATGCGCGAGGGCCTTTCGTCATTCAACTAACGCATCATTTCAGGCCAACAGCATGTCGGAACCTCCCAGTGATTTATATGTGTGCGTTTCCATGCTTTTTCTCATTTTTCCTCTCTCACTCAGTATTTTCTTCTCTCCATCCACGGATTTCTATATCTTTTTAAATATCTCTCTCTCTCATATTCTTTATTTTTCCTTTTTTTCTCTGACTTTCTCTATCTCCTTTCTTTAACTTTCTCTTTCTGTTTCTTTTTCACTTTCTCTCTTTTCCCGCTTTATTTGTTTGTTTTTTTTTCAGCTGTTCTATATCTCCTCGCTTTCTCCGCATAAAATTTCTCTCTCTAGCAAACACGCGATTCAGATTTGATACGTTCCCTCACTCTTTTTAAAAAAAATATGTTTCGCTTTCTCGTATTTTCTTACTTGTTCCCTTTTCGTTATTAATTACCCTTTTTTATTTTCAACATTCTCTATCACTTAAGTTTTTAATTTTTTAAAAAGTTAGCATAGAAGTTCTAACAATTGCTTTTCTTCTTGTGGTCTTCAATCCAAAAAGGTTTTTGTTCACTTGATGATACATAAAAATTCAGCATTGTTCTCACAGTCTGAGGGTGGAGATATAGAATAGAAAAGCAAAAAGAAAAACTTGCCTAAGAGGGACAGAGAAGTTGGCGTCGGCTTCTTTGTTGCCAACAGGGACTCGCCATTGTTCACCTGAATGGCACCTAATCTGCCGGGTTTTGCGCTGAAACTGGAATTCCTTTTTTGTTTATGTTTTCAAAACAGCGAATGTGAAGCAAATTTTTTCAGCACTCTCAAAAGCTTTTTGGATTTATTCCCAATTTCTCATCATCAAGAAAATGCTTCGTGTTCTTTTTGACAGTTTTGGTAACTATGAACAGTTATCAGAAATAGCTTGACATGCTCTACAAGAGAAAAAACTACGTTTCTCGCGAACTCGCTCGCACCTTTATAGTAATATAACCTTTGATAGTCATGAATGTAGTTATTAACTTCGCGTGCTTTCTGCGTGCTGCGCGGGAGATCAGCGAAAGCTAAATAGCGATCAGCGCGATCAGCGAGATCAGCGCGGGAGATCTAAATGACTCTTTTCATAACTCATAATTTATTGACTACTCCAAAGTCTTGCTATTTTTCTGCCAACAAATATTTCTTCGTGACTATTCTCAATAGAACATTGAAGATGAGTTTGATGACTTGTAGTCATAACTGCAGTTCCTCCAAGTATTCATTCGTATGTAGCATTTTCCGCTGCCCTTTGCATCAAATAGTCATTGTTGCATTTTCGAACGCCTCCTGTGAAAAGATGCACCTTCAATTGTAACTATTCGGTTATTGGATGCTCACTTTCTTCTTTCCAACTGCATGCCTACGTCACATTTTGAAGTGTTGCCTTCGCCTGTTGCTTTCATGTGACCTGGGATATTGTATGTGGCAAAAGCTGGAGTTCTTTCGAATGTGGCGACTTCATGATACGTTTCCTCGGCTTCCGCTGTGTGATCAGTCTGCGTAGCATTGTTTACTCGGCCCGGTCCAAAAGTTTGTCCTATCTGTTCCTTTCTACGCCCTGATGCTTTTTTTAACTGTTAGAGATATCCTTATGCGTGTGCCGCTATAAAAAATTTTTCTCAATAATTTAATTGTTTCAAAAATTCCTTTATCAGAATAACTTTTGTAGTTTTTGAGTTTTTATGAAATCAATTCTTACCGTCCGAGGTGGGGCTGGGATAAGGAAAAGATGAATACTTCAAAACCAATGGTATATAATGCACTACTGATTGTGTGGTTCTAGAAGACGGCTAAAAACACAAAATCCACGTGTTCTTTCGTTTACGGAGAGAAGTTCTCATATAATATATCCTGTTGGTTGAAAAACGTGACTGTTTGGAGATAGTTTTCTGCTAAAAACTAGATTCTCGTTCTTTTGGCAAATAGAACCTGGATGTCCGTGAAACGGGCCGCGATCTTTTTTCTGCTTCCTTCCTTCTTCGTTTTTCGACTATCTCTTTTCTTATTCATTTCTCTCACTTCTTCTTTCGCTCTAGCTTTCTTTTCTCTCTCGGTCTCCCTTTGAATTCTATTTCATTATATTTTAAAAACCTGTATGACCTCTTCCATGTCTTAAAGCAGTAAATTTTTGAATAGTTTTAGCTTCATTGGCTATTGGTTGCATTGGCTCAAAAATCTGCATTCTTCTGCATCCGCTTCATACATGATAATACAAATTTTAAAATTTTGAAATTGTATTCTCGTTCAAGTAGGGGTAGGCGGATAATTTGCAATGCTTATTGGAAGCGATTTATTTCTTTAACTTGGATGCAAAGATGATTGGACAGCTAAATACTTCATAAAACACCACAAACACAATAATCCGAGCGGCTCCGCTGCAAACTGAAAGAAAATTCCATCTCTTGGCAGGGGCCGGGGGGGGGGTTCTTTGTACCACTTGGTAACCTATGTCTGATATGAAACGCTTCGTCCTCACTGACTAGAAACATAGTGCGCAATGGTTCCAAACCATTCGAGTAGCGCTGATAAATTGATATACTGACTACAAGTTGGGTTGAGGCTTCAATGGCAGAGTTCGCTTCAAGGTTTTCTATCTCTCCCCTTTCCACTCCCTCTTTTTATTTCTCTCTCTTTAACTCTCTCTGTTCTTTTATCTCACTCTTTCTATCTATTTTCCTCTCTATCTCGAACTAAATTACCGCATAATGTTGTTAGAAATTGTTCAAAAACCGAAAAACAAAACAATGTATTAAACTTCATTATTCTATTCAAACGTCGTTTGAATACCAATGACTAAACTGAAAGCTGTTTTCAAGTTCCAAACATAGATCAAGTTCTTATCCTTTCTTCAACTTCTCGCCCTTTGTGGCCCTTAATCCTCTCGCCAGCTTGTCCTATTATAAGGCTCCCTTCTGAAGTTGCGTACGTTTCGCAGTAATTTTTTGACAAGTGCAGCTTACCTAGTGTTCCATAACCTTTCTTGATTAGTCGGCGTTAAGTTCTGCTATTGCTGTGAGTTATAAACGTGACTCAGCGCCATTCTCCTCGAACTTGCTTGTTGAAATTGAATTTTTCACGCTCTATGTCGCTTTTGATTGGAAGTTGAATTGAATTCGCTTCAGTTTTTATAATTTCCCTTTTAACTTCCCCAATAATAATTTCCGTTTTAGGTTTATTCTCATTCTACGTCATCATCGCTCCCACTATGTAGACAAGTATAATGAGTGATTTGATGAGAGGGAGATGGGGAGAGATAGGTTGTATTGAGAGAGAAAGGATGACAGAAAAAATGAAAAAAACAACGATAAATACGGGGAGGTAATACAGAAAGAAAGAGAGAGAGAAAGTGAGAGAGATAAAGAAAGAGATCGAGCGAGAGAGGAATGACAGAGAGTAAGTAAAAAAGAAAGAAAAAAATTGCAACAAGAAATTGAGAAAGAATAATATCAGAATGCAGTTCTAAGAAAAACAAACTAGGAACCGAAGCTTCGTACATGTGAACTGGTTCACTCTTCCCCACAAGGCTTATAACAATTTATCATTGCAGCAAAATCATTGTATTCCTAATCCGCTCCAATTCGTGCCTGTTCCGAAGACTATTTCGGTTGATAGTCATAATTTTTTTCGGCTCAGTTTTGAAGACGCATTACCCTCACAAGCCAGTAATTTCTTCAGGTTGACCATGGGCCGCAAGAAGATCCAGATCACCAGGATAGCGGATGAGCGCAATCGACAGGTTCACTTTAATTGGCGCTCTATTTGAGTTCTCGGTGTGTATCGTCAAAAAAGTTACAGTGTTATGGGACAAGGAAAGATTTGATACGAGCTTTGTACGTGGCAGTAGTAAATGTTCCCTTGATCTTTTTTCATGATATCATTACTGGCTTGAGAATTCACTTGCTGGGTACTATAATAAGCAAGCCTATTAGCTTCTTTTCTCGATTTTTAAAGTCTCAAGGTCGTGGGATTCAGGACTGGGGAAAGATTATTTGCATTCTCTGAAGCACCATATCTCATACAATTCCTCACACTTCGGATACTATTCGTGTACCGGATTTATGATGTACATATATATAGCGTGAGCTTTGAAGGTAAAAACAATTGCATTTATAATAAAGCAGTTTATACAGTACAATTGATAACCTCTGCATCGTCGTGTTCGTTTGCAATCAGGGCTGGGCTTTTTGGTTGTCGGTTTTTTGATTTTTCGGTTTTTTTTGTGACTATTTTAAAAAAAATTGTCTCAAAAAATCAAAAAAATTAAGTAAACAAGAACCAAAAAAAATTCAAAAATTTTTCATCAATTTTTTTTAGTGTGTTCGTAACCAATTTTAGTTACCTTTTATCCTAAATAACTTGAAATCACACAATTCATGTGTTTCCTAAATATTCAATATTCAAACGAATATTTTTGGTGTAAACTCACCCTGATTTTTGTAGTTTGACGTCCGATAACTTTTCAAAGTTGCTTTTCTTGAATCAGAACTTACAACTCATCGGTCTAGATGAATAAGAATTTTCGAATATGAAATTAGTGATAAGTTCATAACAGAAAAGAAGGCTCTAGTTAATTAAATGAAGTTTTTCTCCATTATTAGTACAGAAAAAATCAAAATCACTATGATGTTTTTCATTTTCTGTTTATATTTCTAAAAATATGTTCACTCGAAATTTCTAAAACTTTCTATTGTATCAATGTAAACTTTGATTCTGAATAAAACTCGAGTTTATTGGTTTTATGATAATTTCTTAAAATGGTAATAATTTATAATAAAAAAATAGAACGGTGCTTTTCGATTTCTCTCTCAGCACTTAAAGCTTTTTTTGTTAAAATCTTCAAAGCTTTCATCTCACTTGCTTAACCATTCATGAAAATGAGAAACAACGTTTTTCTAACAATTCCAGACCGTTTAAATGATTAATAATGTTGTTGAATTTGTTGAAATTAATAATTTCTGTAGAAAATAGGATACCCTCGTTTTCTTTTAAAGACGTGTCTTACTTCAATGTTATTTGTTTACGAAAAGTGCCTACTGTTGGATCTCTTGAAATTGTCAGGGTTCGTTTTCGATTTTTTTGAGATTCTAGTTGCTTTTATATCATCAACAACTCGTTTTTTTCTCCTAAAAATGTCAATAAACATTGTCTTCAGGTTTTATCAGATAAAACATAACAAAATGAAAGAATAAAAGGTGGTAAAAATTTTATTTGAAAAAAACAACAACTTTATTTTGATTTTTTCGATAAAAAACCCTTTTTTTATTTTTTGACTTTTTTTTGCCCAGCCCTGTTTGCAATACATATAGAATAGGTGTTAAAAAACACCGATCGGATCATTTTGACTGTTATGCGGGTTTTCTGCAGACAGAAGAATCTTAAATGGGTTTTTGAAGGTAAAGCCTGTGAACTCTTGAAAAAGCTGATTCCCAAATCAATGAGTAGATCAAAAAAGTCCGAAAGCTTGCCTGTTCGGGAACATCCAAAATGGTTGAAGTAACTGGCTTAGAAAACTTACTCGAAGCTCTTTTTTGAATATAGTGTGAACTAGGCTTGTCTGTCTCAACCTATTTTTTCCTTCTCTTTTTTCTTTATCGCTTGTTTTTCCTAATTTTTAAGACTATAGTTATATTTCTCTCCCTCTCACAAGCTGTTTCGCGTTCTCTAATGCTCGCTCTCGCTCTCTGCCTCTCTTCCTCTCCCTTTCTCTTTCTTCTCTATCTTCTCTATCTCTGTGAGGCTCTGTCGGATTCCTCTCCATCTCATTTTGCGGAGCTTCTCCTTCGGAAAGCCGAATGGAAAAAAGCTCCGAGATTCCCTGAATGACGTCTGCATTAGCCCATAGATTCAGTTCCTTCTCATCCTTTCTCTATCACGCCCGCTCTCTCTTTCTGTCTCGCACCCTCTCTCTTTCTGTCTGTAATTCTCGGCTCTCTCTCTCTCTCTCTCTCTCTCTCTCTCTCTCTCTCTCTCAGCCCGTTTCTCATCGACAACACAGCTTCATACATATATCTGTTTGTGTGCTTGTCGTTGCGTGTAGCAGACCCTCCCATTTTAGGCGGAAGCCGCTTTACAGCAACTGTTCAAATTTCTCTTTCTCTTTCAAAGTCATTCTCTCGTCCTTTGCTTTCTCTTCATCTCAGATACTATTTCTATTTATTTCTTTCCTTCCACTATCGCTCTTTCAATCTTTCTCTATATCTCTCTCACTATTTCACTTTTTACTGTCTCTTTAACTCTCTCTTACTCATTTTCTCTTTTATGTTGCTTGGGCCTTTATAATCTGCCCTTCGTGGTTGATTCACGCACGCGGAAAGGATTTGAATGAATATCTCTTCCTCCTCGAGATAAGATAACGATAAATTGGAAGAGTATTAAGGACACAAAAAGAAAAACTGTTTCTGACGTACTTCAAGCGCTTGAAACACCTAAATAAATAATTTGAAGCTTTTCAGAATTAAAATGTATGTTTTAATGTCCTATTGCTCCCTCTCTCCCTCTTTCTCTCTATATTAGTGTGTTTCATGTGCTCATTTCACTTTCTTCAATAGTTTCCTGGACATATTTTTTAAAACGCTGTTGAAAACCACACAAAAGCAGATCAGGGAAAGGCATTTGAAGTGTAGAGATTCAGAAACAAAGGGTTGAATTCAAACCCAGAGAGGGTACCTTGTGGTATCTAAAGTGTGACAGAACTCAGAGATTTCGACGCTTATTTATCTGCACCGGAAATGAACATTGATTATAATACAAGAAAAATCAGCATTACAAGTCTAAACAAGATCGTAGAGAAAGGAGAGAGAGAAAGAGAGAGAGAAAAGAGAAAGAAAGAGAGAGAGAAAGAGGAAGAGGAAGAGGAAGAGAAAGAGAAAAGAGATAAAGAGAGAAGAGAGAGATAAGAGTGGGAGGGTGTCAGTGGAAGAAAGAGAGATGAGGATTGAGATGTAAACATACATACATACATATATAGAATAAGAGATGGAAAAAAGTCTTACAGACAGGCAAGCCAGAAGATGAAACCAGGGCCTAAAAATTTATACGTTAGCGAACTTCTGTTTCAAGTCCCTGTGGTTGTACATATGTTCATGTTCCTATTCACAGACATTCTCTAACGTCCAGATTTTTTCTTCATCGATAGAACTAGTTCATCTCGCTGTTGACTGGTTTCTAAACAGAACTATCGCCACTCTCGGCGGGCGTTAGTGTCCTTTTCGGACGCTCAATAAACCCTGGGTGAAACAGGCTGAAATCGGAAAGTGACATTAAAGAGTATATAAATATTTCAATTTTTTTTCAAATAAAAAGAATTTTCTCTCAATTTGTGAAATATTACGTGATTATATGTAGTGTTTCGAAGAAAACTACAGAGGTTATTCCGTTTTTCCCTGCCCATGGTAATAAGAAATAGTACTGAGAAGAGAAATGTTAGTAGCAAGCACTACCAACATTTCTCAACTCCTTGGTTTTTCATTTTTTCTCTCTCTAACTCTCTCTATCCTTTTTGTCTCTATCTTTCGCTTTCTCTGACTCTAACCTGTGAGCTCTCTTCTTTTCTCCTTTCTATTTTTTTCTTTTTTTCTTGCACCGGTTGCTTTTTCTTCTTATCAACGTTTTCGCAAATTTTTTTCCTCTAAAACAGAGTAGTTAATTATTTTTTTCCAATAATGGCTCCTCTACAGACCTCTTGATGCCTCCGGGTCTCCTGTTGTTGTCTCATGATTTTGTCTCTTATGAATTTTGAGAGTTGCTGTGCTCTATTTGTCTCTCTTTCTTTCTATCTCTCTATCTCTTTTTCGTTCTCTCTCTCTTTAAGCGAAGTGCTCCCTAAGTGCACCGAATCAGATCACTTCCTCCTCTTTGTACAGTGCAAATATACTGTGAGAGAGAGAGACAGAGAGAGAGAAAGAGAGAGAGCGAGAGAGATAGATGGATATACAAAGAGAAAGAGTAGAAAAGGGAGAGAGGTTAGTTAGTCAGTTTAAGAGGGTGAAGAAGGAATATCACTGAGTCTGAGAGAACTGGATTTGAAAGAGAATATCGTTAGCATGCTCGAGGGTTCAATTTTTTCTTCCTTTTAAGTTTAAAAAAAATTAAATAAAAAGTTTACAAATGAGAATTCATTCAATCGTTAGATATTCAATAAAATATTTTCTAGGTGAAGCGGATGACTCGAAGAGATATTCATTGAAGACCTAAGTTCTCAAGGTAGAGTAGGCGACCATTCTGAGAAAAGGCGACCATTCTGAGAAAATGCGTCCATTCTGAGAAAAGGCGACCATTACTATGGCTTTCATTAACAACGAACATTTGGGTGAATCCAATTAAGAATGAGGTGATAACAACTTAAGCAGCCTAACCATTTACCATGAGTTTGTTGAGAAGAAAAGTTGCTTTCTGGTTTATTTGAAGAACTTTGAACCGTTCCATCCGACTGGAGACTGGTTACAAAGAAAACTGTTGACTTTACCCGGAATCAAGATGCTATTGCTTTATGTGTGAGTATTGATAGAGAAGCGGTAATAGAAAGAAGATGGTAGATGGAATACCTGTAAACAATGAAGAGAGAGAGATACAGAAAGAGAGAGTAGAGGTATGATACGAGTATACAAAGAATGAGGATGCGAGAAGAATTGCCTTCGGCATTGTGATGCTTCATCGTCTCTATTTACTCGTTGTTCTTCATTCCCTGCTGGAATATAAACAAGCTTAGGCACACACGTTTCATATTATCACAGAATCAAACATTTAATACAAATATCTCACGAAAAAAACATTTATTTCTTGTTCCTTATTTTTTCGCGAAACTAATCCGCTTATTCTCTTTTTGCCTCTTCTCTTTTTTCTCTCTCTCTTTTTTTGTTGCTTTACTTCTTCTCTCACTCTCTATTTTTCTATCTTTTTTCATGTACTTTTCTCTCCGTCTCTCTTTGTTGCTATCTTAACACACAATCAGTATGCCTGAGAGAATGTAGACATGACAATTTACGCAATCTTTAATTTTCCCAATGGTAAGATGCACAGAAAGTACACCCTCTTTGTTATTTTGATGCTGCATTGGCGAGCAAACAAACATTCCATTCTTCTTTCTTCTCCTTTTCTTTCTCTTGCCCCTTATCTATCTCTTTTATTTCTGCTCTCAATTTTGTTTCTAATATACATATGTTCTCTATCTTTCAATCTCTCTCCCTCTCTCTCTCTTCGTCTCTCTCTCTCCTTCGCTCTCTTCTCTCTCCCTCTTCGTCTCTCTCTCTCCTTCGCTCTCTTCTCTCTCCCTCTCTCTCTCTTCGTCTCTCTCTCTCCTTCGCTCTCTTCTCTCTCCTCTTCGTCTCTCTCTCTCCTTCGCTCTCTTCTCTCTCCCTCTCTCTCTCTTCGTCTCTCTCTATCTCCTTCGCTCTCTTCTCTCTTCGTCTCTCTCTCTCCTTCGCTCTCTTCTCTCTCCCTCTTCGTCTCTCTCTCTCCTTCGCTCTCTTCTCTCTCCCTCTCTCTCTCTCTTCGTCTCTCTCTCTCTCCTTCGCTCTCTTCCCCTCTCTCTCATCATCTCTCTCTCCTTCTCTATCTTGTAGTTCCGATGTCCAAATGAACTGCATCTTTTCAACGACTCAACACAGAAAACACATTATCAATAAAGCAGTTTGTTTCGTGTTCACGCCAATTTCTTTGGCTATTTCATTTCGTCTCTTAATTTTTAAAAAAAAAGTTCTTCTCCCTCACAATCTTTCTTTTCTGAGTCTCGGTCTCTATTTCATTCTCATCAAACCTTAAGCCTTTTTTCGCAGTAGTTTCCTGAATCTAAAATGTTATCCGAGATTGGATTCAGACTGGCTTCTCATGAGATTCAGACCGGCTTCTCATGAGATTTTTTGAGCACAGTCATTCAAATATTATCATCACAAAATTCCTTTAAGAAGGATGAGAAGATAGTTTTGCTCGAAAACAGGAAACAACATGATTTTACGCAAATCCGTGCCTCCTAGTTATTAATACAGCTAAAAAGGTGGTGAACACCTAAGCAATATTTTTACGGGGAAAACAGAGAAAAAGAAGTTGAAAAGATAAGAGATCAGAAAAAATGCAAAATAAAGTTAGTGACAGTAGAAAAAAGAAGCCAAGTCTGTCTTTTCTGCGAACTAGATAGGAATCTGAAGCTACTGCTAATATTAGCTGCGTAGATAGGCTACTGCTAATATTAGCTGCGTAGATAGGCTACTGCTAATATTAGCTGCGTGCCGAGAAAAGTTTTTAAGTCATTTTGATAAAAAAAGAGACTTGAGAGGGGAGAGATGTTATTTGCGTAAGGATGCTTCTTACTGAGAACACCTTCATTCGTGGAAAAAAGGCAGCAAAGTGAAACCCATTTCATTAAATTATTCATTATGCATTCATTTATCATACTACACAGAGAAATAGGAGCGGAATATCAAACAGTTAGAGAATTCCTCTTAGCTCAATGAGCTCGGTATGAAAAACTGGGAATTCATCTTTATTCTTTCAATTTAACGGAAAGGATACATCTCATTAACTCGATCTAGTCCAGAAAACTGTTATCAGACAAAAAAAATGGAAAAAAACTATTTTATTTTTCGTATGTGTGTGAGCCGGAGCCATAATTCAACAAAGGTCACTTTCAATAGTTGAATAATTGAAAACACGACTGCTTTTGATGAGAGGGAGACTCGAGTAATGAGAAGTGAGCTAGAGTTGAAGGCAGAGAAAAATGAGCTTCTCATTATTCTGATTCATCAAATCGAAGAGCGGTCGTTTCTCAAAAATCTCCACAGTGTTGGTAACCTATGCCCCATAGATTTTTTTTTTCAATTCAATTCACTTTATTCGCCAAAGGTATGCTTGTTGTCGCATACACTTATAAGGTAGACATTAAACAACAAAAAAAACGAGAAGAAAAAAAAATTTAAGATTAAAATTTAAAAAAAAGGGGACACAACAGGCTCTGACTAGGAATAGAAAGAAGAAGAAAAACACAATCTAGTGGGTATCAAAGAAAATCAAAGTATCCTAGAGTAGATATCCAGGTAAAGTCATGAACGGGACTAAAGAACAATTCTCAACAATATTAATGAATTCTTCGATCGTAACGACGTCGGGGAACCGATCGCAGAGTTTGTTCCAGAGGGTAATGGCTCGAGTAAAAAAGAAGTTGCCGTTGTGATAATTTCTTTCTTGCAGCAATCGAAGAGGATTTGTTCTAGATGAAGTTCTCAGATCACTGTTCGCCCTGTATTTCACATGAGATCTGCAGACCTGGCACTCTAAAGTTCCATAAAGTAGCCTGAACAGAAATAATAGATCGTATTTAGCGCGCCTTGTTATTAAAGGCTCGATAGCAAACTTATTCAATCTGTCAGGGTAATTGCTAGAAGGTATTAAGCATCGCCTCAGTACCTTTTTCGAAAAAATTCTTTGAGGGTATTCTAGTCTTCTAGCTAGCTCGCTACACGATTTAGGTGAGAATACTACAGTGGCGTATTCTAAAAGGGGTCGGATGTAAGACAGATAGACGCGTTTGTAGCCTTCAAAATCGAGGAATCTAAAGACTTTAAAAATCTGAGAAATCTTGCTCAAAGCTCTAGCTCTTATCATCTCTATATGCCGGTCAAATTTCAGGGTTGAATCGATTAACACACCAAGATCTCTTATTACACTTTTGGAACTAAGAACCTCATCACCGATAAAGTAAAGAGAGTTCACATTGTTTCGGCCAAGGTGTAGTACGTTAATTTTATGCTTGGCAAGTGGAAGAGACCATTCTATAGACCAGTTATGTATATTGACTACACATTGCTGGAGAGATTGAGCGTTCGAACTATATACTTTGAGGTCATCTGCATAAAGAGAGAATTTGACATCAGGAGGGATGCAAATTTCGATGTCATTAATAAAAAACAGAAATAGAAGAGGTCCGATGACTGTACCTTGCGGAACGCCGCTTAGCACAGGGAATGAATCGGAGTATTCCCCGTCTACGCGCACTTTATAGGTCCGATTCGTCAGGAAGTTTGCTATCCATCTCACAATGTCTATCGGAAAATTGAGTCTTTCCAGTTTGGTTATTAGTTTATCATGAGGGACCTTATCAAAAGCACGCGAAAAATCGAAGTAAACTACGTCGACATCCTTTTTGTTTCTCAAGTCGACTTCCCACTCACAAATGGTTTTAAGTAGTTGGAGCTCGCAGCTACGTCTAGAGATAAATCCATACTGAGACTTACAGAGAATGTTGCGAAAACCATTCTTTAGATGGTTACATAAGATTCCTTCGAAGATGCGGCAGAACACAGAGGTTATAGTTATGGGTCGATAATTCGCGGCTTGAGATTTGTCACCCGATCTTTTGTAAACAGGAACCACTTCACCGCGTTTCCATTCAATAGGAATTTCGCTAGTAAGCAGGGAATAGGAGAAGAGCATAGAAAGAGGTAGCGCAAGAGATAAGGCGCAATTTTTGACTAAGAAATGGTTGATATTTTCAGAATAGACGGAAAATTTATTAGGAAGCTTCTGTAGAACATTGAACAGAAGATGAGGAGAGAAATCGACATCAGAGACTAACGAAGTGCTAGGCATAGAGCATACAATGGGATCCCTACTAGAGTAATTCATAGCAAACTCTTCGGCAAAAACTGTAGCTTTCTCTTTAGAATCGAAAATGAACTGACAGTCTTTTTTGATCACGGGAATGTCGGAATGAGGCTTCAGAATAGTCCTAATCCAATGGTGTATCCCATTAGGTACTTGCAATGCTTCAAGTTCTCGGCTTCTCAAATAGTCTGATTTCTCCTTCAATATGGACTTCTTCACTTCTTTATACTCTGAACGAAAATTAGAATTCGATTGTCTTGAGCGCCAAAGAAGTTTCTTTTGTTTTAGAAGTTTCGCCATGGCCTTGGAAGGACGGTAATTGGTCCTAGAGCGACAAGGTTTGGTGGGACAGAAGAGATATATGGCATCATGAATCGTTGACAGAAGAAAACTGTACTTGTTCTGTATATCAGAAAAAGAATCAAAACAATTCCGCCAGGGAATGTTTGCTAGGAAGATGTTCATGGACTCGTAGTCACCATTACGAAAATCTATGTAGACATCTGAATCACGATTACCACAAGACCCTCTATCAACAGGTACACTTAGTAATGAGTTTATTCTGAATGATATAGTAACGTGATCAGAATTCAACAATGGTGGATGCTCTGATACATCAGTGATGGAAGAGGTTCTGTCAGTCAGTATTACATCGAGAAGAGAAGCATCGTGATTACCGTCATGTCTTGTAGGAAAAAAGACCATCTGGTTGAGTAGATACGTTGAAACAAAATTAGACAGCAGTTTTCCGAGTGGGGCCCTAGACAAATAAATATGATCCCAGTCAATGTCGGGCGCATTTAAGTCACCAAGAACAATATTGTGACTGGGCATTAAATGACAACTGATGATTGAGATCAGCGACTCGAAAGTGGAAAGAGATAGAGAAGGAGGCCGATACACAAGAAAGCATCTAACCATTCTAGACTTCCCATTGCATATATCAAGAGCTAATAGTTCTATGCCGTCATCTATAGAAATATCGAGTTCTACACGGGAGATTCTCAATGAGTTTCGATAGATGACTAATAACCCGCCACCACGCTGATTACTTCTTCTGTCGAGACGAATAATCGAATACTTGGAGTTTTGAAAAAAAGAATCAGGCGTGTTGTCATTTAGCCAGCTTTCTGTTAAAAAGCAAACATCTACATTTTCCAGTTCAATCAAATCAAAAACTTCCGCGATTTTCGCTAAGCTGTTAATGCTTCGAATATTACTTAAGAAGCATTTCAAAGATCGTTGAGGTATTGAATTAGAAGAATATTTTGTTTCACGAAAGGGAACTACCTATGGAGAAGTCTGAGATAAAACTCGCTGTCCTCCCGTCAAGAGAGGAAATTCTTCAATACCTCTGTCGACTTGTGCTACGTCTCCTACGCTCACGATTGATTCCTGAGTGCTTGTTTGATTGCGAGTTTTTCTCGTAGAGGCTCTGCCGACTCCGCGAGCTCTGCCAACTGCAACGCTCCTTCCACGACCACGACCACGCTTCGGAATGGGAAGAGGAGAGGGTAATGGGATCTGAGCATTTGTTTCAGGAAGAGATTCACAATTAGAGCTAGTAGGAGCAGTCTCAGCCATCGTAATTTGCGCGTTACTGAGTCTCCTATTCAGCTCACGAGGGTTACGAAGTTGAAACACTTCCGGCCCGTTTCCGATATCTCTCACGATGTGTAATAGCTTACCTTCTAATTCATTTCTCCGTCCGCATTCTCTGCGAAGTTCAGCGTCGAACCGAAGCTGATGCTTCATGTAATCTGGACGCGCGTATGCGTGAACGTTATTGCTACACCTAGGAACGCATCTAGAGCTACGCGTATGAAGTAAAAACGAGTCACGGGTCTTTTTGTCTACAAACTGAACTTTAGCCGGTCTAGGTCGAGAGTTCACTCTATCGGCAACGTAGCTACGACCCGAATGTCTATGTATAGTGACTAGATTTTTGTTGAGTTTCCCATCGGAATTCACAAGAAGCCGAAGGTGAGGATCAGTAGCTAACTTGATTATGGATGCGAGAAGAGTGTCGTCTTCGGCTGCGGTTATCTGTTCGGAGTCACCTTCGCTGATGTTGATGAGAACTGCTCGAGTAGCTTTCTCTTGTGCTTCGCTGTCACTCGCAAGAGAACGAGTGACTGCGGAAGCGACTGCAGCGTATGACATAGGGCCTAAAGACGAACTGGAGACGGGAATGGGATGGTTTGAGTGAGCAGACATCAGTTTGTTCACCGAAGAAACAAGGCTCGAGACTGTAGCTATCAGATTGTTCGAGATCGTTGCTTGCTGATTGACAACTTCTCTTAATGAACTGATAGCATTGAGATTTGCCTCCTGCATTTTTTCAATCATAGAAGTAAGTCTATTCATAATGATGAGACTTTCTCCGGAAAGATCTACAGAGGTAGACATGCTACAAAGAATAGACAGTGCGTATTGAAGAGAGAGTAGTTGATAGAATGTTGTAAATCGAGCAAGCGAGCGAGAGCTTGCGTAGAGCGCAGCAAAAGGCCTCGCGCGAGAGTTGAGTTTCTGATCAAACTCGATGTATTAGAATGAGACGCAGAGTATGAATTAGAGAGTGTCTCGGAATGAGAGACAGAAAAGATAAAAGAGACAGAAAAGATAAAACACTGACTCTGCTTTGATTGTACAATACTCTCCTTACTGCAAATTTAGGTTGTTTAAAGCGTTCGTTTCAATAGTTGCTATTGTCACTCCCGTCCTTTAGTAAACGACAGAAGCCTCACACTGGACAAGGATCGTCCTCTGAAATGAGGCAAGAATCCCCCTTATCCAAAATGAGAGTATTAAGACAGCAACCAAAGAAGAAAACGCGAAATGAGTAAATTGCAAGAGAGACAGAGTACCGAGTCACCGCACTCTGGCAAGTAAGGGAGAGCAATCGTAAGGGAGAGCAATCGTGTAAGGGAGAGCAATCGTGTAAGGGAGAGCAAAAAAAAAAAAATTTCTTTAATGGTTTAATAGCAAATGATGATTTTGTAGACTAAATTAGTTTTAATGATCCTCTTATTTCTAAATCCTTTCCTCGAAAACAATGATGCGTGTGACATCTTACAAAAATGTGAAAAAACATTTTTAAATCATCTAAATCTTTATTATCACCGAAGGGTAACTTGTTGAGTTACCGCTTATACGGTGTATAAAATTGGTCAGGAAAAACGGGATAAAATCTTGGCATTTAGGGATCCACTCTTCAATCCGTTTTAAGGTAATCCGGTAGGTCGACGACTGTGAGAAGGTTCAGTTCTTCTAGAATCTTTGCGAACTCTCGAAGCTCAGTGATGTGGTTCTGAGTATCTGCGATTCTGTTCCATAAACCGATAGCTCTTCTAAAATAAAAATTAGAGTGCTTATAATGATTTATCTGCACTAAAGTTAACCGGGAAGTCCTATCGGAGGTACGAAGATTTGTTTCCGTTCTAAGAATCATTTGGTTTTGCATATATGATAGTCTATTTTTCCAAATAGTAACCGAAAAACAATAAATAAATCGAAGCGGGCTCTACGTTCTACAAGCGAATCTAAATTGAATAGCTTGAGACGTTGGGGATAATTTAGATTAGGGTTATTGCAGCGAGATAGCGCGCTCTTTGTAAAGATTCTTTGTGGAAACTCCAGTCTTCTTGAACAATTACTGCGAGAAATTGGTGAAAAAATTGTGGTTCCGTATTCTAGGAGAGGCCTGATATATGTGGTATACACAGTTTTGTAACCGTTTAAATCTAGGCATCGAAAAACTTTAAAAACTTGAGCGATTCGACTCGAATAAAATATTGTAGTATTACTAGTCTTGCTCATGTCATCTTACAATTATATATTATAAAACTATATATATATATATATATATATATATATATATTATATATATATATATATATATATATATATATATATATATATTATATAACCTTTACAATCATTTCATCCTTAATATGAGATGATTCAGCCATTCATGCTCTCTCAGATATGTTTAAAAAGCAATTAAGTCTGTGAAACAAAAACAAAAAATAGGATTGGCAAGTGTGCTTAGAAAAACTCGTAAACTTTTTTCATTTGAGGTGACGTTTACGAAGCGCAAGTTTGGTCTAATGAAGAAGGCATATGAGTTGTCAGTCCTGTGCGACTGCGAAATCGCCCTGATCGTCTTCAATTCTACTAACAAGCTTTTTCAGTCAGTTCTCTTCTAATCAAAGTGGTTTTCAGAATCCGGACTGCGGTTAAAATATATGCGCAAATCTATGTGCTATGCAAAAAAATCCTAGTAATGAGAATTATCTGCTCTTACGCGTTCTCTAGTTTTTAAACACGTTATAGATCTCTCCTAAGTCTTCTTTTCCCTCCTCACTAGTTATGATATATACATATGATTAACACGTTTTTGTTAGAAACAGCCTTCCTTTAATTAGTACCATTAGCCATAGTCAATTTTTCTTCATCAGTCCTACCCTCCGTTCGCAGTCAGTCTTTCAATTTCAATTTCAATTCAATTCATTTATTCCATGCAAGAACAACAACTTGTAATACAATTATGAATGGTAGTTCCAATTAGCATGGACGCGTAGGATAGGGAGACAAAGAAAAAAAAAATCATTCATTCAAAAGTGCTGAATGGCATTCAACTAATCCAAATATCATCTAAGAAAAAAAAATGATATGAAATAGCGTCTATAGTTATTTATAATCAGAAGATTGTGTCCTATACATATGTATGTAAATACAAATAATCGTCAATCTGTTACACTCGGACAAGGAAGCACAACTTCAAATGGAATTTTTTTTAGTCTTGTCGCAAAACTTGAAGAACTTTCGATTACAACGATATCTTCCGGAAGGGAGTTCCATATTGCTATTGATCTAGAGACAAACGTAGACAACCTAGCCGGGTAAACGATAGGCAGACGAATTCTGAGAGAGTGCGCTTGTCTTGTATTATACTTGGGGGGAGATAAAATGTATAGAAAGGAAAAATCGAGAGAGCATTTGTTATGTAAACATTTGTGCAAAAAACATAGATCTCTGAATGCTCGACGATATTCTAATGACTCAGTTTTGAGCAGTTTCAATCTCTGAGAATAAGGCAGGCTTACATTACCACATCTATATAACAGCCTTCTAGTAAAATTACGTTGTACATATTCTAAATCATTGATGAGGTATTTCGTGGTAGGGGACCAAATTTCAGTCCCGTATTCGAGAATCGGTCTAACGTATACATTGAAAGCAAGCATGAGCATTTCGCATGATTTGGTCTTGAAAGCCTTCAGAATAAGGTTTGCAGTAGAAGAGGCTTTTTTACAAATCTTCTCAATATGAGAATTGAAACGGAAATCATGAGTTAACAAAATCCCTAAATCTTTAACCTGGTTGGTAACAATCAATGGAATATGGTTGATAGAGTAGGGGTGAAACACCGATTGCTTGCCTATATGAAGAACAGTACATTTAGAAGTTGATAGAGTAAGGTTCCACTGAGTGCACCACTCAAATATATTGTTGACTGCTGTTTGTAAGTCATCTGAATATAAGGGTACTTGAGCTAGCAGCTTAACATCATCGGCAAAAATACTGAAGCGAATAGTAGCAGGGATAACTTTCTTGATGTCGTCAATGAACAGTAAAAACAACAACGGGCCTATTGAAGAACCTTGAGGAACACCACTTAAAACTGAAGCTGGTACTGAGTTGATACCATCGATGATCACTGATTGTTTACGGGAGTTGAGGAAAGAAGAGATAAATTTAAGTGCTGGCCCTACAATACCAAGTGAATTCAATTTAAACAATAGAAATCGAATATCTACAGAATCAAAAGCTTTTGAGATGTCTAGGAAAATTACATCAATATCAATACTTGAACTCAGAGAGTGGGTTATGAAGGAATATGATTCGGCTAAAGAAGTGATTGTCGATCGATTAGGTCGAAAACCGGCTTGAAAAGGGGAGAGCAATGAACGCTCTTCAAGATACTTTGAAATAGAATTAACAATAACTTTTTCCATTACTTTAGAAATCGAGCAGGTTAAAGAAATGGGTCTGTAATTTGATAAGATAGGAGGTCCTTTGTTTTTGAGCAGAGGCTTTACAATAGCAAACTTCCACATATCGGGTACGATTCCAGTCATTAAACAGTTGTTGAATAAAATACGCAGAGGTTTCAACAACGCAAATTTACATTTTTTGATAAAAATGTTCGGAATGGAATCGGGTGAGGTATTACATTTATTCTCTAACTTAGAAACAGCCTCGATTATCATTTGATCATCAATTATTTCAAGAGAAAAATGTTGATCGAAGGGAGCTAAAATAGGGACAGGAAGAACATTCTGAGACGGTTCAGAGAAAGTTGATGAGAACTGAGAAGAAAACATTTCAGCTTTTATGGAAGGGTCCGTCACTACCGTTCCACTACTGTCATACAAAACATAGGAATCGTTTTGAGATTTAATACGATTTGTACAATACGAGAAAAACTGTTTACGGTTGCCTTTAACAATCAGAGAAGATTCCTTAGATGTTTCGAAATCATAAAGCTCAGAAGAAAAATTTCTTGATAGATTTTTACAATATTCGGAGTAAGGAGCAGTAATTGAAACTTTCTGAAGCTTATTGAATAAGCGTTGAATACGCGCTGGATATCTATAGGAGGACGAATTAGGAACAACAGTTGGCACAAAGCGATCGATAAGGTCACATAGTAGATCAACGATATAGTTGTAAGCTTGATTAGGGTCAAGAGATGATAATGCCAAGGTCCAATCATGACAGTAAATAAAGTACTCAATCATATGCCAGTTTGCCTCAGAATAAAGTTTTATAGGCTTGATTATGTCATCGAATACTTTGGAGGTAATACAATCGAAACAAATAGAATTATGATCGCACTGGGATGTGAAGGGAGCAATAACACTAGAAGAAGAGATAATCGGATGATTGCATAAAAGAAGATCAAGAATGTTCTGACTTCGAGTCGGCATCAGAATGTACTGAGTGAAATGGTTATCACAACAGTAATTAAGAAATTGAGTAGAAGAATAGCTCTTAGAACACGTCAACTTGTCCCAATCAATACAAGGCAAATTCAAATCACCAACGATTATGAGAGGGACATTGGAATGGTATTTAAAGAGAAGTATGCTAATAACTCATTCATGATATCGTCTGGGGCACTGGGAGATCGATAAACACACATTAATCTAACCCGAGAAAAATATGAATTTTTGTCACTACATTGTAACTCAACTGTAATAGCTTCACATTCTGAAACTGACATCGACGAAGTTGCTACTGGACTGAGTCTAGATTGCACTAAAATTGCTACTCCGCCACCTCTGTTACTGATATTAGAGTTTCTATCAGAACGAAAAACAGAATATGGTTTATTTGAATGTAAAATGACATCAGGTTCACTATCGTGTAACCAAGTTTCTGAAAAGCAAATAGCATTGTATTGCGTTAAAGATAATAAATGATTAAGATCGTACAATTTATTCCGTATAGAGCGACAATTACTATAGTAAAAACTAAAATTTCCTCTAATACTATGTTGGCTATTCCAAATATCAGAAGAAGTAAACAGGCTATCGCCATCAGCACTACTGACCTATTTCTGTACATCGTTTGCGTCCATCCTTTTTCCTCTTGTCACCGTCACGTTTTGAAGAGAACCATTAGCCTAAAGAGAACCATTAGCCAAGTCTTCTTTCAAAGAGTCTCACTAGTTCCTGTATATCTTTTTTGAAAACTTCTGTATCCTCTCCTTATGAAGTCCTGTTTCAATGACTCCTACAACCCCTGGTCCGTTCTCTGTAAGCTCTTTTCTTGACTCTTCTTCCTGTACCCCAATCCAGTCTTTTTCAGCATTAGTTTGTGAACAGTTCAAGAAGAATTACGGACGCATTTGGAGAAGCATGCTTGAAGGTGTCTAATTACTGAGAAGCATGCTTGAAGGTGTCTAATTACTGCTAAGAATTAGCTATTTTCACGCTGCTGTTAAGACAATAAGCGAAAATTGGGACAACCGTTCGATGAGGTTATGGAAGAAAATGAAGGGCTTCATTACGATTCAATAAAGGACAATATAATCACCCAAATTACGCATTCTGCCTGTGTTTCATGACTGACAATTTATAAACAACATTTAACTTTCTTTTGAACAGAAGAGAGTTGCTTCAAAAACAAATGCGTATATCGCGGCGCCTGTGATTACCTAGAGGCGCTAATGATAAGGCAACCGAGACTCATTTAGTGCCATGAAGACGCAACCCAGTTTTTGCAATATAATTACAGATGTCTTGCATTCATCTTTTATCTCCGATCTCTTTTATAACCTCTCCATCTCTCTCTCTCTCTTTCTCTTTCTCTCTCTCTCTCTCTCTCTCTCTCTCTCTCTCTCTCTCTCTCTCTCTCTCTCTCTCTCTCTCTCTCTCTCTCTCTCCTGCCTTTCCTACTCTCCCTAACCTTGAGTTTTCCATTGCAGCTTTTCTGCCCTATTCTGTCAAAGCAAAACCAGACAAAATCTGTAGTTTTCTTTCTTAAATGTATGCATTCATTTATATTTCTGTTACGTCAGCTCTCAACTGCGTCAAACATGCGTTGAATGCTTTTTCAAGTGGAAAATTGACAAGTAATTACAAATCAGCAAGTGTCTTTTTTGTTGTAATTCTTGAAGCTTCTTATATTTCCTAAAAGTTCTGTTGTTTACAGTAGCTCAGGAAGCTTTTATGACGTTCTCAACATTAGAAAAACGAAAAACATAACTATTTGAAGTAGATGAGACTTTCTGTCTTCATATTTCTCTCTCTTTGACTTTCTGTCTCTCAAAATTTATTTCTTCGAACGGTAACAAGAAATGAATACTTTTATACCCCAGAAAGTAAGGAGAAAAAAGATTCAAGCTTTGAAACAAAGTGGTATGATGGCGTGGTTTGCAATTTAACTCATTGATGTAATTAATAAACAGTTCAAATATTGCTACTTCGATCGCATTAATAGGCAGTGTGCTTCAAATTTTCCCCCTAGCATTCATTGAATCATAAAAGTGTCAATTCTGCGTAAACCGGGAGCTTTTAGATGAAAATACTTTGCTCTTGCAAAATATTTGTGGGTGGATGAACCAAAAATGGAGTCTGTTGCGACGGGTTGAATTTGGGTGAAAGGAAAGATCGATTCTAGGTAGAAAACTTTTTCTCCGTGAGTATCTCTTGAAGGCCAATCAAAAATCTGAGTTTTATTTTATTCGAAGATTTCAAACAACAAGACATTGTAGGCGTTTTTCACAGCTGAGAGAGACTGAGAGCGTCTTTGTTTGTCCTGAAGATAATTTTGATAAATAAACAAAAACTTTTCTCTTAGTTTTCTATCATTTAAGTGTACTTACTCGTTGAAGTGAAGAAACCATATTCCTGCACATTACAACTCAGGGTCTCACGTAGGCGAAAATACATTTTCCTGCACATTACCACTTAGGGTCTCACATAGGGGAAAATACATTTTCCTGCACATTACCACTTAGGGTCTCACGTAGGGGAAAATACATTTTCCTGCACATTACCACTTAGGGTCCCACGTAGGGGAAAATACATTTTCCTGTACATTACCACTTAGGGTCTCACGTAGGGGAAAATACATTTTCCTGCACATTACCACTTAGGGTCTCACGTAGGGGAAAATAAATTTTCCTGCACATTACCACTTAGGGTCCCACGTAGGGGAAAATACATTTTCCTGTACATTACCACTTAGGGTCTCACGTAGGGGAAAATACATTTTCCTGCACATTACCACTTAGGGTCTCACGTAGGGGAAAATTAATTTTTGTTCAGATTTTGATCTTCACTTGAAAAGTAGTTAGTATGCAACCTGTAAAAAATTACCTACTCCTCGTTGATCTCAAACAACGGATTATTATACCAAGCAGAGTAGCGGATTGTTCGCAGAAACGATTGCAAAAATCGTGTGGTGTGACGGGAACCTAACCCGCGACCTTCGCTTTCCGGGCGATAATCTTACCCACTGAACTACACACGTACACAATATGATGCACATTTTAAGGCCCATACAACATGCCCTCTTCTCAACATCGAAGTCTCTCGAGGTCCAGGGGCAGAGGTTTAGGCACCTTTGTTTCTCCGAATTAGCTCATGCTCGGGTTTTCTTCTTTTTCTCTTTTCCTTCTCATCCCGGTTCGGCCCCCATGTAAATAAGAGTAAACCCTACGCCTCGTTGATAAAAAAAAGCAACGGTTTTTTATACGGAACAGAGGAGCGGATTGTTCGTAGAAACTTGTGCAAAAATCGTGTTGTTTGACGGGAACCGAACCCGCGATCTTCGCTTTCCGGGCGATGCTCTTACCCACTGAGCTACACACGCACACAATATAATGCAAATTTTAAGGCCCATACAACAAATCACCTGGCTAAGGGTAACGTAGGCCGCACCTTCGATGAATGCCTGAGATCATATTCGAAATGTGGAACAATCTCCATGCAGAAAAAAACTGAAATAGAGAAAACTAGTGAAGAAAAAAAGAGAGAGAGATAGAGAGAGAGCGAGAGAGAAATAAAGAGAGATGTCGAGAGTGAAAAAGCGAACAGCCTTTCTGAATTTCGGAATAGATGTATTCTTTCAAGAAAAAAAGAAAGATGTTAAAACACTTAATCACCGACACTTTACTCTGTACTGACGGAACTCTAATGAATGAATAAATCAGTATGTTTGCACTTACTCGCACCCAAATGACGTGTTTTTACTGGTTTTTGTTTCTTTCTGCTTGTTTGTTGATGCAAACTTCGATAGCGTCATGCAAATCCAACAAACAACCGGTCGCGATCATCTTGAGGTCGCTTTGAACCAATGTTTACCCACAACTCAGTTGTAATCTGGTAAGCTTTCCCTCTCTTTCCTTCAACTCTCTCAATCTCTCGTTCTTTTTTCTTTTCTTTTTGCGAGTCTGATCTTACTCTATTCTATCTTTCTCTTTGTTTCTACCTTTATCTTTACATCTATTTCTCTCTCTCTTTCCCTCTTTCTCATCTCTCTCTCTTTCCCTCTTTCTCATCTTTCTCTCTCTTTCCCTCTTTCTCATCTCTCTCTCTTTCCCTCTTTCTCATCTCTCTCTCTCTTTCCCTCTTTCTCATCTCTCTCTCTCTCTTTCCCTCTTTCTCATCTCTCTCTCTCTCTTTCCCTCTTTCTCATCTCTCTCTCTCTTTCCCTCTTTCTCATCTCTCTCTTTCCCTCTTTCTCATCTCTCTCTCTCTTTCCCTCTTTCTCATCTCTCTCTCTCTTTTTTCTCTCTTTCACTTTCTATCCCCCAGGTTGGATAAGCCAGGCTAAGCTCTTGCCTGGAGGGCGAGCAAATCATTGCTTTTCCAAAATAATCATAAATTAGTCTAACAACGAGATTATCGATAAATAAGGGGTCTTGTTGCGAAAACTAAATTTTTGAGTTAAATACAGAAAGAAAGCGATAGAAGAAGAGAGAGAGATAGAGAAAAAGAGGGAAAGATAAATTGAGAAAGAGAGATAGAGTGAAAAATAGATGGAGAGAAAAGAGAGAAAGCAAATGCATAAGCAAAACATAAAAACAGGTTTTAAAAAATTACAGAAGCTTGAAATTAACAAAAATTTCAGAAGGTGTGTTCTTTCTTTTTATTCAATCTAAAAACGCGTTTGAACGAGCTTGGGGTACTCTAAAGTTGTTCTATAATGAATCACGTTTTTTATAATCCTATTATTCCGCGGAAAATTCCCTCTCAATTACATCGAGAATTGAAACATAATTTTATACTACAAATCATGAAGTCGATAAGTTATGCTTTAATATTTTTTCTCAATTCATAAAGTAAATAATTCCTTCAAGTAATACCAGTCGCTGAGGAATCAATTCATTTTGTTCCCTTCATCTCGTTAACTTTTATAAAATAAATATTTCTGTTGAGTTTTACATTAATTCAAATCAGAGTTTCAAGTCGGCTCGCTTCCGTTCACAGTCCTTAACCTAAGACAAGCAAGTCTGCTCGCTTCCGTTCACAGTCCTTAACCTAAGACAAGCAAGTCTGCGCGTTTCCGTTCACAGTCCTGAACCTAAGACAAGCAAGTCTGTTCGCTTCCGTTCACAGTCCTTAACCTAAGACAAGCAAGTCTGCTCGCTTCCGTTCACAGTCCTTAACCTAAGACAAGCAAGTCTGTTCGCTTCCGTTTACAGTCCTGAACCTAAGACAAGCAAGTCTGCTCGCTTCCGTTCACAGTCCTCAACCTAAGACAAGCAAGTCTGCTCGCTTCCGTTCACAGTCCTTAACCTAAGACAAGCAAGTCTGCTCGCTTCCGTTCACTGTCCTGAACCTAAGACAAGCAAGTCTGCTCGCTTCCGTTCACAGTCCTTAACCTAAGACAAGCAAGTCTGTTCGCTTCCGTTCACAGTTTTTAACCTAAGACAAGCTAGTCTGCTCGCTTCGCTTGCTAACTGTAACTAAGACTATATTTGTATGCACTTTCAAGGTCTTTTTTGAGGTGATCTCGTCCCTTTTTCTGTTCTGTCCCACCAATAGCTCAGGATAAGCCGCATGTAAATTTGAAACAAGACCGCTTTCCGAAAGAAGACCGATCTAGAATGTTGAAAAGAAAGTGGAGAGATTGGGAAACAAGAAAGGTCACGACTGTCGTTGATCATTCCTTACCTATAATTCATCCCCCTCCACTCCGATCCGCTCCGATCACACGTTGATCACTGTCGCCTTTTCGAACTTTCAACCGAACTAGAGCCTCATCCCATCATTTTCCCTTTGTAAAGTCCATTCTTGTCCCTCAAGTATCCACAGTATTCTCTTCCCTTATCATCTCAGTTAGTGCCTTCCAATATTTGATACTCATGAAAACTGAATTATCTGCTTTCGAAGGTCAGGGATTTGTTGCAGTCGATTGTATGAGGATGAGAGCCTTTTAACACGTACTGGCATTTATTTAAAGAGAAAAGCGCAAAAGTAAGAGCAGAGAAAGAGAGAAAGAGAGGGAAAAAGAAAGAAAGAGAGGGAAAGAGAAAGAGAGAGAAAGAGAGGGAAAGAGAAAGAGAGAGATATAGAGGGAAAGAGAAAGAAAGAGAGGGAAAGAGAAAGAGAGAGAAAGAGAGGGAAAGAGAAAGAGAGAGAAAGAGAGGGAAAGAGAAAGAGAGAGAAAGAGAGGGAAAAAGAAAGAAAGAGAGGGAAAGAGAAAGAGAGAGAAAGAGAGGGAAAGAGAAAGAGAGAGATAGAGAGGGAAAGAGAAAGAAAGTGAGGGAAAGAGAAAGAGAGAGAAAGAGAGGGAAAAAGAAAGAAAGAGAGGGAAAGGGAAAGAGAGAGAGAAAGAGAGAAAGAGAAAAGGAGAGAGAGAGATGAACAACAAAAAAGATCTTTACAAAAAGTTGTTTTCTTGTTCTTTTAAAGGATTATTCTTGCAAATGCAGTATGGTTAGCGATTCTCGCTAAACCTTAATTCTCCTGCAGAAAATAGTGCAGGCCTTGACCCGCAAGAAACAGTGAATAAAACCGTCATTATCCTCTCAATCTACTTACCTTGGAGTCACCGGGGAAAACAACCTTTTTTACTAGTAATCTAATTTTATTCGACCTTTTAAATAATATTTTCAGTGAAAAGAATTTAAAAGTTTTTTTTGAATAGGCTTTCACATTTCCAATTTATCGCGAACGCTTCTACAATGTGTATCATCTTCTTCACGTCCTTTTCGAGGTGCGGTTGTTAACAGATGCATTCGCTCAAGTTGAGAAACCAAACTGAGAAATGATTGCAATATGAAGAGAAAAATAAATTTTTGCTCAGTTTATATTGTAATTTCTCTGTTTCTCATATTGTAATTTCTATATATATGTATATATATATATATATATATATGTATATATAAATCAT
Organism: Allodiplogaster pararmata; assembly: GCA_964056735.1. Lineage (NCBI taxonomy): Eukaryota > Metazoa > Nematoda > Chromadorea > Rhabditida > Diplogasteridae > Allodiplogaster > Allodiplogaster pararmata. Next base: position 6,979,989 of record OZ057407.1, read on the forward strand.
GATGGAATAAAATAAAAACAAACAGTTATAATAATAAAATTTAGAAAGAAAATTGTTTTCAGATATGCATCAACAGACATGGACAAGGTTCTCCTCAAGTACACCGAATACAACGAGCCCCACGAGTCTCGGACCAATCAAGTCAGTTCCGGCTCTCGCAACGCAAGACGAAACCTTGGTCACATTAGAAAACTACTACATATCAAAAAGAATTCACCGGTCAGAACCGTTCGAGACAAAACCTTTTTGTTTTAAAAAATCAAATCTTATTAGAATTAAACTCAAAGCTTTGAGAAAGTCATGAGAATCTGCGTTTAAAGGTTTCTCTCTTAACAATAGCAGTATGAAAACTTTTCGTGAGTAAGCTCCTGTATGCAGACCTAGAGACATTATCACTTTTTATTTAAACACTTGGTTAAAAAAACGAACTTGACCAACCAATCTGTCTGTGTGCTTTACCCTGAAATCAAATGAAACGAACAAGTTTCATTGAGCCATTCGTTCATGCAGAATAAAAAGCAATGTGAACCCTTGGTCTAACTGGTAATCGCTCGCACTCCCGGTCAGAAAGGAGGATGGGCTGGGTTCGTTCTCCTCCCGTAGACTGCCTTCTGTCCACATGGTACAATACTTATTCAATTAGATCTTAGCTGAGGGGGCTGTTCAGTTTCGGCAATGAACACTTTGTTCACAAAAATTCTTTCGTTTCAGGACATAATGCTGGCGCTGCAGCGGAAAGAAGGTAAAGGCGGTGGTGGCGGTGACTCGGACGACGAGTCCCCCGGTCCCTCAACGCCACTGAACTCGGCCGCCGCCCCCTCATCTACTCAAAACGGCTTCTCAGCGCCCTCGTCGAGCTCTTCTTCCGGCACCGTCAAACCCTCGTCATCGTCTGGACATACAGTACCCGCGACATCTTCTAACAACGCCGTCTCTAACAGCACCAATACTAATAATAACAACAACATCGTCTCTTCGTCGACGCTCGCAGCAGCCGCTGCTTCCTCAGTATCCTCCTCCACCGCGGACTCCATCGGCGCTCCCTCCAATGTGAACGACCGCATGCAGCATCTCTACCAGAACTTCTTCATGCATCACCAGTCTCCCTACTCCTTGGTCTCTTCCTCCGCCAACGCTCCGGACTCACATAGCAACACCAAGTCCGACTACACCCCACAACAGCAGCAGCAACAACCTCAATCCAGCACCGCCTACTTGCCGCACTTTGAAAGCGCTGCCAGTGTTACACCCATGAGGCCGCCCTCATCGTCACTCTCTACTGACGACATCACCGTCGTCAATAGTTATTATTCCGGCTCTTCTGGTGGTCCAGGAAGCAGTCATCAGCACTCCAAGATGTCGCCTGTGATGGGCCCCAGTGGCAGCGCCGTATACATAAAGTCCGAGCCTCATTCACCTCCGGATACGAAGAGGCCTCGCTTGATGACCGCGCTCGGTGCACAGTCTCAGCACAGCAGTGTGCCGGGATTGTTGCCTCAGCAGCAACTGATGAGTGGCGGTCAGAGTATTATGAGTGGCGGCACCGGTATGACGAGCACCGGTCCCGGCCAAGTCAGCGGCGGCGGACCGACAGCTCTGTGGTCGACAAATGGCACAGTTGCTTGATATCCGAAGGAAAACCGAAACCTCTCATCTGTCCAATAGACTTTATGGCTTCCGATCTAAAACACTTTTTTCTCGACACCCGTTCTTTTACATTGAAGACTTAGGAAAACCGTCAACAATTTCATCATCAAAGGACGATTTCTTGACTGGAAGGAGATGAGTTATTGAGAAGCGGGGAATCAATTATCGATTGAAATGGAGAGTTCATTGCTTTCTTCCTTTTTTACTCTACTCAGAAAACATCATCATCGTCTATGAACATTTACGAATATGTTAGGAGTGAAATGGATCAAACAGGGCGTTGAGAGTAGCTGCATTATATGACTTTCCTGATAGTGTTCCAATTAACCAATACTCATAAGTCTCCTATCGAACATCTTGTTAATGCATTGTCAGGGTTTTCGGATCACCAGCCACTGCTATATTAGCGTATCTCTGTAGCACATCATTCGATTCGAACTATCTTTTAACCATTTTCAATGGAGTCATTTCTAAACCGTGTGAACTGAGCGTGCATCCCACGCGATCTCGAAGTTCGTGCTAGCCACGCAATCACTAGTTCGCCTTTCTAGCTTAGTCAGAAGTGGAAACAGTAAGACAGTAGGTCAGAAGGGCACTGTTTCACTTTAGGGACACCCCCCTACCAGAGGTTCCATATGTAATACGTCTGACTTATTTACGATTACAAAAAATTTACATTTAAAAAATTTTACATTTAAAAAAACGCTCAGGCGTAGGAAAAAAGTTTACGCTAACGAGGCCGTACGACTTAAGCTAACGAGACCGTATCAAAAAAAATGCCACTCTCATCTGACGCAATTGAACCACTTGTAGGGGCGGGGGTGTCCCTAAAGTGAAACAGTTCCGTCAGAAGTATTGACTGAGTACTGACCTAGTCCTACCTGGGCATCTGCCAGTCAGTCAACTTTACTCCTCGCCTCAACATTCCAGAATCCCTTTCGTCATTTCTCTTGCACATCGTGGCTTTCTTCTTTTCGTTTCAAGACTTGTTTTTCTGTTTGAAATGATTTTTAGAAGGAAAACTATTATTGATAAAGGGTAGGATGTGATCTTTATTCTCTCGAACCATCCCATTCTTTAGTGAACTTGTGCAGTACGGATATAATCCATAGGGAGAAATCCAAAGAGTTACCCCACCTACCGAGTGATCCATTTTCCGCTTTACCATTGCAATGTTCCGTGTTTACTTGTTCATTTGCACTAATACATAAGTGCCGAGTGTAGTTTACAGACTTTAGTAGTTCATTTTGAAGTCTTGAAACTGAAGAATCTCTTGTCTAGTCCATTGTTTAGCTGTGCAACCCTTTCAATCTTCCCGATATATATCTAGACACAATACCCGTCAATCAAGTGCTCGGAAGCTGATTTCAAGACCGAGAGAAAAATGTCGAGGGTTCTTTGAAGAGAACGCGGGCTCTTTCTGGAAAAGCCCATCTTATCAACATTTCCTTTCCACTGCAATCAACCGATGTCCTTATTTCACTCCGATCCCGATGTTTAATCAACATGTGTAATCCTGGTGACCGTGTACAGTGTCTAACCACATAATCATTGACTCCTGTTTCATTAATGAATGTATTTCATTGTTGATAAATGATTTTCCTTATGAATAAAATGCATCGTGGCTGGTTTACTCAGACCAGTCTCTAAAGTTTTGTCTTCCTCGATTCTTACTCTTTCGACGTGTTAGTGCAGATGTTGAGGACTGATTTGTTTTATATCGAAAGAATGACTACATTATGTATACCTACTCCACAAAGTTATATAAAGATATTGAAATGATCCATTTAGTATCCATCAAAACACTTTAATTCGCATTTGAATACACAATGAACACATTGTGACTTCTCGAACAAGAACATGGTATCGGGACATCAATAAAGTAACTGAAGAGGAGGAATGAAGATATTGAATGGTCAAAGAAGAATTATTCATCATTAATACCAAATGAGACGGGAAAGAGCTTCACCAGATACATAATTACCATATTAGAAAAAAAACATTATCAGATTCAAATTACAATCATACATTCATCGCTCAGCAAAGCATGAGCAGATTAGGGAGAGGTGTCCCATATTTGGATCGGATCAATCAAATTCGACGAGATCTAAAAAATATATTGAAAAAATGCTACATCTGTTATACTTCATGCTGCTCAAAAAAGACTAACTCATGTTTTCTTCCCTCTATCGCTAAGGTCACTTTTACTACAACAGTTCTAGTGAAAAACCCGATAGAAGGAAGTAAGAATTAACAGAAAGCATACCTTGAAATTGTTCCCATGCCTTGAATTATAGTATTTCGCTCAGAAGAAATTCTCATTCATTGCCGAATCAAGTTTCAGAAACAAATATACATAGCTACTTAACGTTTTTTTTTCTTGAGAGCAACTCGCCTTTCACACCCAATCTAAACGTGAAAACCCGAAAAAAAGTAATCAAAAAATGCAACGAGTCTGTAATATTTTGAATGAACATTTAGCGCGTTTGTTTCAGTGAGAAGACTTCACAAGATCCGTAAAGTGCAACAAAAGTCATTAAGTAAAGTTAACAAGTGATGTTATACAAGCAGAAAGAATGGGATCGATTAGAAAGCTCTCATCATAAACCAGGTATCATCAAAAGGAGAATGCAACATGGGAATCTCCTACCACCATTCGCGATCAACCAGGGAAGGGGAAGTAGCAACAGACGAGGTCACAAAGCAAAACAACAGTTCAGAAAACTACCGACGAAGTCCGAGAGTCTCCTTTCAAACGAAGGTAGAATCCTTCCATTCCGTTTCATTCATGCACGTGGAAACGATTTGACGAGCTGCCCTGTAAGCTTTCCCACAACTTTGATACTCTTAAAAATCCTTTCTCTTCGTGAAAAAAATACATTTCAAAGCGTGACGACATATAAACAATATGCGTTTTTTTTCAGAAGAAAAGAATCAAACAATCAATTTTTTAGAAACATGGAAATTTTTCTAAAACTAAATAATCACCTTGGTTATCGATTACTTTTGTCCACATTGCGCGTAGACTCATGCGTGTCACTGCCTAAAAATCTCCGGGCTTCGGCTGCAACAAGTTGATTGACCACCGATTCTGATCTTTATTATTGTTTCAATAGAATTCAATATCGCACAGGCTAGAAATATTTCCTCGGTAGAGCACTGACAACGCGCTCGTTTTGAGTAAGAAGAGCGAAACCGCTGGTTTGATCCCGCAATCGTAAACTAGTTTATGCCCTAATAAAGTTGATTCAACTTTGAAAGATCTAGTGATTGTGATGACTGGTAGCTCAGTGGAAACACCATCGCCTGAAAAAAACAAGGTCGCGGATTTTTCGCGCCCCCTATATTTCCCTTCAACCTACCCTTCCTGAAACAAACATTAACAAATATCGATTTTATTGGACAATGCGGGAGATTTCAGTCAAATACCTTTCGTTATATATAAAATCGAAACCGGTCTGTAATATACATGAAAACTTCAATATGAGTTTTCCCATAACATTAAAACACTTTCTGGAAAAAGTCGATAAAATCAGAATGATTACGCCCTTGGCCTCTTCTCCACCGGGCCTCACTCTTATAATACAGGTGTAGCTTTTAATGACGACTCACCATACATATTAGCCGCGTTCAATGCACTCGCCGCCTGCTGCCCCTGCTGCATCAAGTTATTGAAGGAGAAGACGCTCGGTTGCGTCGACCCGTTACCGTAGCCGTACTGCCTGGCTCAGAAAAAGCAGTTAACCAAGTATTACTGCTTGGCTTGAACTTGGAAAGATGAAGCAGTACTCTCATTTATTTAAGTAGGCAAAAAAAGCTTTCATAATTCAAACAACCAACTGAGAGATAAATTTTAATATGTATTAATGAAATACTTGGAGAACTTTTTTGTAGATCAACTTGTTCTTCAACCCAATGGTTCTGCTTGGGTTTTGCTCGAAAAAACTTAACTGGCAAAATTGGGGAAGCCCTGGTCTCTATCTCCCCAGTGAATTATCAGCCAGTTTGTAGTGCACCTATGCCTATGCATATTCCCCTTCCCCTGGTCTACATTTGCGGCTAACCCGTTCATGTGCATCAAGTGAGCAGAGGACACTGACGTCCCCGGAATGTGCCGGCCGTAGTTGGTGAAGGCGGGGTAACCCGCATAGGGGGGCGCTGACAACGTAGACGTGAGACCGTTCTGGGGGGAAAGCAGCTCTCTCTGCAATGGCATGACTCTAGTCTCTCCGTCTCCGTGTCTCTGTAATGCTTTTGTAGCCTATATAAAAAGTGCATCTATGATATATAGCAGCTTTGGCTGTCATCTCCATTTTCATAAGTGTCACGACAAAACTGACCGATTGAAGTATCTCTGCGATGGTACTTTGCACCGGTTGCGCCTGCAGCTGTTGTTGGAGCAAAGTGGGCGGAGGTGGGGGCGGAGCCTCAAAGTAGAACTGGGAGGATGAGATCGGAGTGGGATTAGATGAGGAGGAAGGACACGAGTCCGCCCGACTCGAGGGCACTGTCGAGGCCTGCACGAGACAAATTTTGCGTGAAGAAAAAAAGGATTGAGCAAACGCGGAAACGCTCGTTTCTCCGCTCAAGACCATCAGAGGCCGGTTGCAAGACGTTTGTTCGACCAAAGTTGTTGTCGGGTGAAACTTTTTACCGAACAACGCGTTTTCCGGCCAAACAAGTTACCCCGTTGCAAGAAGAAACTTTTGTTGGTAAAACGTTGGCATTCAAAGGTTGAGGCCCTTTGGGTGTTGTTTTCTATTTTGAACTTTAACTAGAGAGACCATGCTATGCCTTTTGAACACCATGCCTTTTGAGATATATGTTTGACCCAAAGTAATAGTGTTACCTCAGTTTACCTATTTGAGTCCCGTTTCATAAAAATCCTTTACAAATACAAAAGCATATTCGACGTTAACGCGAATAATGGCCATGCCATTGATTATTGACCTTTTTTGAATGAAAGTTCTTAACAAATTGTTAAACACGAAAAAAGATGAAGGGGCCTACCATTGGGTGATGAAGGGGCCTACCATTGGGTGATGAAGGGGCCTACCATTGGGTGATGAAGGGGCCTACCATTGGGTGATGAAGGGGCCTACCATTGGGTGATGAAGGGGCCTACCATTGGGTGCTGTCATTTTTCAGAAAAAAAAATTTTTTTTTTGATAACTGGGAGTCATTTTTCTTTTAAAATTGAACTACCTCAGTTTTTCGGCAAAAAGACAAATTTCGACAAGTAGAAACCTCTTTCGATTCAAGTCACAAATTTCTCGATTCATATCTTGCTAAAATAAATATTTTGCTGAAAAAAAGGTAAAAAAGAGAAAAACCATGTTAGAATTAATTCAAAAAAACTACAAAAAAGGAATCATGTTTTTGTGCAAAAAAAGTTAAGAAAAAAAATTAACAGTCTTTTTTGGACGAAAACAGAAAGGAAAAGAGAAAAAAAGTGTTAAAAGTGCTTGGTAAAACTGTTTTCCTGACTGTTATCCTGGGGTAACCTAGGATAACAAATTTGTACAAAATATCGGTCAGGAAAACCAAAGTTGAAAAACCAAAAGTTTCTTGCAACGTAAGCGACGAGAAACACCAAATACTTCGGTCCTAACAACACTTTTGTCCGTACAAAAGATGTTCTGGCAACCGGCCTCAGGTCACATGAATTCCGCTTCTGGCTCCGCTCATGGAAGGGTGCGAACTTTGCTCTTCTCCCTCCTACCCATCTTCTTGGGAGGTTCCACTTCTTCATCTTTTTCCTTCTGCTATGATATAATCGTTTTTTTTTTCTTCCAAGAAGGCGGTGTTATGTGTGTAGTGCTGTGTAGGAAACATCTTCATTCAGACTATTCCAACGCGTACTAATATAAATGGCTTTTTAGTTCAGGGTAGTAAGAATACAGCTAGAAATAACTTTTATGGAATGTGAATATCCCGCCTTTTCAGCAAGTTACCTCGAAATTTGATTAATAGTATGAACCTGAAATATTTTAAGTCCCAATTAAAAAATGGTGCTCTATCTACTCTCCTCATGAATTCAGAACTAAACTTCTTTTTTTGTCGTTCAAATCGCTGTATATATGTTTGTTTTTTTCCCGTTCAATTCGCTATATAAAAGTTATATTGCTGTATCGCTTTTGTAATAGAATTTGTTCACTTATTTGACAATAGTTAAGCTAATCTATTCTTTCCTCGTTTTCAATTGTAATTAAATTTATGTGTTTTTGCATCGAAAGATGTAGATAAAATATATATATATATATATATATATATATATATATATATATATATATATATATATATATATATATATATATACTTTATCGCAATGGTCAAGTTTGGGTGTAAGGGGATATTGGATCCAGGTTGAAGGTGTTGACCCGAGCGTGTCACTTTGATAACTAAAGTGAGAAAAATAAAAAGCACAGTCGGAGGCTGATTACGACCATGATGATCACGAGCCTTGATGATATATATATATACAGTGCTGGACATAATGATAAGACACCCCTGATTTTTGATGATATCAGCCGAACGGTAAAGGTAAATGGAAATTTATGATTATCATAATTTTTTTTCGCCTTCGAAAACCATAGTAGCCGTAGTTTAAAAAAAACAAAATTTCTTAGTTCTCGAGAAAAACATTTTTTTAAGGATTTTGACCTGGACATAATGATAAGACACTCAACAGCTTTTTATCAATAAATCTTTATTTGATATTTCTTGTCAACAAAAACGATTCAATAATTGATAGCACAACCTTTCTTCAAAAGAATGTCAGAAATCCGATTTGGCATGCTTCTATATAACGCAGAAATTACACGTGGCTCTAATCCATCCCACTCCTTGGTTATCGCAGCTTTAAGCTCGGCTGTAGTGGCGTATTGTTTGTTATTTTTATAAACCCGACGAACCAAGAGTCCCCAGAGATTTTCCATCGGATTCAAGTCTGGAGAACGAGCCGGCCAAGGTAGCAGAGAGACGTTCTTAGCCAACAACCATGACTTGGTGGAGGCGCTGGCGTGAATAGGAGCGTTGTGTTGCTGGTAGACAAGCTGACGACTGTGGTGACTCCTCATGAATGGAATGAGAGTTGTTTCCAACACCGCCTGGTACTCTGCCGAGTTCATCCTAGATGACGGGAAGGAGATTGGCAGCTTTCCGAACGATGAGAAAGCTCCCCAACACATGACTGATCCGCCCCCAAAGTTGCGCCGACTGAAGTAGCGGGGCTCTTTGCGGAGATCCCTCCAATAACACTTGGAGCCATCTGGACCGTCCAGATTGAACTTCTTCTCATCCGAGAAAATGATCTGAATTGTCTAAATTATTTTAAATAATTATTTCTTAAGTTATAAAAAAGAGCAAAAGTTTACCTTTGTCCAATCACGTGCCATGTTGTTTTTCGCGAAGTCCGTGCGTCGCTGTTGATGAGCAGTGGTGAGATTCGGAATCTTCGTCATTTTCTGACGTGTGATGTGAGGATTACGGCGAATAGCGCGTTGAACCGTTCTGCGAGAGACATTCAAGTTGAGCTCTGCCTTAATGTCCATTACGGAGGCGGTCGAGTTCGAAGCTTTTCTGGCGATTTGCCGCTCTTCTCGTTCCGTGAGCTTGCGTGGACGTCCTCCAGAGGTTTTCGATCCATATCCAAGAGGGTCGGCGAGGTAGTTGGTAATGACAGTACGCGAACGGCCCAGACTGCTCGCGATCTTCTTGATGCTGGTGTTGAGATTCCGCATGGCATCAATATGAGCTTTTTCCTGGAGTGAAAGACTTCGTGCACGTCCCATGATTACAAAATGATTCATCACATGTTTATCAATACTTTAAATGATCAAAGCAACCTATATCAGCCGAGTTTAGCCCAAGTGTCTTAAGTGTGTCTTATCATTATGTCCAGGTCAAAATCCTTAAAAAATGTTTTTCTCGAGAACTAAGAAATTTTGTTTTTTTTTAACTACGGCTACTATGGTTTTCAAAGGCGAAAAAAAATATGATAATTATAATTTTCCATTTACCTTTACCGTTCGGCTGATATCATCAAAAATCAGGGGTGTCTTATCATTATGTCCAGCACTGTATATTCGCGCTGTTTCCAACTTTGTGCCCATGAAGTTCATCAATTTCCCGGTTTTACTCATTCACAGTCTCTCCCTCTCTCTCCTACTCTTCAGTTATTTGTTGCTGCTTTCTCTCCTAATCTCTGCCCTTTCTCAATCTTTATCTCTCTTTCTATTTCTTTTCCTCTCTCTCTGTTTCTTCCCTTTTTGTCTCTCTCTCTGCCTTTTCTCACTCTACATTCTTTCTCTCTTTTTGCGTTTTCCTGTATTTCGTATTTCTCCTCTCATCTTTCCCCTCAATCTGTCCCTACCTCCTGGAGCAGTTGCACGGCCGACTTCGGCTTAGGGTTCCTCGGCGGGGAGTCGATAATGATGACAGAGTCATCGGAGTCGTCATGTCGACTTGCGGCAGTTGACTGAGGTCTCTGAGCAGCTGCTGCCTTGCTCGGCAGAGATGTTCGACATGTCATACGGTAGATCATGTTGTCCTGCAAATACATTCATAGCAGGGTGTTTCTTAGCACCCGCACAACTTTTTTTCGCACGCATAGATTTTTAAAATTTCAGAGTTTAACATTCAAATTTTCCAATGATTTGGACTTTTCCTACGAAAAATCCGAGAACATTTTTTCCAAGCGCATAGCTTTTTTTTACCCGCAGTGCGGGTCAGAGAAACACCCTGATTCATAGTTGCTTCCTTAACTCCGACTCTCCTCTCTAAACCAATCCCACCGAACTCGTGCGGTGATCTCTTCTCATACGAAAAGCAGATTTTCGCATAGGAACATTTCTTCTCTGGTTAATAAACTAAACAAGCTTGTCACCAATAGGTTTATGTTCAGGCATACATGGTTTCTACTAGCCTTTCGAGATGTGGTTTAAGACGCATTACAAAGCTCCTAACCTCATCGTCGTCAGAGATTTCGATGATATCTGCTGCAGCAACACTGGAAGAAGATGCAGTCGTCTGCTTGTTGCTTTCTCCTGCCGACCGTTTCCCCTCTACAACTGAACTTCTGCTTCCGCCCGCCACCGAGGCTGGCAGAGAGGCCGCCGAGGACGGCGTGCAAGAGTTAGTCGCCAGGGCTTCTAAAATCAGATGTTTCTTGTTCAAATTCTGCCGTCGGTTGGAAGGACTCTCCTACGAACTTGAACGGATCTTTCTTTTCATTTCTAAAACAGACCTTTACGTAACACAATTTTCAAAAAAATCACATACATAATTGTTATTGGCCTTTTTCCACTTTCGATGGGCCTTCGTGCTGTTTTGGATGCATTACAAAACCCTGTTTTGGATGCATTACAAAACCCTGTTTTGGATGCATTACAAAACCCTGTTTTGGATGCATTACAAAACCCTGTTTTGGATGCATTACAAAACCCTGTTTTGGATGCATTACAAAACCCTGTTTTGGATGCATTACAAAACCCTGTTTTGGATGCATTACAAAACCCTGTTTTGGATGCATTACAAAACCCTGTTTTGGATGCATTACAAAACCCTGTTTTGGATGCATTACAAAACCCTGTTTTGGATGCATTACAAAACCCTGTTTTGGATGCATTACAAAACCCCAGTCAGAAAGAAACCTTCACCGGTCTCTTTTAGATTGTGAAAACTATTATTTTTCTTCTTTCCCTGTGGTAGGGTGCGCGCTACCCTGAGATGAAATACGAACCCAAGTAAGTTAATTTATTCCCATTGACAATTAAATATTAAACTGACCTCCAGACTGTTTGAAATCATCGTCGTCATCATCATCGTCCAGATCAAAAACCTGTATTTATTCATTCATTAAATACACTTCGTAATGACTTTGTTTTACATTCCCCGCCTTTTTGGGCTGCTCGTTCAAAGTTTCAGAACATTGAAGACAAAAAAACTAACATCTTGCTTGGTTATCTTCGAGCTTCCATCCCGCATCAACTCTACCTCATTGACCGAAGGATCGAGCTCTTCGAGCAGCTTCACGAAATATCTAAAAACGAAAGAACCCATGGGGAGAGATAGAAGGAGAAATAAAGAAGACTAAGAGAAAAGAGAAACATATATAAGAAAGTGAACAATACTGGTGAAGAAATTCTAAGCCATCTTCTTCCAAAAACCGAAAAACATTCAAATCTATGCACTCAAAAAAAGTTCGTTTCTTACCTAGGAATATTTCAAATCTTTGAAGAAAAAATTCCAAACTCTTTCAAATTCTGGAAATCTATGCGCTCGAGAAAAATTATGCGGGTGATAAGAAACACCCTGGTGATGAGAATTAGAAAGTTGAAACCAACGAACTCATCAACTGCCAGACTACTGTAAGTGGCGGATCCCGAGCACACGGCGCACTTCCAAGTCGGCCGCTTCTCATTCATCTCAATCAATCAATATTTTTCAACAAGTCGATATTTTTTCATCACCAATCGAGAGACAATTAGATAAAAAGAGAAAGGCTTCTGTTTAACAATTTTCACCTCTCTTATCTGCATTGCGAACCTCCAATAACGAGTCAAATACTCGGTTTCAAGTCCAATAACCTCCTAAAATGACTCCTCTTTCAAAGTTTGCCATTCCCTAATGATTTTTTTGCTTTCTGATCTAACGCTTCTTCTGTGGGTCTTTCACAATATGAAATAAAAGTTCATTATTGATTGACTCAGTGTCTTTGACAAACTGCAAGGTTTTCCTCACCAACCTGTAGATAATTATCCAAATCCATGCACTGTATGTGTGTGCAGTTGCGAGATCGGGCGGGTATTCTGATTCGCGTCTTCCCCATCTGGTATAGTCAACAAATAGCCTAGTTAAGCAGTTTCAGAGTGTTTTTCAGGCTCACATTTAAGGTAAAATCTATGCGCTTTACTTCATGAGCTTTTGATATCTTCGCTGCTAATAAATTGATCGTATGTCCTCATTCTCTCTCTTCAAGCATACTGTAACCACAAGAGTAGTCTTTTTGATGTTCCGATGTCTTGATGAGTCTTGAACACGTTCCTTTTGCTTGTGCTAATAAGCAGTTTGGCCGAGACGTTTAGTAATAACGACACACTATTTCAATACCACTTGAAAAGCAATTCGTAAGCAGAAAAAAGATTTTAGGGTTTGATCCCGTCTGCTGGACTCGATTTCGTCCGAGGAGAAGTTTATCTTCTGGTTAATATTCATATTATCATTCTGAATGAATCTGTAAAGCATCTTCTCTTTCTCGAGTTCTTGGAAAGCCTTGATCTGTTAAGAAAGCAAAACTCAATCGCTTATACAGACGAGATCCCTAGAAAAACGAGAAGGCGAGTGAGAGAAAAGGGAGATCAAAGAGATCCCATAGTTTGGTGAATCAGGGAAGCAAGCGAGCGAAGAACTTTTGGTAGAGGCAAAAAGTTTCAACGCTGTTTCTCCCCCCCCCCCCTCCGCCTTCGCCCCTTTTCAGACAGTGTATCGATAGAATAAAAACCTTTTCTACCTACCGGACAGATAAGGGAAGTCTGAAGGGAATCCAACTGCACGCCGTCTTCATCATCGACGCCCATTTTGCGCTGGAAACTCATGATTGAAAATAAAACCATTAATGGTCCAAAGGCTTCCCAGGACAAACATGGAAATGTACCAAAGCACTAATACTCTGAAACTACGACAAAAAATGTATCCCTTGACAGTTTCAAATTCAAAACTGGGTGAAGGGTATCCCGAACACATCTACACTTATGAATTTTAAGGGTCAAACCCAAATTCAAAGAGAATGTCCAAAACCATTTTCAACGAACTCTGATATCCGCAGCCATCGTCTCGTAAGCTATTCTCTTCGAAGGATTCTCAACAATGCGCTTTCGTAGAATTTCTGCATTCAATCGCAGCACCTGAGAACCCAATCTTTAAATCGCAGAACATTTTAAAATGACAAAGATGCACCAAAAAAAGAAAATGCCTATTCCTTTTTTTTCAATTCTTGGTCGGTAGCTCATCTTACATTACCTCCCGAAATCAAAAAGTAAACTGAGAAAAAAATTTCTAACCCTCACTTTAGAATAAAAACCACTACCCATACAAGGATAAAAATAATAAAAACCACTACCCATACACCTCTCCGCTTGATGCTTTTGTAAACTCCTCCCACTCTTTCATTAACTCATACTCAGGGGTTGAATGGAGCCGCCCAATTTGGGTTTACATGTATCCACCGCTCAAAGTTTGAAGGAGAAAAGAAGAGGGGATGAAGGAAAAGGGTAAGAAAAGAGAGGGAGATTTTTGTCAATAGTGTGTGTACATCTGGTAGTCCGGGCGTGGCATAATGGTAGTGTGTTCGACTATTCATTCATTCATTCATTCTTTATTCCTTGCACAGATTATATTGTGCGAAGAGTCTCGAGTTCGACTCCCACCCCGGACAGATCCACCCAAACCAAGGGGGTTAAGAAATGTTGGTAGTGCTCATGCACGAATCTGACTCTCCCCACTGATGCTATTCACACTAGCAGTTATCTAGCAGGCAGCCACTGGTTCTACCAGGATAGGTCTGTCCTGCATCTCAGGGGAGCGCGTACCCTGCCGCAGGACGGGAACATGCGCGAGGAAGATTATAGTATGTGTACATCTATCAGCCGACGGGACCGAACCGGTCACTATTTAGCCCGTGCTCATACTCCATCCTTCTAACGATTCATATCGACTCACCAGTTGCACACAGACAGCCCAGCTCCGTTTATCCGCGGTCCACTCGACCTGGAGCTTGTGTCTTCCCGGTTCCCCCCTGTGATTCCCCACTGCGCAGTTCTGCGTAATGTTTACCGGCCGAGAAGGCCGCTTCGGCTCCACATTCGGCTTATTCGTCGGGATGATGTTCTGTGTGGGAAAGGAGACTCTCGTTAGGCTACTGTAGTTTTCGGCCGCTGTAATGCACAGGCTCTGCATTATCCACAATCTAGATTTCATGGACTTAATCTAGCATAGAATTTCAGGAAGTATGCAATTGTATCCAAACCCCGCACTTACCTCCCATTCGTTGCTTGTTCAGTCTTTCTACATAGACTTACTCTCTTCTCATTAATTAATCTCTCAATCTCTACCGAATTCTAATAATTCTAAACTTCGAATCACATTCTGAATACGGAAGCAGATTCTAGAGCCAGAAGCATCTATACGATGAGTCTCTGTTCTTAAGGCAATCTGCGTAAGTCATCTGAATACGAAAACTACCAACCGGCAGCTGAATACCGTAGTCGTCCAATCTGACTGAGCAGTTGAGGGGGAAATCATCCGGTGTATCTTGCATTTGTCCTACGATCACTTGGAAGAATCTGCAGAAAAAAAACACCAATGAACGAGCCGTCAACATTTCATTCTAGCACGGAATAAAGTATGAAGGTTTTCGAATGGGATTCGCACAGTTTAAAAATACAAAGAGAGAGAGAGAGAGAGAGAGAGAGAGAGAGAGAGAGAGAGAGAGCGATATATAAAAAGAGAGAGAGTGCAAGAAAAAAGATTTTCTTTTTTATGAACTATCTCTACCCATATTATAAAACCTAGTATAAACTACAAGTTTCTAAAATGGAAAAAACTGACCTCAGTTGTACTTCTGTTCTCGGGAATGTATCTTGATCTGTGGAGAGCAATTGTGCCATCACATTTTCCGATAATTGAAAAGGGACGATGATCTGAAAATACTCATTTTACTGAATTTGATCTTCGGTGTTTTCAAATACGGTACAACATATCGGACCAGCTTCTGTCACAATCAGTCAACTCAGGATTCTTAATTCTACATAAAAATGTAGTGATATTGCGCCAAAAGAATCGTTGCGCCAAAAGAATACCATGCCTGCTCAGCCTCGACATTCCAAATGTTCCGCTTCCGTTCGTTGAATCCTTACTTCAAAAAATTATAAGACAAGCTGTTCTTCCTCTTCGAAAGGCTATATTTGAGCAAGCCCACGAAATAAGTTATCTGCGTCAAGCCCTTGCTGGAGCACAGAGAGATGTGTCTTCTTCACCACAACGTCCTCTTCTACCCCCAACCACAGTTCCGTGTAACGTTAACAACAAATCCACTTCAACCCAAACCATTCCATCCCCTGCTCATCCTCGCCTTTCACTCATTCCTCGCCCAGTTCACTTTGTTCCCTCTTCTCATGTCTCCATCGCCTCAAGCTCGACAACTCAGCCCAGCAACCCTCCGAATACCATTCAGTCGGAGAAATCATCCCTTACTCGACGCAACACTCGCAAGCGCGTTCTAGTCCGGGCTCCACTCGATGCTCCAGCCGTTTCTTCTTCCCTGCAGCCATGCGCTAGTTCTTCTTCAAAGACCTCAGGTTCAGCCACAGCGGCTCCTATCTCCGTAACAACATCGCCGCCTGTTTTAAGAAGTAGCGCACGGATCCTGAAGTTGACGGATCGAAAGAGGAAAACTAACACGAAATAGGACAGGAAGCGTGGGAAATCAAAAGAGCTCAAATGCTTTTCTTTCAACGCGCGATCAATCAAGAATAAGTTATTTGATCTCCACCATCTCCTGCGCTCCAGCAACCCTGATGTAGTCTTCATCTGTGAAACCTGGCTATCCTCAGCTGAACCTGATGCTCTCCTTTGTGATGGTCTTCCTTATCAAGTGTTCAGAACGGACCGTCAAGATGGTACCCGAGGGGGCGGAGCAGCTATACTAACCAGAAATCTTCTTTCTCCGACATTTGTTTCATCCTTCTCTGGAGATTCCGTCGAATGTATTTCGATCGATATATTTCCGAGCGACATATGTACTCTACCGTTTCCCTGTATTCGACTGATTTCCTGTTATCGATCTCCAAACTCCTCTTCTGATGCGATCAATGAGTTCATCAGACATCTCGCACCTCAATGTTCCCTACCTTACCCAATCATCATTTGCGGCAACCTCAACTTTCCCAATGTCAACTGGTCCAATGCAGTCTCCACTTCTAACCATCAATCAACTGAATCTTTTCTCGACTTCACTTGCGACTATCACTTAACCCAATACGTTCTCTCACCCACTCGAGCAGACAACATCCTCGACTACGTATTTTGTAATCAGGACATCATCTCCAACTGTGAAACATCGCATCAATTCTCTACTAGCGATCACAAATCAATATTGTTCAACGTCTCTGGATGCGAAATTCTGCCGACTCGTAATGTTGTTGTTGTAGATTGCCCGCCGTAGGTCTCCGGCTGGGTAGACGAGGTCTTCTTTGACATGGCTCAGAAAACAATAACCTTACTTACATCATTTATCTAATTACATTATATGCTTGCCGTGTAAATATCAAAGCAGAACAAGCACTTGTGCCTCAAGAATGATTAATGTCTGGAATAAGTTACCTTGTTCTTTGGTTTCTACAAGCTCTTCTAGCATTTTTAGAAATGAACTTATCAAGCTTGATTGTGAGACCATTGTCACCAACTCTAGAATACATTTTTAATTCAAGTGCTTTGTTTCTTCAAATGTTTTGTTTCTGTTTCTCCTCTTTTTTTTCAATTTTATTTGTGTTCTCAGTTAGCTCTCGAATGATAAAGAGTGAGTTGAATTTTTGGAATTTCAAGTTATTATTGCGGATGAATAGTTCTTAATTGCTGATGAATAGTTCATAACTGAAGATACAAGCTTTGCTTTCTTTGCTTTTTTTTGTGTGCTTTCCTATTTTCCTAAAATGAAATGTTCCTCATTGTTCTTGTCATATTTAGATCTCACTTTTCATAACCTTCACTGAATTCACTTTTCTTGTGACAGTGTCATCTGTTTCGTCACTTAACATTATGTTTTGTTTCAAGCGGAATAAAGAATTGAATTATTTCTCTTTCTCTCTCGGGTTTTTTTTTTGTTATTTTTTTTATTTTTATTTTTTTTTGAGAGAGAAAGGAATCACTGGTATAAGAACTTAACAACAGACGTCGGGCTATTCCACAAATCTATACTTCTTAAAAGTGTGTGGTCACAGCGACACGAGAATAAATGACTAGTTGTAAGTGGCTCTTCTAAACATTTTGGGCAGAGAGGGGATTGGGCAGCTCCTATTCTGTGTAGGTAGCTGTTAAGGGAACTTGCATAGCCACTACGTAGTTGCGATAATGTTATTTGTTGTTCCCTGGGAAGTTGATTCGTTGATTTATGGATTCTGGGACGTTTCTTACCTAGAACTGGGTTAGGGGAGCAAGATCTAATGAAATTTCTAACAGTCTCAGTATGTATTCTTTTAAGTGCGGCTTTCTGATCACTGTCTACTAGCATAATTTCTAAGTCCTTGGCATGTTTACGAATAGTTCTAGGTGGTTTGGGTTCCATGCATCGATTGGGAAGTTTTGTTTTGGAGGTCCATTGGGTCCGACGCCATGTAGCGTCGTCCACAGTCGCACCGCGTGTAGGTGACCTCCGTCGCGACCGCCGACTCGTAATAGTTCTCTTCGCCCTCGATGGAAGAAAGCTCCATGGGAAAACATCATTTCTATTATATGTTCCGTCGACTGGACCATATTGTTTTCCTCTCTCAGCATAGATCAATGCGTTGACTATCTAACTAACTTCTTGAACACCCTGATATCCGATGTTGTTCCTCGAACTAAAACTAAACAATTTCATCTCAATTATCCTGTGAAAATCAGAAAATTGTATAGTTTTCTTCAGAGATGTAAGAAACGCTCGTCTACTTCTTGTTTAACTGCCCGTGTGTGTAAGAAGCTTCATCGCGAAGTTCTCAAATTCGAATGTATTCGAGAAAATTCCCTTGTCATGCCTAGGAATTACAAGCTATTTTTCCGTACCATCGCCAATAGAACCAAGCCAAGTCATACTATATCTTCGCTTATCATTAACAAAGTTCCTATCACGTCACCATTGCATATAGCGAAGGCTTTCGGTGAACACTTTGCATCGGTTATCGTTTCGCGCCAGTCCGGTCCTCTCCCAGAACCTTCATTTAGTCATTCGCTTGAATACACTTCCATTGTATCGCCCTCTGACATCAGTGATCTTTTAACTCGCATCAAGCCTAAGATTAGCAATTCTCCAGATTCGCTTCCTAACATCTTTATCAGACAATGCAAAGATTCTCTAGCAGTACCATTGTCTATAATCTTTTCCAATTGCCTTACGCTAGGATGCTTTCCCTCGTCATGGAAATTAGGTATTGTTAAACCAATCCATAAGAAAGGTAAACGAACAGAATTGATTAACTTTTTGTTGCTCAATGTCCAAAGTTTTAGAGAAACACATTTTTAATTTGTTGTATACTCACTTTGAACACTTAGACATACTCAAACCTAATCAATCCGGCTTTCGACGGAAAAGGGGCACCATTTCTTCGCTCGTGCAATCACATGCTGAATATCTTTCCTTTCTGTCCAGAAAAATTCCGTTTGATATCTGTCTCATTGATTTTACAAAGGCGTTTGATGTCGTTGATCACAGGTTTCTCTTACATAAATTGCGTAGGTCCGGTGTTCAATACTCTCTGTTGTCGCTTATCCAATCATTTCTTTCCAGTAGATCATATCGTGTTCAAGTCGATGATTGCCTTTCCGACCCTCAAATCACTAACGTAGGCGTCCCTCAAGGCAGTTGTCTAGGGCCCCTCTTTTTCTCAATTTTCATTAATGATCTTGTTGATTTACTTCCTTCTCCGGTTCGTTGCTTTTTATACGCCGATGATGTGAAATTGTTTTCTGAGTCTTCAACTATTTTACAAACAGCCATTGACACTGTTCACGAGTTTTCTCAATCCTGGTCATTGCAAGTATCCATCACTAAATGTTTCATAATGCACTGTGGACGTAACAACTTGCTCAACCCATACCATATAAACTCGGTACTTCTTCCGTGTGTCGATGAAGTTAGGGACCTCGGAATACTTTTTGATTCAGCTTTCTCTTTCACTAATCACATTGACGTAACTGTTTTGAAAGCCACTAGAGCGATGAATGTGATTTTTTGTTCTCTTCGAACCTCATGTATGGCGGTCTATATTCGTGCCTACAAGGCCTACATTATCCCTCTCCTCGAATACGGCAGCGAAATATGGTCCCCAACAGCCATCGGCAAGATAAATGAACTCGAGAAAGTCCAGAGGGCTTTTACAAGAAGATTCTTCATTCGCGCCGGACTACCCGCTGCCGACTACCTTACTCGATTGAAGACCTTGTCCCTCTCAACCCTTGAATATCGCCGATGTTTGTTTTGTTCACAAGATTCTCCACAATAATGTTTATATGAATAGTGTTAATCTACTCAAAGTTTTTCCCACTCCCTACGTTAAACGTAACTCACATCTTTTGAGAATTGTCTTGCCTTTCAAGATTAACAACTCACATAGCACTTGTGTCACTCGTTGTATCAATTTATGGAACTCGCTTCCAGCTCAAGTTGCATTGTTGCCCTCCTCCCTCGCTTTCAAAAATGCACTACTAGCACTTCCTCGAGAGTATATCATCTCGAATTCTAGATTGCGTTGTTTTTGAGCTATTTTTATCTTATACCTGTGAATTACACAATCCATGTACCATACTCATGTATGTTCAAGGAATAAATGATTGATTGATTGATCAACACGCTTTTTTGCAGATTGTAAAAAAATCGCTTGGCGTAAACCGTAAAGGCGTAAATCAAAATCAAAAAATCGCAGAAAAAAAAGGCATATTGAAATTCCCTGCTACCAAGAGTGTTTCAATCTTTTCCGTGCACTTTTTAACTTGCAATCTTCTTAAAACTTTGCAATTCCTAGTAACCTTCTGCTGAACTTTGTTTCCACTGGCGTTCGCTGCCAGTTCCACGGGATCCACTATCGTCTGCACCTGAAAATATCAGCTGACCAAAAATCTTTGGTAAGACACTCCCGTCTTTATTCTTTATTTGCTAGATTCGAGCCCAGTAAAATTATAAGTAAAAAAAAAACCAAAGCATTAGCTTTATGAGCAAACGTTACCTGAAAATAACAAAATGACTAAGCCATGAATATGGCACTAGCGCTCGGGATGGCAATGTATCTTGGTTAGATGAGTGGTAACGTTATCGCTCACTAGAAGAGAAGATTGGCAGGGCTGAGGGGGGGAAAGAGAAGACTGGCAGGGCTGAACGGGGGAGGGAAAAAGAGAAGACTGGCAGGGCTGAGGGGGGGGGGGAAGAGAAGACTGGCAGTGTTGGGGGGGGAGAGAAGACTAGCAGGGTTCAGGGGGTGGGGAGTGAAAGAGAAGACTGGCAGGGCTAAGGGGGGGGAGGGAAAAAGAGAAGAATGGCAGGGTTCAGGGGGGAGTGAAAGAGAAGACTGGCAGGGCTGAGGGGGGGAGGGAAAAAGAGAAGACTGGCAGGGCTGAGGGGGGGAAGAGAAGACTGGCAGTGTTGAGGGGGGGAGGGAAAAAGAGAAGACTGGCAGGGCTGAGGGGGGGAGGGAAAAAGAGAAGACTGGCAGGGCTGAGGGGGGGAAGAGAAGACTGGCAGTGTTGAGGGGGGGGGAGAGAAGACTAGCAGGGTTCAGGGGGTGGGGAGTGAAAGAGAAGACTGGCAGGGCTAAGGGGGGAGGGAAAAAGAGAAGAATGGCAGGGTTCAGGGGGGAGTGAAAGAGAAGACTGGCAGGGCTGAGGGGGGGAGGGAAAAAGAGAAGACTGGCAGGGCTGAGGGGGGGAAGAGAAGACTGGCAGTGTTGAGGGGGGGGGGGAGAGAAGACTAGCAGGGTTCAGGGGGTGGGGAGTGAAAGAGAAGACTGGCAGGGCTAAGGGGGGGAGGGAAAAAGAGAAGAATGGCAGGGTTCAGGGAGGGAGTGAAAGAGAAGACTGGCAGGGCTGAGGGGGGAGGGAAAAAGAGAAGACTGGCAGGGCTGAGGGGGGGAAGAGAAGACTGGCAGTGTTGAGGGGGGGGGGGGAAGAGAAGACTGGCAGGGTTCGGGGGGGAGTGAAAGAGAAGACTGGCAGGGCTAAGGGGGGAGGGAAAAAGAGAATGGCAGGGTTCAGGGGGGAGTGAAAGAGAAGACTGGCAGGGCTAAGGAAAGGAGAGGGAAAAAGAGAAGAATGGCAGGGTTCAGGGGGGGAGTGAAAGAGAAGACTGGCAGGGCTAAGGGGGGGGGGAGGGAAAAAGAGAAGAATGACAGGGTTCAGGGGGGGAGTGAAAGAGAAGACTGGCAGGGCTAAGGGGGGAGGGAAAAAGAGAAGAATGGCAGGGTTCAGGGGGGAGTGGAAGAGAATACTGGCAGGGCTAAGGGGGGGGGGAAAAAGAGAAGAATGGCAGGGTTCAGGCGGGGGGAGTGAAAGAGAAGACTGGCAGGGCTAAGGGGGGGGGGGAAAGAGAATACTGGCAGTTTTGAAGGGGGGGAGGAAAAGAGAAGACTGGCAGGGTTCAGGGGGGAGTGAAAGAGAAGACTGGCATGGCTAAGGGGGGGGGGAAAGAGAAGAATGGCAGGGTTCAGGGGGGGAGTGAAAGAGAAGACTGGCAGGGCTAAGGGGGGAGGCGAAAAAAGAGAAGAATGGCAGGGTTCAGGGGGGATTGAAAGAGAAGACTGGCAGGGCTAAGGGGGGAGGAGAGGGAAAAAGAGAAGACTGGCAGGGTTCAAGGGGGGAGTGAAAGATAAGACTGGCAGGGCTAAGGGGGGGGAGGGAAAAAGAGAAGAATGGCAGGGTTCAGGGGGGGGGGAGTGAAAGAGAAGACTGGCAGGGCTAAGGGGGGGAGGAAAAAAGAGAAGAATGGCAGGGTTCAGGGGAGAGTGAAAGAGAAGACTGGCAGGGCTAAAGGGGGAGGGAGGGAAAAAGAGAAGAATGGCAGTGTTCAGGGGGGGAGTGAAAGAGAAGACTGGCTGGGCTAAGGGGGGGGGAGGGAAAAA
Organism: Allodiplogaster pararmata; assembly: GCA_964056735.1. NCBI lineage: Eukaryota > Metazoa > Nematoda > Chromadorea > Rhabditida > Diplogasteridae > Allodiplogaster > Allodiplogaster pararmata. The sequence goes on from OZ057407.1 coordinate 7,002,494, forward strand.
GAGAAGACTGGCAGTTTTGAAGGGGGGGGAAGGAAAAGAGAAGACTGGCAGGGTTCAGGGGGGGAAGAGAAGACTAGCAGGGTTCAGGGGGAGGGGAGGGAGGGAAAAAGAGAAGACTGGCAGTGTTGAGGGGGGAAGGGGGAGGGGAGAGGAAAAGAGAAGACTGGCAGGGTTCAATCTCAACCCATTGACTATCTTCTCTCAGAACACGCAAAGATAACCACTTCAAGTGTTATTTTGCCGTTAATCGCTTAAAAATTATCTTATCAAGAATAGAAGCAAATTTTCATTTGTGCATATTTCACAATCCCCTTGAGTAAATACACTCAAGGTCATCGTCAAATCATCAACACCAATCCCTTCTAAAAGAGCACCTCAATAAAACCTTTTTTCCAAGTACTTCTGAGATCAACAAAGCCCGCATGCAGTTGACATATCAAGAAACATTCCTCAAACGGGGACAGTCTAGAACAATGGAAAACAACCTAGAGTTAGAAGCTTCTCACAATTCTAGCCCCCCCCCCTGATATCGCAATTGTTCACAAAGGAGACCTATAGAAATGGTATAATGGTGTATAGAAATGGCCATTATCACTAACCAGGTCGTAGAAAGGCAAGGCGATCGGCACGAGCGACCGGACGTGCTTCACTTGGAGGGGCGCTGGCTGTGTCTGCTGCACATTCTACATATGTTACTTTTACGGAATACCACCAACCAGGGGTTTTTTAGTGTGCAAGAAAAAAGTTTAAAATTCGCTTTTAACACATAGTTATCTAATACCGACTGGCAAAAAATTTCTTTAGGGCAATTGACCAACAAAATCTTTTACCTTTCTAGAGTATTGAATATGCTTTACGAAAAGCATATAACCAACGACGTTTGTTCTCGGTTAGCTTTTTGATAAACAAATCAGCTCTCCTAACAATCAATAGGTTCTATATTAAGAAGTTTGAGTTTAAAAAAAATGACAAGAAAACCCCATTTCGTATTTTTTTTCTCCATGTGAATGAAAAAATTTACTGTTATGGCGACCGACCACCGAATTATTAGAATATCTAGACTTTTTTAACAATGTCTGATCCCAACCCTCAACTTCACATTCATTTCTGCTGTTTGCATATAGGTCCTGTCGATAGAATTCCTTTGGGGATAGTTTGGTGAGGATCCTTGGCCATTAATAAACCACGCCCTTCACGCTCATTCATTACTAATCCACGCCACTGCGCGGGAAAGAGAGAAAGAGTATTCAGCGCCCTGTTATGTATGTTTTTTTGATACGATCTCGTTAGCGGAAAATTTCGCCTAAGCCTAAGCAGAAAAAAACATCAAAAACTAAATAAAGCGCATGGGTGAAGTTAAGAATTTTCCCGCGCAGTGGCGTGGATTAGTTTCTAACGGGCGTGAAGTGGTGAGGGGCGTGGTTTGGTAATAGCCGGATCCTTTTCAGTTACATTCATTGCTCTCTCGCTCCTTCTATTATATATCGTCTCGCACTCTTCAACTTCTACAGACAATGTGTGTACCTCCTCCGGTATTTAGCAATTATACTCTGGATAGCAGAGTGGAATGGTGAGCTAAGAATGAGAAGACTTACATGTATGGGAAGGTTGTAGTTCCCGAAGTGATAAATGGGTCCTCCTCCTCCACTTTGTTGCTGCTGCTGCTGCTCGAATCGAACTGCTCTTTGCCTGAAGAATTCCTTCCAATCCCCACAAAACGTGGCTTTCCCACGGCGATACCCAACCATGGAAAATTTTTCTACTGGAAAAGAAAAATTAACATAAGTTGATTTTTGAAAAAAAAATTAATGTTTGTGAAAAACACGATTTCGAATGTTAAACTCACGGCTATAAAAAATTTCAACTGATTCCGGAAAAAATATAAAAAAATTCTGTAAAATTTACCCCCACTCTCGGTCACACACCCATTGAAGCAAATTTTGCACATACTGATGAGCTATGATTTCTTCCCACAATGATAGGGTCGACAAGTCGAAAAAGCGTCTTTTCTAAAAAACAAAAAAAAACAACAGGCAATTCTGAATTCATTCAATAGGAAAACTAATAAAAAAATTTCTGAATCAGTCTTTTACCGCTTTTTAAGTGGTTTGAACACTTAAAAATAAACATTGAACAAACACATAAATAAAAACATTGAAAAGGAAATTGAAACAGAAGGCGCCTGCTCAGAGACTAATCAATTGCGAGAACGCGATCAGCGATTGGAGGAAAGTAAGGAGGGGCGGAGTTCGTAAAACGGAACAATTAGGTTAATAAGATAATCACCTTTTATAATCTTCGCTGCCACAGAACATTCAATCTCTCATTACAAAAATGATAATAGTCAGACGTTGAAAGAAAGAGCGGAAGAACAGAGAAAGATAGAGAGATATAGAATAAATAGGGTCATGAGAAAGATAAAATTATTCATATAGAGGCATCAGAATACCTACCATTGTGAATATGAATATACAAGGACATCACTATTGAAAAACCATCGAATCAGCTCAGACATAACTATTCGTTTTTATCTTGCTATAGCGTCTTCCGAGTGGAGTCTTGCAAGGAGCAGGTCTTGGTTGAGCGTATCCATATATCTTGTCTTCGGTTTGCCTCGCGGGCGTTTGCCTCGCGGGCGTTTGCCTGGTACTTCCATGTCAAGAGCATGTCTTGCGATGATGGTCGCGTCTCTGCGCATCACGTGTCCATACCACCTAACTCTCCCTTCTCGCATATTGTCTTGTATTCGAGCCACGCCGAGTCTCCCTCTCACAATCGTATTACGCACACAATCTGGGCGAGTCAGTCCTAGTGTCCAGCGTAACATTTTCATCTCATTCGTGTGGATAATGTTCATTGAATGTTCTTGCTATAATCTATACAAATAAATATATATATATATATATATATATATATATATATATATATATATGTTTATTCATTCATTATTTTTTCTCTGTCCATGATCAAGTCTTCGAGAATGCCTTTTTCCCCTGTGGCAGAGTTTAGCAGAATACTCCTAGATGGGAGTCACTAAGATAAAGACTGGTATGAGGTATAAAGATCACAGAGATGGGTAAAAATAGCCACCCAGACAAAAATGGAGAAAAAATCTTTTTTGAAGCTAATGTAAGTCCAATACTTGCCTCAGCTAATGTAAGTCCAATACTTGCCTCAGCTAATGTAAGTCCAATACTTGCCTCAGACTAATGTAAGTCCAATACTTGCCTCAGCTAATGTAAGTCCAATACTTGCCTCAGACTAATGTAAGTCCAATACTTGCCTCAGCTAATGTAAGTCCAATACTTGCCTCAGACTAATGTAAGTCCAATACTTGCCTCAGACTAATGTAAGTCCAATACTTGCCTCAGCTAATGTAAGTCCAATACTTGCCTCAGCTAATGTAAGTCCAATACTTGCCTCAGCTAATGTAAGTCCAATACTTGCCTCAGACTAATGTAAGTCCAATACTTGCCTCAGCTAATGTAAGTCCAATACTTGCCTCAGACTAATGTAAGTCCAATACTTGCCTCAGCTAATGTAAGTCCAATACTTGCCTCAGCTAATGTAAGTCCAATACTTGCCTCAGCTAATGTAAGTCCAATACTTGCCTCAGCTAATGTAAGTCCAATACTTGCCTCAGCTAATGTAAGTCCAATACTTGCCTCAGCTAATGTAAGTCCAATACTTGCCTCAGCTAATGTAAGTCCAATACTTGCCTCAGCTAATGTAAGTCCAATACTTGCCTCAGCTAATGTAAGTCCAATACTTGTCTCAGACTAATGTAAGTCCAATACTTGCCTCAGCTAATGTAAGTCCAATACTTGCCTCAGACTAATGTAAGTCCAATACTTGCCTCAGCTAATGTAAGTCCAATACTTGCCTCAGACTAATGTAAGTCCAATACTTGCCTCAGACTAATGTAAGTCCAATACTTGCCTCAGCTAATGTAAGTCCAATACTTGCCTCAGACTAATGTAAGTGCAATACTTGCCTCAGCTAATGTAAGCCCAATACTTGCCTCAGACTAATGTAAGTCCAATACTTGCCTCAGACTAATGTAAGTCCAATACTTGCCTCAGCTAATGTAAGTCCAATACTTGCCTCAGCTAATGTAAGTCCAATACTTGCCTCAGCTAATGTAAGTCCAATACTTGCCTCAGCTAATGTAAGTCCAATACTTGCCTCAGCTAATGTAAGTCCAATACTTGCCTCAGCTAATGTAAGTCCAATACTTGCCTCAGACAAAGCATGCTGCAAAATTCTACTCGACATCATAGCTCACCAGAATGTGTAGAAAAATTTATTTTCATGAGGATGACCGGGCGACCTTTGGCGACCGGGGACGAGAAGTTAGAATTTATTTTTGGAAAAGTCAAAAAGGAGAAATAAAAAAAAACTCTAACAGAGCTTCTGTTTCGTTGGTCGGTTCCACGTGCATAAACTAAAACTCATTACAACTACATTATTTATTTCTACTTGTTATTGGAACAATGAGCGCAAGAATTAAACTGAGGGGGTTTTTTAGTGCGCAAGAAAAAGGTACAGACGCCCGACAATAGTGGAAAAATTTTTTCACATAAGGGTCCCTCCTTACGATTTTTCAAAAAGATACAGGCGAAATTTTTTTTGCGTTTTACATAAGGGTTTCCTCCTCATGATTTGGAAAAACAGAGGCCCACCGAGAAAAGGTCTGACGGGACCATTTAACCCCTGATTGAACTACGATTGCTAAAATAGTAGAGAATGTTCTGAAACAATAATATCACTTGATATGAAGGTTTTCTGGAGTCAATTGACCTTTCATTTCGCTTAGCACGGACCGGAGTTCAACAATCGATATTTTGTTCACTTAAGTACAATTTTTTAAAAGATCCTTTTCTGTTAAATTTTCTTGACCACAAATTTTTTCTTTAAATGGGGGACCGGGCGGAAAAAACGGGAGAATTCAACAAGTTAGGTGAGTGCTATGTGGAGATATACACAAAACCCGTTTGCCAAATCGTTTTAAATGGTGCGAAATGTCCTCGTAAGCATAAAAGAATTGAAAAAAAGACCATTCTTTCAGAGTAGGAGTCCAAAATATAAAAAAGGATGAGGAAGGAGCTTCAGACTCCCCCTTCGAAGAAAGAACGTTTTTCATCATTTTCAAGAGTGCGGTAGACCTATGCTCGGGAGGGAGCACTGACGGAATGGATGCCTGCGTGTAGTGCGTCTGTACTGGGTAAGGCTGTGCTTGTGTTCGATGCAGACGCTGCTGGATTTCTTGGATCTGAATGGGCCATCTTCTATTTTTCATAATTCAGGCTTTTTCGGAATTAAATATATAACTGAAAAAATTCAATGAATGCCCGCTTTGCCACGTAAAATCCGATTAATCGTCATAAAAAAAGTCACATTCATAATTATTGACTCGATTACTGAAGGGACAGTCATACTGTGAAGAGACTACTGTAATGCTTTCCAAGATTACGGTATCTCGTACCTTTTGAATTGCTACTGGTTGGTACTTCACATTGCGGAGAATTTCTGTGCATCTCTGAACGAGATCGCTCTTCTTTCCCATCTGCAACAGAAGACAATGAACTCTATCAATTAATTACAACGTGGATTACTGAAAAATACCACTAAGCATTTCTACATCCTCTGCTGCTTCTTCCCACCCGCAGAAGATCGTGTATATCAAGATGACTAATCATCAGGTTACGGCAGACTTTTGAGAGAGCACGCAAGAGTGTGATGTAAAAGAGAGGATTGAGACGAGCAGAGCATTTTTATCCCTAGCTTTTTTCGTTAGCGCATAGATCTGCGCATAGATTAAACCCGTAGTGCAGGTTCGAGAAATACACTGATCCGCGGTATCCCTCAATCTTCTCTACTCATTCACTACCCTTACCCCCTTGTTTCGATTCTCTTGCTAGCTTTCTTCTCATCACTTTCAGCTCCCATTCGTATTTTCAGTTGCATTTTTTAAAACCAGGTTCTTACGAAGATTTTTTTGAAAATACAACAACTCGTTAGCTTTTCTTTTCAAATCACGTTTCTTTCTACAACTTCGCATTTGGAAAATAGATTCAAATGAATATTTGAAAAAAGTTCTTCTTAGTGAGTTAGTAAGTAAGTTCATAATTCTCACCTTCTGCACCTTGAAATGAGCTAGAAACGTTTGCAGATCAGTGACTTTGAAACTTTGTAGAGCATTCTGCAACTTTTCAATGATTCATGTTGTTCATGGATTTATCACACTCTATCATGTAGTAAAACCTACTTTCCACGATGCTATTCCACTCATTAAAAGAAAACGTATTTCAAAAGCACATCTAAAAAGCCTTCATCCCGGTCAGGGTAGCACCCGCACAACTTTTTTCGAGCGCATAGATTTTTAAAATTTGAGAGTTCGACATTCAATTTTTCCAATGATTTGGAATTGTACTACAGAAATCCCGAGAAAAAATTTTTTCCAAGCGCATAGATTTCAATATTTTTCGGGTATTTTGGAGAGCGCATAGATTGTTTTTACCCACAGTGCGGGTCAGAGAAACACCCTGATCCACGTCTGTCCAAGTTCTCACTCATCATAAGATAATTGAGTGATGAAAACGACTCGCTCATCTCAGTTGTGCCCCTATTCGGTAAAATGCACCTAGAAGTACTATTTGCTTAGGAGAAAAGCCTACCCACAACTCGTCAACTTCCCCCTTCTATCAAGAGATAAGGGTCTGACTTCACAGGCCGACACACTCGCCATGATGAGCTGTTGGTTATGCTGCAGCTGCTGATACTGTGCGTGCAGCTGTTGCTGTCTGTTGTTTGCTGCAAAAGCGTTCGCCGCTGCGAAGATCGACCTTGCGACCACCGACGTAGCCGACTCTTCTGCCCTTGGGAGATAGGGGAGATAGGCTGCAGCGCCTGATCCTGCTGCCGTCCCGAGTGAGCTGTCCTGGGGCGAAGGGGCTGCAGACCAGGTTCCACCGGCTGTGGATAGCGAGGAAGGCCGACTACCGCTACCCTCACTTGCTGCCGCTGTGAATGACTCCAACGGAGAGGAACTCGAGTAGGGAAACGTGATTGCAGGCGAGTTCGGCTGGGTTAGAGAAGGAAGGGGACGGAACGCGCGAGTCAAGGCACAACAGTAAATCCTCCCGCGAGCTGCTGCTGCTAGCAGGGAAGGGCAGCGGTGGTGAGTTTAACAAAGGGACGCACCAACTTCCTCTCACCGGGGAGGCTTACTGAACAATCGAACAGCTGTTTAGAGCTAGTCAGGCGCACTCAAAACACATATAATTTAAGCAAGGGGAAACATTGATACAATCAGGTAAAGGTCTCCTGAACTTGTCAAAAAATCATTTCTAAGTCATCGCTTGTTTGAACCAAAGGTCGGAATAAAGAGAAGCGAGACTTCAGCCTTGACCCCTATATTATCCAAAAATTCTCAGTTCTCAGCCCCTAGACTCTTGCTCACTTTTCATTATTCTGACCCCTTCTTGAATGAGCGGTCCCCATTTCTGACAAGTTCAGGTGTGTATCCGCTCAGGTCCAATCTTCGGAGCTATGATGCTTGAGCTCGTTTGAGAACAATGCCATCAAGTTTCAGGGCATTGATGCACAGGTTACCAAGCGCTCCTACCAAATTAATTTGAGAGCTTTCACTTTTGAGGTTAAAGAAAATTTTAAAAAAACAAATTTAAAATCGCATGCAAGACCGACACCAAACGTTGAAAAGGAAAGCTTCTAAGCGTCAAAAACAATTGGTCACATTTGATGCATCTTCGTATTTTGGAAACCTCCAATAAGGTCATCTGCACTTATTAAAAATTGTATTTCAAAATTTTTTTTACATTGGTTCTCATTGTTATAGGAGCCCTAAAACAATGAGGTTCGATTATGTCTCAACACTTGTTCAATTAATCAGTTTTCTCAATCTTTAACTGTCACTCAACTGTGCGGTCTTTTTTGCGGACAAATGCAGAACTAATGGCCATTAACTTTTTTGGACAAGTGTAACAAATGCTTTTCTCGATCTGCTTTTCGCTAAATTTTACTCATACTTGCTGATTTCTATCTGAGACTTCTTCTGAACTTGATTTTGTCCCTTTGCTGTGATTTAACTGAATCTTCTCACATGTGTTCAATTCAAACCTTCCAGGTTCCTGTCACGTCTCTTAGTCTGTGGCCACTATTTTCCAGGTCTAATAGCATGTTGAAGAATGTTTCACTTTTAATACTCTTTTTCTTCGATAGAGGTTTTGAAAAACCTTTGCCATACCATAAGTTAATTGTGACCATAACTAGCTTTTGAACGTAGAAACTCGATTTGAAAGCACTACCAAACGCCCATGCATGGAGCTCGAATTTTAGAAGTCGCTCAAGATTTTAGTGAAGGCAGCTACGGTTGTGAATACAGTAACACGGCGTCACTCGGGTGCAATTGGTCAGTTCCCGCTTAGACATGAACATAGCTCACTAGTATTTGTTTAAAAAAATCTCAAAAACGACCGCTCGTCTGATCCAAAGTCTGGAATCTTTCTCTGCTCTACACCTCTTGCTTGCTTATCAATATTCTAAGTCTCCGCTTGGACGAGCGGTCGTCTTTCACTTTTTCGACAAGTTTCAGGTGAGCTATGAACATAAATTTAAAGTGCTGAGTTAAGCGCGTCTTGACGCTATACGAGAGAATGGGGATCTTCTGCAATCTGATCTAACGGCAATGGCCGCTTAAAAAAAAAGGAAACAAGCTCTACTAAAAAAGGAAACAAGCTCTACTAAATACTTTCTTTTCCTGCTCAGGCGATGTTTTTTTGTCACTTTAAAATCCACATAAAACGTGGCATCCATTCGTGAGCGTAAAACAGGAGTCGTCAAGCTGAACTGAAATGACGTGCTACAAACCGGTTCACGACAAAAAACCGTCTCATTTCTCAAGTTGGGGCGAAATGTGATGTACATATATACTTCGAACCCAGCCTTTCAAGGGGAACACCGCTGCTGTAGACGATAAGGGGTAGTAACACTACTGTGAACATGGTGCATTACATTCAAGTTGGATCTGCGAATGCTCATAGATTTTGATCGAAATCGAGTATTCCCTCCCGTTGTAGGAGGATGGCACTATTCAATGTTAATTAAGCATTGTGAGCTCAAACTTTTACTCTCGAAATTGGGTGCAAAACAGCACATTTTAGCCGAGAGCACTTTCACACATACCTTTTCAACAACTTTGTCCCAAAGCGATTAGTCGACAGGGAAGACACAAACGCATGCACACATAGCCAGTACACACAGAGACATTCATCCACAACTGAGCACACCCAAATCTTAGTGCCCTTACTGTCTTTGTTCAGCCGAAAAATCGTGAATTTGTTGAAGCGTGGGAATAGGGAGGAACTCTAACACTCTCTAGCTTAATATTACATCAGCAGGAAATCGTTCCTTTTTCTAAACTTGAGAACTCTACGGTAACACGCATAATTCTGCCTGTTATTAGTGCACTCTTCAAATCTACGGTAACTTGAGAACTCTACGGTAACACGCCTAATTCTGCCTGTTATTAGTGCACTCTTCAAATCTACGGTAACTTGAGAACTCTACGGTAACACGCATAATCCTGCCTGTTATTAGTGCACTCTTCAAATCTACGGTAACTTGAGAACTCTACGGTAACACGCATAATTCTGCCTGTTATTAGTGCACTCTTCAACGACAAGCTTTTAGAGTTTAAAATTTTGATCGAACAAGTTATGACGGCGCAATTACACAGGAGAACTAACTGCCCCAATCTAGTTCTCGAGTGTAATTCCGCCAACTGATTCTTCTATCCCTTTTAACGAACCCCTCCACCCCCTCCCACGCCTCACGACCCGCTTTTGGTTTGAGACAGTAAGCGCACCACCAAGCAAAGATGCCGCATTAAATGCTGGCTCTCAATCGATACGACCACTTCGGGCCACGGTTCGATCGATAACCGTCCCTTTCATCACAGTCTACAACAATGCTGCATAGAACTCTTTATTTGCATCTGTCGCTCTCTAAAAGTGACATCAAACATATTCATTCAACGCGAATAGATATTGTACAAATAAGCACGTTTACTCGTCTTTTCTTTCTACATTGTCATAGGGCTCGAGTGGAAGACATAGGGGCCACACTCATATACAGGAGGAATTTAAAGGTTCTTCGAGTTCCTTCTAGAAGCTCCTTGCGGGAAAAAAGTTGCTGGTGACAGGCTTGGTGCTTATCGACGATACCAAAGCTGCGCTTCACGCTTCCGCTTGATCTTCTTCTGAAGCTGCAGAACGCCGTACAAGAGCGCCTTCAAATAGTATGCTTCAATACTCATTAATACCCTGCTTGGTTTTTTCTTTCTCGAGCTTGAGTCAATTTTTTTCTTCTTTCTCTTTCTCAGTCATTCCTATACGATAACTGATCATTGACAGGTGAGCCCTATCGTTAGAGAACTTAGCCCCATAACGATGAGTTTTTAACGTTGGTAGACTAGGCAGATCTCCGCTCCTTAGCAGCAGAGCAAGTTAGAGTGTTGTTGGGGCATCAAAGGCGGGAAACTTTTTTTATTATACTACTTTAGCCCCCAAATGAACTTTAGCATCCCCAACATACAAGAACCCCCTCGTCCATATTAAAACATACCAAAATGAAGGGGAAGGGCTAAAGATGAAGAGCAGAAATGGAGGGGCGTAAAGTGAAATGTTCACGACTAAACATTCCTCACTATAAAATACGGGGAATTAAAAGTTATGGCTAATGAAACGTTAGATTTGTGTAGAGAAATGAAGATTTTTTTTCTTCCAATTTAAACTGTCAAATTACATTCATATCGATAGAGGGATAGGGTCGGTAGGTCGGTCGCCCTACAACTTTTTTAAACCGTTGGCAGTTTACCTATGAGATGGTACCATAAAACTACCCACTATATCCTGTTGCAGCATCCTACAGGGTGGTCCATAAATAAAGTTACAAATTTTCGAAAACATTTCCTGGGAAAGTGACCGCACGTAGCGGTCTTTTTTTCTCGTTTTCCTGATCCCCCGTTTTTTTTAGTACGTGTCAAGTGAGTTGCGATTGATTCCATCGATGTTTAGGGTAATGACAGCGTCGAATCGCTTGCGCATTGCGATCATTCGCCTACACACTCTTGGCCACGCTCCTACTCGCATTGCTGAAACGCTTCGCCTGCCTCGCATGACAGTGTATCGAGCGATCAAAAGATTCGAGGAGCTTGGCACATCTTTGGACCGTCCAAGGCGAGGTCGTCCTCGCACTGTTCGCACGACACCACTCATCGAAAACGTTCGGAGTCGGATCAACCGAAATTCACGACGAAGCATCAGACAGATGGCGCAGCAGCTCCCGATGAGCCGAACTTCATTGAAACGAATAGTCACGGAGGAGCTGGGACTCAGGTCGTATCGTACACGGAAGGCCGCTTTTCTGTCGGCTCGCAACAAGTCGGGAAGAGTCAAAAGATGTCGCGACCGTCTTCGCCGTACGCAGCTAGGCGAACATTTCAATATGGTGTCCTCTGACGAAAAGCTGTTCACCGTGGAAGAAGTCCACAACTCAAAAAACGTCAGAGTGCTTGCGAAGGACGCAGAGCAAACCGATAGCAAGGGTAGAACGGTCCAACGCAGTGCACATCCAACTCAAGTCATAGTCTGCGCCACAGGAAAAACACCGCTTGTTTTTGTCGAGAAAGGCGTCAAGATCGACACGGAATACTACCTGAACATGTTCTGCAAGACGTGCTCCATCCATGGTCTCAATCGCATTTCAATCAGAGGACATGGACCTTTCAACAAGACTCAGCACCAGCCCACAAAGCTAAAAAGGTCCAAACGTGGTGCAAGGAAAGTTTTCCCGGCTTCATTACAACATCAAAATGGCCGGCCTCATCACCCGACCTGAACCCGCTGGATTATTCCGTTTGAGCCTACTTGGAGTCCAAGGTCAACTCTCGCTCCCACTCAAATATTGATTCCCTGAAGAATGCCCTTCAGGCAGAATGGGACAACATCGGAGTCGAATACCTCCGTACAGTGGTAGAGGCGTTCCCAAAGAGACTTCGAGCTGTAGTTCGAGCAAAAGACGATAGTTTGAGCTGAACTTTCGCGTGAATGTTGACATTTATGTTGTTGATAAAATATGTTAATTTGAGATGATTTTCTCTGTTTTGAAAAAAGGTATAACAATTCCAATTTGTAACACTATTTATGGACCACCCTGTACAACGCCCGAGTTTAAAAAGGTGAAGAGGGCTTAACTATAATAGAACTTTCGAAGTGCATTTCGTCCGGTGCGGGGGGGGCTTAAGTAAAATTTACCCATCGAAGGCATATTTTGGACCCTGGAATCACCAACAGATAAGCAAATGGTTTTCCCTAGCATTGGGCACAGATTGAGTGTTTCCCCTGGTTTTAGAATTAGAAAGGGAGAGTTTGACCCATGGCATTTTAAGCAGTGCGTTTTCCTAGCTTTGAAGACTAATGAATACCGCTTATCTATAGAGAAGAAGGCGAATAGTGTGACCGGTCATGAGCAATAAAGTGCGTTTTCCTGGCAAGAAGGGCGAAATGTTTAATAGGTCTTATAGACTGAGTGGGGGAGAGTGTTAACCCTGATTTTACGGGTCGATTGGGAAAAGGAGGATTCTGGTTATAGGGGCAGAGCCTATGAGAACGTGGCTTTTTGCATCAGGCGTACATTGGGGGAAATGTTGCCGCTAATATTAGGGGCATAGTCAGGGAGAGTGTTCGGACTGGTATTAGGGGCAAAGTGGGCTAGAGCAGGAGAGGGTTTAACACTGGCAACAGAATCATAGTGGAGGAGGGCATGTTATTCCTGGCAAGAGCGGCAGAGTAAAAGAGAGTGAGGCCCAATTTTCGTCCCAGTAACTTTAAAGCATAAGTTGGGGTGCGCTATTCAAAACTATTCAAAAGACGAATGAATCAGCAGCAGGATTCGAAGTCTCTCCAGCCCTGCCGTCACATTATTAGCTCAGCAGCCTATCCTTCGCCGTATTCCCCTGCAGTCATCGGTCTGGTCTCAGTATAAACTTTAAAATCTAAGCCATCGTTTGATCTCACTAGATAATTTCCGAATCAGTCATCGGTCAAAATCTACAAGGAAGTTTGCGAATCGTAGCCATCTTACTTCATTACAGTCATCCAATACTAGTCATCTGAGGGAATGACTCACCTCTGCCGTGGGCGGACATCCGGGTACGTAGATGTCCACCGGGATCACTCGATCAGCGCCCCGCAGCACGGAGTACGCGTAGTGGTAATACCCGCCGCCGTTCGCACATGAACCCATGCTGATGACCCATCTGCAAGATAAACCCATCCATACCTCACCAAACTTGTTAAATTTCTTCCGGTCGCCCGTCCGGTTTTCAAAAAAGTCGGTAAAATTTCGTACCTTCTCCAGTCTCTCCATGAATTGCCGTGAAATGGGAATAAATTACGGTGTTTTATATTGCTTAATCTTGTTAAAAAGGTAATGCTCCGTTCAAAAAGTAGCACCATAAAAATACCGTATTCCATTACTATTTCACGGCAATTCGTGGTGAGACTAAAGAAGGTACGAAATCGGTACTACACTTATCTTTCACTTTTTAAAAAAAATTTTAATGCTCCATAACATTGGTCAGTCTTCATGTCTTTTACCCTTAACTGGCTTCTCATTTTTCTAGACCGTGTATCGCTCGGAGAGCGGTCGTTCTTCATAATTTCCAACAGCTAATGAAAGTCTTTTAGACAACTAATGTTTTTCACAAGCCAAGTTCAACCAATCATCTCGAGAGGAAGACCTAGATTTATGAGAATATAAGCGAAATAGTGTGGAAGTAAGATAGAGCAGAGATAATTCGAAATAAAAAAGAGTGAGACGGCGAAGTAAGCTCTACCAGAACTCTTTGCATGGTCTCTGATACCGTAGCTCAACAAAAATTACTCACAATAGCGTAAAAGTTAAAGAAAACGACCACTCTTCGAGCTGGGTATCCTGGAATGATGAGAAGCGAGCTAGAAGCAAAACGCAGAGAAGAGAGATCTTCTCATTTTTTAGAATCTGCTTAATCAAAGCACGATTTTTTCTCCAAATTCTCAAGAATGTTGGCGATTACGACTCTTCGTTCAAAAAGTGCAGAAGAACCTCAAATGTTTTCATGGTGAAAGCAAAGAAAGACTGAACGCTATGTATACACTGGGCAAACAAAGACAGAAACAGAGCTGGCTAGCGCACTCATGGTCCCTTCAAACATGTCTACATGTTCCCATAATTAAACAACGGCCTCTGAAATGTTTCATTGCTCACAGAAATCACCTACAATTGTTAAAAAAACTTGAAAACGCCCACTTCTTTGAGCGAAGAACCTAGAAGAATGAGAAGCAAGCGAGAGGTAAAGCGCAAAGAAAAGAGCCATTCATTGATTTAGGCTCCCCACTCAGCTGAACGGTCGTTTTCCAAGTTTTTGAAATTTCTCTGGTTAGCTATGATTGTTCAACAACTCTTCATTTAAAAAAAACAATTTTCTCTTTCTATCGGACCCTCTTATGAACATTCAAACGTCCTTTAACAAAGTTATTTCCTAGAAAGAAATCATTTTCTTAGTATTTGTTGCAGAGATAAACTAAACTCACCAAAAAATATAAACCCAACCGTTAAAATGACCAGGTTCTAGAATAGTAAGGTAAAGAAAGAGTGCCCAAAGTACAGAAAAGCGCGAGAGATTGAGGTTAAGCAGAGAACTATAGAGAGAAAAAGAGAGAGCGAGGAAGAATGGGAGATACGTGTGAAAGGCCGAAGGAACTTTTTAAACCACGGTGAACTTTGTCTAAGCTCCATCACATAAAGTTGAGTATTGTATCGTTATCATCAATTTCCCCATCACAAGCTTTTATAAATCCCATATTCATCCTTACCGAACGTTCTAGTTAAGCCTGAAATATCCTTGGCCACAAACAACATCTGCATACTTGATTACAACGATTGACGTCACAAGGAAGCGACCCAAAATTATTGATTGAATTTTTTTATCGAGTATCAACCAAAGACTACTCTCTCGCACTTTTTTCTCTTCTTCAACAACTATCCTTTCGCTGCCTTCTTCTCTGACTCTTCACTCTAAACAGACCCTCATTCCCTCTCTCTCACTACCTCTAGTGGCCCCACACCCTTAGGTTTGCACTTTCGGCCGAATTCCTTTCTACTCCGTTCTTTCGCTCCCCTTGTCTTACAGTATACCAGTTAGCGCCATGACACTGGATACACGAAAACATGAATTAGTTTTATAAACTATCAAGAGAATTATCAAACATTGGCAACAAGAAATGAGAGTATCAGCAAGAGAAAAGAATAGAATATACTGTAGGAGATAATGTGTGAGCAGAGGGAGAGGGAGAAAATAGTAAACGTGTCAGGTTAGAGAAGTGTAAATCGCGCGGTTAGGGACACCACCTCGAAGTGAGAGTTTTCCGTCTTCCAAGAGGTAAAAAGAGGCATTCTTGAGAAAAAAAGCTGGAGCCATAGAGAAAGAGAGAGTGAGGGAGAAAGAGAGCGAGAGAGGAAAGTCATGATCACCGCTTGCCCTAGAGCTCAGACAGTCTCCAACCTACTTGACAATCTGCTTTATCTCTCTCACGGAATATTCGTTAGCGGAATCATTAGACGCCTACGCGATGTCTACAATGCATTAGGAGTGATAGAGAGAGAGAGAGAGAGAGTGAGAGGGTGGAAGAGAGGAACACAAATTAACACTGACATCATTTAAACGTTCCCAGTCCTCTCCAACATGCCCATTTAATCCAATAAGTTTTCTAGTCTTAGACCAGAATGCTGTAAACGCTGTGAGCTGGAAGAATGCAACAAGAACCGAGACTGCGGCTGAAGTGAGCGCGCAGCTAGCAGCCTCTATCGATTATTGATCGAATTTCCCAGTCTCCTCTCCCCCCTCAGCCAACTCTGTCGTCCCTAGTTCGGGCTCCTTTCTTTCCCTTCTCCCATTCACTTTACCGCTCTCTCCCTCACTCTATTTCTAATGTCTTTCTCATTCCTTTTTTCTTACAATTCTTTTCACTTCTCCATCACACGGTCACGAGACTCTGCGAGGACATTCAAAAAAGAATGAAGAGAAAAAATCAGAAAATCCGTAGGCATTTCATCTGCTCGACTCTATTTTAAAGTAAAGTAATAAAATGTGATGCATTCATAGACTGGATGTTGCGAATTTTTGTGATACGATGAATGTAATTCTTTTATTACTAAGACAGAAACCGGGATGAACATTGTACAGAAGAGGAATCATAGAGATATAGCGCTTGAGTGAAATAGAGATAGAGGGAGGCCTGAAACAGAAACAAAAACCTCAAGAAATCAACAAAACAAGCACTTTGGACAAAAAAATCGCGTTCTTTTGAAAATTTTTTCGAGTTTTATCTTTATTCAATGTAAAAAAAACGTCTTAGAGCAATTATCAAAAATACCTGACCACTTTCATCTTCTGAAAATTTCATGTATGCAGAAAAGAACAATGGAAGAAGCAATCTTAGAAGAAAGTCCATGCATTTAACTTTGTTCTTGTTTGTGTTTTCATGATATCTCATGTGCTTGGAATAAAGAAATGAAAAAAAATCATAAACTCTCTTGGTGAACACGAGATTGTGTATAAAACTTGTTCTTAAAACAAACAGAGAGAGAACTAAGATTCAATTATGACCCGGACAAAAGGTAGTCCCCGGTGCGTCATCGAATTCAGCAATCTCTTCTCCGACTCGAAGTGCACGCGCGCTACCAATCACAAAATCGAGGAAACACTTTCAACATTGCTAGAATCGATCCGTCCGAGACAGGCGCGAACATGTGTTTTTCAATCTCCCCCACATCAAAGCCTTCAGTCTTTTCTAACTTTTTCTCTGTTAAAACACAGGTCCCAGGCCTTTTGTTGAAAACTGAAAGATTGAGTCTTTAGAGTCATGCACTTTTATTTCTCCGATTTCTGCGTCCTTCGGCTCGTGCTCACTTATGAGTTTTCCAGATCTCCCCTTACTCAAAGAGCGTCCTTTTCTAAATTTTTTTATCATTTCTTTCAACCATACAGGGTGCACCAGTAGCTCACGTGGACGACTTTGTATCTTTTTTTGTTTGGTGTAGCGATCGTAAGATTTTTTCATATATCTTATTCATAACGTTAAGAACACACCCTAAATAAACCAGAATGAATTTTCTTTTCGTTCTTAGATAACGGTCTCTGACATTGACCGAGGCTGTATTCTGCGCTTGAGCCAGTACGGTTACACTCAGAAGCACATCGCCTGAATCACTAGATTTTCCTGCAGGACCACTGAGGACACCATGCGTCGTTTTCGTGAGACTGGTACGACGAATAAACGTGAGAGGAGACCAGCTATTGCGCCCACTAAGAAGCATATGAGAGAAGTTTCGTTATAACCATTAGCGGAGTCTCAGAAAACTCGCGAAGGAGCTGAATATATCGTCTAGTTCTGTTCGGAGGATCGTGAAATCCCGCATCGGACTCCGCCCTGTCAAGCTGCAAAAAGGATCCCGCATGGGACTCCGCCCTGTCAAGCTGCAAAAAGCTCATGCATTGAAGGACCAGATGAAGGTCACCCGTCTTCAGAGATGTCGTGAACTGATTAGGCGATCCGAGCCAAGGGACACTTTGGATATTCTCTTCACCGATGAGAAGTTGTTCAATACATATTGAGCAGTCCTTAAACCACCAGAACGATAGGATTTGGTCCGAGTCGGTCAACGAGGCCAATAAGAGGGGTCGCTATGTCTTGAGAAAGGGCGATCCCGCTTCTGTCTTGGTATGGGCCGGGATTTGCGCGACTGGCAAGACTCCACTCGTTTTCGTCGAGCAGGGAGTCAAAGTGAATGCCCATAACTACCTGAACGATATTTTCGTGAAGGAAGTACTTCGTTGGAGCTAGGCTCACTTCGCGGGACGTTACTGGGTATTTCAACAGGACTCTGCGCCCGCCCACAAGGCTAAAGTCGAGCAAGACTGGTGCAAGGCCAATTTCCCCTCGATGATCAACTCCGACGAATGGCTTCCGTACTCACCTGATTTGAATCCCCTGGAATTTTCGGTTCGGTCGGTTCTTCAGAGCAAGGCTTGCGCTTCTCACAAGAGTTTGGACAGTCTGAAGCGCGCCCTCAAAAAGGCATGGGATGATCTTGACGTCGCTTACCTGTTCACCACGGTGAGTGCCTTCCACAACCGACTCCGCGGCTGTAACTGTTTGAAATTTGAGAGCGCAGTTATACCCCAAACTATTTATTAAAAATACTTTGGAGAAAATTTTATTCGATTTTCTCAATCCGTCAAGTTTCAATCGGAATAAATACTGCCCACTTGAACTTCTGGCGCAAACAGTACCTTTACGACGTAACTTCTATTTTTAACTCCATGGTCTTACATAAACATATGTTTATACATATTTCCTGCAATGCGCTCTTCATGTGTTGTCACATTCATGACGAATGTACGGATAAATAAATAAATAAACAATTAGCCGAGGGTCACCGGATTTGTTGAATATTTCGGAAAACGGCCTTTTTTGAGGGATGGAGTCTAGAATAAAACGTTAAAAGAATAATGACTTCTCTTCTACTCGAACTCTCTTCTAATTTTTCTAGACTCTCCCGCTTAAAGAGCGGTCGTTCTTCTTAATTTTTTTTCTTCTTAATAGTCACACTAGACCTTTGGTCAAGTATGATAATAAGAGATGGCTGGGTTTGATCCCTCCAATGAACTAGCTTTAATCCGTGTGATAGTTTGATTAATTGTCAACTGCACCAGGCATCACTGCCTACAGATGAGCTAAGGAGAATTCGTAGATCAATTATACACAGGTTTTTTTTTAGATGGTCCGAAAATCCTACAGACGCCCACCGGACGCGAACATTTTTGTATACAGACACTTGCCTTACATCTGGAAAAAAAAATTTTCACGTATAAATTTTAAGAGATAAAAGTTTTTGATAAATTTTCACCCCTTTTGGAAGAATAAAAAATTCACATAAGGGTCCCCCCTTATGAGTTAATAGACAGACGCCCGCCGAAGGTCTAAAACAGACGCCCTCCGACAGGTGACTAAATAACCGGACATGACTAAATAACCCCTGATTATACATACTTAGCCTCTGGCATCTGATCATATATCCTCCTGAGGGCAGGCGCCATCTTGTTCGTCACTGTGCCCGCCACGAATATCAAATCCGCCTGAAACATACGTTTTTCAGTGAGTCTGAGAAAAACACACAGACCTGCTAGAAGCGGTTCATTCTGAGAAACAAACCCGCACATGAAATAAGATTTGTAGGTTACCTCAGGCTAGAAGACCATAGGTTACTAGCCATTTTTTTTAATTTTCGAAAACGATGAGAAAGAGAGAGATTTATAAAAAAAGAGCCCACAATAAGGCTAGCATGAAAAAAAAGATCCAGAAAGACATAATCATCTTTTTGCGGAGGAGCCTACAATCATAAAAAGCTCTTCTTTCTCTCCTTTAACTCTAGCTCGCTTCTCATTATTATAGACTCGTCCGTGAACTTTTTAAATAAAAAGACTTTTTAAATAATTCTCAGTGATCTTTTTTTGAAAAAAAATGGTTTCAACAATTGCAAAATACTTTTGTTGAGCTATGGACGAGACTAGTGAGACGAGAAAAATTTTGGGCCTTTTGTAACCGTAAAGACATGTAATCTCGACCTCGAAATCGCCTGCATCAAGATTATGAATAAAATGATGTACCCGTTAAACCCCAGATATCCAATGTTATATCACCATTCATTCAGACGACATAGTCAAAGTGTGTTTTGATTTGTAAATGAGTAGAGCGCCCAAGCCAGATTTTTAAAAAAATTCAAATTTCAGTCTCAAGACCAGGGGTTAAATTGTTACCAGACCAGCTATGTTGGCGCATACATTTTCGCGCAGAAAATGATCTAAATTCTCTTCTCCTTCCGTAATATTTTACTTTTCCTCTACTTCTCTTTTCATTATTTCTGCCTTTCCCCATTACTTTTCCAACTCGCGTACAAACATGCCTTAGACCGGTCTCATTTAACGCCTGCTCAACACAACCATTTTGAGCTAAGTGATGGCTATAAAACTCATTAATTACAATAAAAAAACTTTTTATCCAAGTTTATCTTTCATAGACAGAAGTCGTTTCTAAGCCATTGCGTAAAGGGTACAATAAGTGAAGTTTTTTGGCAAATTTATAATTTACCTATATCAGAAGTATTTTAGTGATCGATTAACAACCTACAGAAATGCATTTATAACAGAAATGAGCAGAGGTTGAATAGTCATGTCAGACCTCCTGTCCGCGGGCCTCTGTTTTTCCAAATCATAAGGGGGAGGGACTCTTTTGTCTAAAAAATTTTTTTCGCGGCTTCTGTTGTTTTATCATGAGGGGGGGACCCTTATGTGAAAAACTTTTTTCCGCCTCAGGCGGGCGTTTGTACCTTTTCCTCGCACACTAAAATACCCCTGGAAATGGGTATTACAACAATCCTTGAATCGCTCTCAATGGTAATTTAATGTTTTCAAGCTTTCTTGCTAAACTCGGCCTAATATCTAAGCGCGACGGATACGAGGAATGTTTTAGGGGATACATATTGACATAGATGCTGACGCAATAAGTTTTTAGGACAATAAGATTCCACAAACCTGCCGTGGAGACGCTCGGAACACGACACCATAACGATCCATGTCATATCTGAAAAACGAGAACACATAGGCGGTGAAAACGGAGGTCAGAATCAGCGCTGACTTAAGCAAATGCGATGGAAGCATAGTTCACCAGACCTTGTCCAAATATTTAAAAAAACCGTCCATCTGAGCGCGGTGCTTTGAAGAATCAATCTCTTGTCCTACTGCCAGGGGTTAAATAGTGACCGGATCGGTTCCGTCGGCGGATACATGTACACACACTATTGACAAAAAACTCCCTCTCTTTTCTTACTTTTTTCCTTCATCTCTCTTCTTTTTTTCCTCCAAACTTTGAGCGGCGGATACATGTAAACCCAAATTGGGCGGCTCCATTTAACCCCTGCCTACTGCCAATTCCCGCTTGATTCTCATTATTCAAGAATCTTTGCCCGGTCGAGCAGTCAATTCTAAATTTTTTGACAAGTGCTGTTGTTGCCGGCAAGCAGCCCGCATCGAAGACTTTTGGTTATGAACACTCTTTTTATAAGAGAGGTTCTCGTGTAGGCTCTTAAGGCTGTAGAGTCATGTATGGCCACTGTTGCCATTGAGTTTCGAGATCGAGCGGTCAATTCTCGAGCGCTCGTATAAAAATCGAGCGGTCGAACGGTCAATTCTAAATTTTTTGATGAGTGCTGGTGAGCTATGGATAGAAGAAGGATGAACCAAGAGAGAGAGAAAGCAAGAGAAAAAGAGAGAAGGAAAGTGTCAGGGAATGTGATCAAAAATACATGATCGGTGTCACATAGATTACCGTAACATACTGATATCGACTCATTACTATAATACAAACCTGGGAGCCGCAAAATGCATCATTTCCACTGCACAACATGCCAGTCCGAAAGTGAGCGGCCACAAAGATGTCCTTTGACACTGAAACATTATTCATGACCAAGATTTGGAGGGAAACATTACTTACATCACGCTAGTTTTTAGACGAATCTTCGCTAAGTAATTTCTGTTTTCTTTTGCTTAAACCTACTATATATACATGTACAATATGTATAATAATAATAATAATAATAATAATCTTCCTCGCGCTTGTTCCCGCCTCGCGGCAGGATACGCGCTCCCCTGAGATGCAGGACAGACCTATCCTGGTAGAACCAGTGGCTGCCTGCTAGTGTGATTAGCAACAGTGGGGAGAGTCAGATTCGTGCATGAGCACTACCAACATTTCTTAACCCCCTTGGTTTGAGTGGATCTGTCCAGAATGGGAGTCGAACTCGGGACTCTTCGCACAATGGTTTAACACACTACCATTATGCCACGCCCGGACTTAAATGTAATATATGTATATAAGTAGAATAGTATCAACTATAGGCTTCGAAACGTATAGACTCTATGACATCATCTATAGTCTATTCTCCTCTTATTTCCGATCGCTTTCCCACTAAAACTTTTCTGTTTAAGCGCATCTGATACTTCATCACAGAGCTCCTTCACAAGCGGTGAAAAGATTGCATGGTAGCATAGCTCACCAGGATGTGTTGGAAATTTTTTTGGGCGACCGAAAAGAGGGGGGGGGAAGGTCAACAACTTTTTCAGTCCGTTTTCGGGAGTCAATTGATCTATTATTTTGCATAGGAGGGCCATATTTTAGCATTTGATATTTGGTTCAGTCACGAACGTTTTGTTCAGTCACGAACACAACGGAAGACGAAGCGAAAAGAAACATATCACGTGGGCCTCGCTCTTCGATGACGGCTACAACCGGCAACAACAACAACAAGCGATCGACTCTTTTCAATCTTGATCTCTCACATAGCTTCATTTCAATTTTGCTCGAATGTTCGAATACAAGTGACTTGAAAAGGCGGCGAGCAAATAATGAAAGCTAAATATAATAATAATATATGGTGAGGAATTCTCTAACTACTCGCAGACTTCTAACTACATGAAAAGTTGTACCGTAGTACTCAACTGTAGCATTCACTAACTCATAATAAACAAGTGAAAGTGCATGTCCTGGCGTGACATAAAGTTAGTGTGCGCAACTATTGGGCGAAGGGGCTCCGATTTAGATTTCCAGCCCGGACAGATCTATCTAAATCAAAGGAAGTAAGTAATTTTGCTAGGGCTTCTCCCGAATCTGACTCTCAACCACTGCTGTTACACACCCTGGCAGTGACCCAGCAGGCAGCCACTGGTTCCACCACGGCGTCCCGCACAGGGGTTAAATAGTGACCGGATCGGTTCCGTCGGCGGATACATGTACACACACTATTGACAAAAAACTCCCTCTTTTCTTATTCTTTTCCTTCATCCCCTCTTCCTTTTTCCTCAAACTTTGAGCGGCGGATACATTTAAACCCAAATTGGACGGCTCCATTTAACCCCTGGTCCCGCATATCAGACGAAAGCGTACCCAGGCGGGGAAAACCAGGGATTATTATCACTATTCATTTAGCTCGAAGATGGTAAAACTTACCATGTTCATGACGTCATCCAAACGCGCCACAGCATACTCTCCGAGAGAAGACGTGTTCAGAAACGGAGTACCTGAGCAGAAACAGAAAATGTATAGCCAACAACAACAAAATCTTCCTGTTCTTAGAGGCTTCCTTACCCGAAAGTGATATTTGTAAGCCGACTAATCAAATTTCCACAGTTGCCACTGGCTATCAAAACTTTTATGCACTGATCAAAAAGTTAAACAAAAACTGCCGCTTTCTCATGCGGATTTCGTTTAAAATACTCAAATTATATGAGAGGTGAATGGAATGGCAGAGAAGCAAGAGATTCAGAAGAATCGGAGAACAAGAGTTATTATTATGCTAAGCCACAAGTTAAAAAATGTCTTGATTTTTCACTAGGTCGATCGCTGGAGTAGCAATAAAAGTTTCATTTTCAACTTTACGAAACCGGTTTAGGCTGAGTTATGACTAATGAACCGTTCTATTCATGTAGAGGAATGAAGTTTTTTTCAATTTTAGCTGAGAAAACTGTGCTAAGCCTATCTTTTAACTGACAGTCGTTAATCTGTTCTTCGACAAAGACAAGTGACATATCAGGGGCCTAAGCGTCCTTTTCGAACGCCTTAAACCTTCGACTAACCAGTTTTTTCCCCTTTCTCTCAAATTTCCTTTCCCTATAAAAGCACCGAAAGTGACCACTTTCTGTGAATCACACATTCTGCCACGCTGAATCGAAAACCTACCACCTTTGTTAGTAAATCGCAGAAAAAGTCACTGAATCACAGAAAGTGCTTACTTTCGGTGTTTTCTAAGGGAAAGGAAAATTAAGTGCCAGGGTGGACAACTTGTTAAAGGCCCAGTTTTGACTGATTCACCCTTCCGTCTGTTGGCTGATCTTTGTTCAGACATTTTTTATACATAATCCTGAAACCTATTAATTCACGATAACACTATTTTTCATTGCGACACGCGAGTCTTTCTTCAGTAACAGCGAAAATTACGGTAAACCTTTTAGTAATATTATGTTGCATTATGAAGCCCCTGTGACTAACCGGTCTTCCCGATGCCCTTGGGTGCTTCTTGAGGCAGGGCGGGAGTACCAAAAGCGCTCCCCGCCATCTGAGAAGCCATGCAGCAGCGCTGCGAGAGCTGAGCGGCCACTCTAGACAGCATTTCTGCCCTGCAAGCCGATCTTGGGTGCTTTAGTTAATCAACTCGGAGGAATAGAGCGAAAAAGTCTGTAATAAGTATCTAACCAAAACTTTTAAAAATCCAATATCAAGTTCATTCAGTCACTTGCGCCGTCTTCCACAACGCTCGAAGAGCGGTCGTATCATAATTTGGAATATAATTTGGAAGTTTGGCGTTATGTGAAAAGCCTCACCATCAAGGATACTCCGAGGATTTGGCTAAATTTCCAAAACCATCGTATTCAGGTTCTACATTGTATTCCAGTTACATTTTTTGCTTCAATTTTGGCTTTTATTGTGCATTAATGCTGTTCTGAGAGAATATATATATTTGAGTTCATATGAGAACTAGGTTAACACGTAAACTGAGCTGCGGGAGTGCTTTTCCTATCGTTGAGCTTACTTCAAAAGGGACTTTTATCATATTTACACAAATTACATGTCTGTTTACACAACTGTTTCATTCACGTAGCTCGTATATTTACTAAGTATATCACCCTCCCCCCTTTTCATCTATACCGCAACCCCTAAACACCGCAACTTAGAAGAAAGTCCATGCATTCAACTTTGTTTTTGTTTGTGTTTTCATGATATCTCATGTGCTTGAAATAAAGAAATGAAATGAAATATACATTCGAAATTTTTTCCATGTAAGAATCACAACGAAATTTACTTGTTCTTCTTTAAACGATTTTTAGTAATTTCCAACACTTTGTCAAAAATTCTCACCGAAAGCGACCTTCAGATTTATTATCATTTTTGTGAATCGATTATAAGTACTGTAGCGAAAATAACGTGTACTTTAGCTTGTTTTTTTCGTGGAGAAATCATGAAATAATTGTTTATTCATAACAAAACAAGAAACAACGCTCTGCTGGCTTCACATGAAATCCAAAAGGTCGACTTGACCAGAAGAACATACACGCGAACTCAGCTTCGGCAATGGTTCACATCTGCAACAAAAAAATTAAAGTAAAGTTTTTTCGAATTTTAAATTGTCATGGTTCAGACACGATAAAAATATTGTGGATACAATCAATCAAAAGTAACAGTAACCAAATCCCCTGAAGAAAAAAAAAAACGCTTCACTGAAATTGGAAATTTTATTGTGGTTGACCTGAGAATGGATATACGATTTCCCTATTGCAATATTGGGAAAAAACTTTTCTTAAAAACCCGTTTTGCAGATGTTAAAGAACAACTGGACCAGGAATATTGGCGCATGCCTGTTCGCGCCGAAAATGATCTACATTCACTTCTCCTGCCGTTCTAAGTGTGTCCTTATGCGTGACCTTATGCACAATTTACCGTGAGGGTCTACTTTTTCTATTTAGTGCGGTTTACTGCATTGGCATCGTGCCAACCCGCATCTCTGACTTCGAGGGGAGTCATAGTAAAGTTGAGCCCCATACGGTTTTGCTCGCGCTAACACAAAAAGGCTCAAGCAGATTTTTCAACGAAAAAAAATAATTGGAAGTATTTCTAGTGCGATGTGTTGCGGAGCGAAATGCTACGTTACCGAATAGGGCTCTTGTTCCCTTATGGACATACTTGACGAAAATTGGCTTTTAACACTACGGTTTCCAAAATTTTCTACTTAGGTGATCATTTTGTGCATCGGGGACTCTGGTTCTTGAAAAGAGGAAGAAAAAAAATTTTACATCAAAAAATTTTTTTTACTCAAAAAAACGCTCAGGCTTAGTAAAAATTACGCTAACGAGGCCGTACGGCTTAGGTTAACGAGACTGTAGAAAAAAAAATTGTTTCTAAAAAAAAAGCATCGTGCCAATCGGCTGCGTCTTTGCAATGCACATAAGAGAATAAAAGCCCCGAATAGCTGTTTCAGCTTCACACAAGTCCCGTTCGATATATTTTATTTTGATTTTTCATGTAAAAAAATGGCACTGCTTGCGTTTATGCTCCCTCCCTACCAGAGGTTTAATGGGTCATACGTCTGACTTATTTACATTTACAAAAATTATTTTTACAGAAAAAAACGCTTAGGCAAATGTTTACGCTAATGACGGCTTAGGATAACGAGACCGTATAAAAAATGTCACTCTCATCAGACCCATGGAACCTCCGGTAGGGGGGCATAAAAGCACTCTCATCAGACCCATGGAACCTCCGGTAGGGGGGCATAAAAGCACTCTCATCAGACACATGGAACCTCCGGTAGGGGGGCATAAAAGCAAACAGTGCCAAATATTTTTTCAGCCGTTAAGCCTCGTTTGTGTAACCTTGACCTAAGCCGAGGTGTTGAGTTAGGAGATATATAGCAGCAGATTAGTTAGGACACGGGTGTAGAAAAACTGGGTTCTGAAAAACAGGCGAGAAAAATTCACTATTAAAAATGCGTGTTCAGAATGCTTGAGAAGCGGTATTGCATGATTTTGAACGCGAAAACCGACCAGTATTAGCAAGAAGATCAGTTGAGCTTCTTGAATCCGATATCGCCGGCGTACTCTCTGAAACAGCGACGGCACATGTCCAGGCCATACTTGCGGATGAGACCGTGATGATTGGAGCAGACACGGCAGGAGCGAGAGCCCGGCCCATATTTGCGAGGATGCGAGAACCACAAGTTGGCGAAACCCATCGTGAAGTTGAAGAAGCAAAGCGAATGAGAGTAGAACTAATGCGAAGTTGCTAGAACAAGGGACACTCTTTTGAAGTTCTAAAAAGAATTCAAAGCACAAAATATTGAATTCAAACAATTTTATCTACGAAGAAGTGCGAAAAAACTAGATAAATTTTCTAGACTGTCGAGAAATTGCTGTCAAAAACGCATATAAAAATAACGCAGGGGATCAAACAATGGCACACGGCTTAAATTGTGGGTTTTTAGGATATTCATACTTGGGACAAAACCTAGGCGTCGCGGTCGCGTCCAACTTTCATAAACAACAGAACTACTCAGATTGTTTAATGGTTCTCATCGGAACAAACTAAACTGAACTGTAATCATTTCGATGTAATAACAGACAAAACGATTTTTGTGGAGTCGATAAAAAGTACTCGAATTGTGTTGTCAATTTCACTCCTGAAGTGAATTATTAAGTTTTTTTTATAATAGTATCTACACTGAAGCTTATGCTGCAAATGTTTTTTTTTACAAAAAAGCATAGTACAACGTTAGTGTTATCTCCAACAAGTTAATTAGTATAGATATATAGAAATTAAAAGTTTAATCTGTTATAAATTAAGTGTGTATAGTTTAACCTTCAAATTTCCTACAAAATTGAGTGTGTACAGTTAAACCTTCAAATTTCATACAATAAAATTTCTTACAAAGGTATAACAATGTTTATAACTGTTCGTACAGGGTGGCCCATATATTTGCAAACGCGTTTACAAACGTGTATCTCAGTGCATAAGTGAGCAAGAGTGTTCAAATTTGTAAATTTATCAGCACACATTAATAAAAACATTGGGTCAAAAAATCATTCAATTCGGTCCCCTTTGGCACGAACGACAGCCCGGAGTCGCTTTGGGAACGCTTCGATCACTGGACGAAGGTACTTTTCGTCGATCTTCGACCACTCCTCCTGCAGGGATTTTTTTAGAGACTCCAGATTCAAGTGAGGATGAGCATTGACTTTGCTCTCAAGGTAAGACCACACGGAATAGTCCAGCGGATTGAGGTCGGGCGATGAGGAGGGCCATTCTGCGCTGGAGATGAAGTCGGGAAAATGAGCGTTGCAACATGCCTGTGTTCCGATAACCTTGTGAGCAGGCGCAGAATCTTGCTGTAAGACCCAAGGTGTATTACGGTAGTGGGAAGCAGACCATGGAAGCAATACTTTTCGAAGAATCTGCTGGCGGTAGTATTCCTGATTAATTTTGGCTCCTGGTTCGAACAAAACAAGGGGAGTTTTGCCGGTGGCGGACACTCCGTCCCAAACCATGACTTTTGCAGGATGGGAAGCTCTATGCAGGAATCCACCGGTATGATTAGCTGCCTGTGAGTCCCGAGCAAGCACTCGCATATTTTGAGGGTTGTAGGCCTCTTCCACAGTGAACATCTTCTCATCCGAGAAGACTGTCCTGAGCTGAGCTCTGTCGCACGTCCAGAGGATTAGGGTCCGGCACCTTTTGAGACTTTTCTCCTTGTTCTTTAGAGTTAGGATGGCAGCCTTTTTAGTACGATATGGGGGGAGACTCAAGTCCTCTTCAACGATTCTTTGAAGAGTGTTGCGTGATAAGTTCATCTCGGAGGCCATTTTTTTCAAGCTACGCCTAGCATTTCGACCGACTCGCTTCCTCATGGCCTCAATCTTGTTAGGGGTGCGCACTAATCGAGGATCACCTCTTCGGGGCAAGTCAGCAAGTGTACCGATCTGTTCAAACCGTTTGATTGCTTTTCAGACAAGATTGCGAGGCGTTGAGATCTTTAGCGATGCGTGTATTTGATCGACCAAGTTTGTGCAAGTCCACAATGATAGAGCGTGCTCTATGAGAGACCACCATTCTTTTGAGAATTGATCAAATGATATGAAATTTGAACCATGTAATACAAAAACATATGAAAAGAACATGTGTAAAAATTGGAGCTCAGCGTGCACTACAAATTGAATTATAAACGCCGAAAGATTGGTTTGCGAATATATGGGCCACCCTGTATACTTCTTCAATTTTAAAATTCGATAGTATAAGGTGAATTAAACTTGTTTTGAATTTCATTTTACTCCCCCCCCCCCTCCCAGAACGTTTAGTCCCACCAGTTCTCCCACCTAACAAAGTTTACTGTGGAGGGCGAAAGTAAAATATATGAATTGGAGAAGGGGGGATTGATATACATCAAGATTTTACAATAGTTAATCAAATGGCTTTTGTCGACTCTTTCGGATGCTTACACGATTTTCAGAATGACACTCCTCCGGAAGAGTATATAAGAGCGAAGCCCTCAGTAATCTTCCGTTGTATGAGTCGGATGTATAAATGTCTTTCTTCACAGGATGACTTGTTGAGGTCATCACTTAAGTGGTATGACAATAGAGCTTTACAATCAAAAGCAAGCAACAACAAAAAAAACGAATCGAATACTGAATGGAAGGGATAATGAGAAGGGACCAGAGAGATTCACAGGAGAATAATTTGTGGAAAATTCTTGGGCAAAAAGAAGTGCCTTGGCTGCATCTTCTGAGATGAAATTGTCGCCTTCCTTGAGAGAAGGAAGTTTTGTATTGGATTTGAGAACTATTTTCACCCAGCGATGGATACCTTGGATTGACTTCGTAGCTTCCGTCTCCTGTTCTTTCAATCGAACAGAAATCATTGTCTTGATGCGCGCTTTGATATTCTTGTAATCGTCTCGGAAGTTAGGATTTGTTGATTTTCCGCGCCATAGAATTTTCTTCTCGTTGAAGAGTCGACGGATTATTAAAGGTCGGGGTTTCTGTTTCTCCTTCCGAGCTTTGACTGGGCAGAAGAGGGCAATCGCGTCATGTAAAGTGCGAATGATGAAGTCATATTTTTCTTGAAGAGAGGTGAAGCTGCCCAGGAGGGAACTCCATGGAATATTCGTCAGAAAGTGATTCATAGATTCGTAGTCGCCATTTTGGAAGTCAACGTATACTCTTGATTGAGAAGAGGTCGAATAGTCTCGATAAGTCGAACTGAATGCAAACATGATCTGAGTTCAGCAGGGGCGGAAGGCACTCAAGCTTATTCACTGAATTCACACTGTCTGTCAGAAGAACATCTAGAAGGGATCCATTAACGTTGCTGTCATAACGAGTTGGAAAAGTGATCAGTTGAGACAGAGAGTGCATTAGGCTGAAATCCACTATCAACGAATTGAAGGCCCTGCCGTTCTGGTTTAACATATGTATGCCAATCTGCATTGGGCAAGTTAGTGTCTCCCACGATGACATTGTTCTCATGAAAAAATTTTTACATAATATATACAGTAGATTTATATGTTCTATACCTCCTCTATTATAAACCGTTTCTCCTCTCTTTTCCTCTCTTCCCTCAGGTCGGCGTCGAGAAACTTTTCGGCCCGTGCGACCGCTTTGCTCCGGCTGTTGGGGTTCAAAAAAATGGCTTTTCAGCCAGTTTTCCTGAGTGGCTCTGGAGGGTTTCGAGGAGACTTCGGAGATATCCCGCCACCTTAAAGTTTTACGAGATTTTTTTTTATATCTTCTGCTTACTAAGGGAGCTTCAAGATTAAAAGGTCACCTCTGCGTCCGAAGTCTTCCACGCTGGTTTTTCTGGAAGAGCTTCGAGGAGTAAGACTGGGTCGGCGCAAATTTTTTTGTACTTCATCTTTTCTCCTTTTCGGATTGAGTTACCGCAGTTAAAAATTATGCGAATGAAGTATGAGATCGTCGCCACAAGCCTATAAATAAGCATTTTATAATTTCTCTTAAAAAATTGAAGAAAAAAGCACTAACCAGAGCGCTATCATCTAGTGCTCTTTTAAGAAGTCGATGAACGCGGAGACGCCTCCCCACTCGATTGTAATCGAATGGGAAGATTTTTCTGCTCCTCGAACGAAGCTTTGACTTCAATAATATCCCGGAGCAGGTCTATCTCTCGGGATTTGCAGAGCAGCATGGTGTCTTAAAGTTTTTGTTAAAATTTTAATCATCACAGAAACGTGGAGGCCTTTCAGTCTCCCTTGCGGAAAGAAGCTGAAGAGTTCTTTGCTTCACGTGATCCGAAAGCAATGAGCGCCGCCGAAGTAATGTTTAAGACAGTTTATTATGAAGTTCATCAGGTGCTCCCATCGACAGCGCATAAGGGTCTCTTTGAAGCAGTCGAAATGGCTGGCGGCCATATTGGAAAAAACACCGTAGCTGTTCTTCGCAAAAAAGAATCGTTCAAACTATTTCTAATGAAATTAAACTGATCATTTGAGATAGAGGATCATTTGCGATTGAAGAAGCCTGAAATGAGCTTGATGTTGGACAGTGCAACTGAAAATAATGCTCGCCAGTTTTGATGGTTTATATCCGCATAACTTGATCCGTTGGATCATGAAAATCTTTTTGAATTACCTTTATAAATTTTGGGGAAAGGAAAGGGGGAGGGGGAGGAGGGTTTACCTAAGCAGGGAAGGAAGTGGGGCCCTTAAGGGGAAGGGGGAGGAAGAGGGCCCTACCTAAGCAAAGGGGGGAAGGGGGAAAGGAGTTTTCATGAAGAAAATTTCTTTCTGAGACAAATCTTTGGACGGCTAAAGTAAATTAAAGCCAACTTTTTACTAAGCCTAAACGTTTAATGTAAAAATAATTTTCTGATGTGAAAATAAAATCTGGAAAAAAACTCATCAGAGCGAGTCCGAACGCTGACCGAGCCCCTCACAGTCAAGCACACTAACCCCTACACTAACG
This sequence comes from Allodiplogaster pararmata, assembly GCA_964056735.1. Lineage (NCBI taxonomy): Eukaryota > Metazoa > Nematoda > Chromadorea > Rhabditida > Diplogasteridae > Allodiplogaster > Allodiplogaster pararmata. Next base: position 7,034,193 of record OZ057407.1, read on the forward strand.
TGCCTTATAGAAGATGAAGACGAATAGCAGTCATGAACGTAATTAATTGGACCAGGCCGTTTTTAAGTTGAGGCCGTGTTTTAGGGCAGGATGGGGTCATGGAAGCATGGCAGGGCCTACTATTAAATTTTACAAGTGTTTTTTAAACTTGTGGAATTTTTACAGTAGGCCCTGTGGTCCTGCTATCTCTCCCCACACATCCTTCCTGCAATCTTTTATTTTTTTCTCTTTCTTTTTTCTTTCGCTTACTTTTTAAATTATCTTTATAAATTTTGGGGAAAGGAAAGGGGGAGAAGGAGGGGGGAGTTTACCTAAGCAGGGAAGGGAGAAGGGCTCTAAAGGGGGAAGAGGCGAGGAAGAGGGCCCTACCTAAGCAAAAGGGGGGGGGGAGATAGCAGTGATGTAAGTAATTAATTGAGCCAGACCGTTTTTCAGTTGAGGCCGTGTTTTAGAGGAAAGGGGTGATGTTTGGTAGGACCGCAGGGACTACTGTTAAATTTCACAAGTGTTTTTAATGTAAAAATAACTTTTTTAATGAAAAAAACCTTTTTTGTAAATGTAAATATTTGTTAATATAGAGTTTGAAAATCGAATAGAGACTATCGCAAGCTGCAACACTGGCCAAAACCCTGTGGAATTCTGGTTTTTCATATCGAAGCAATCTGTTTCAAATGTTTGACTTCGAACCCAATTCTCCCTTTGGAACCTTCAGAGTTTACAGACAGTATGAATGTTAAAGGTAGCTGATTGGGAGAGTTCATCGAGATATGAAGCGACAGAAAGAGAACGAGAGCGCTGTGAAAAAAATCATGGGAAAAAGTTAGAGAAACAGGGCCGTTACTAAAGCACGCCGTGCTCGCTGTTCGCTGTAAATGTTGGTCATTACTAAAGCACGCCGTGCACGCTGTGTTCGCTGTACACACACGCTGCACACAAAATCATTACTAATGCACGCCGTGCATGGGGCGGAGTTAAGAATTTTCCCGCGCGTTGGCGTGCGTTAGTAATAATTTAGCGTGCAGCGTGCGTGCACGGCGTGCTTTAGTAATGGCCTAAATGTTCGCTGTAAATCATTACTAATGCACGCCGTGCATGGGGCGAAGTTAAGAATTTTCCCGCGCGTTGGCGTGCATTAGTAATGATTTACAGTGAACAGCGAACACGGCGTGCTTTAGTAATGGCCAGAAACAGAGAAAGGCAAAAGGAAAGAGTGAGAGACAGCTAGAGGGGCAACGGCGCGAAAAAAACCTTTGAGGATGTTGTCACTTGTCATTTTGTTATAATTTCTCTGTATAGACGGTTGTTTGTTTTACAACACGATTGAAAAAATATGTTCTAATGTCACTTGTCATTTTGTTATAATTTTCTGTTCAGCTAAATATTTCATTCATGTGACTAAACTCATAATTGATTAGTATTGGCGACTTTCATAGATGATGACTTTTTCAGGTAATGTGAGCTTCTAAACAGCTCTCAAATAGTCAAGAATATCGCCTATTCGAATGGGACAACTCTCTTATAAATAGGTCAGTTTTTCAGAAGACGGTCTCGTTAGCGTAAACTTTTACTAAGCCTAAGCGTTTTTCAATGTAAAAATTTTTTTTATAAATGTAAAACTTTTTTTAAAAAAATTATTACAAAAAAATTTTTTTTGACGAACCGGAGTCTCTGATGCTCAAAATGATCACCTATGAAGAAAATTTTCGAAACCGTAGCGTTTAAAGCCAAATTTTCGTCTATTATTTCAATGTCTCCAAGACGGTATGCCTGTGAGTATATAGGATCCCAATATTCATGTTTAAGGCCAGGCCATCAGCGGCTAGTATTTCATAGAAAGTATTTTATACTCATTAGGGGCAGGGTGTTTCTTAGCACCCGCACAACTTTTTTCGAGCGCATAAATTAAAAAAATTTCAGAGTCTAACTTTGAATTTTTCCAATGATTTGGACCTTCCCTACGATAAAACTGAGAAAAATTTTTTCCAAGCTCATATGTTTCAATGTTTTTCGGGGTTTTTTGTCCGCACTTCAAAGTGCAATGTGACGAATGTCTGTTCGCCGATTGAGTAAATGTTTCAATGTTTTCTTTCAAATGCATGAAAAAGTCTTCTACGGCTTGAACAATACCAGGCCTGGCGTAAAACTGCTCGACTGAAGAGATGCTCTTGGCTATACCTGATCTTCGAAATTCAAGATCGATTTTATTCACTACAAAAAAAAGGTTTTAATTTTCTCTGCTTCTTTGTTCACATAATTATCTGAGTCATACACCGAGTCATAACCATAGTTGATTACATTCGCAAAAAAGTCTGAATCCAAGAAAAAGAAATAATCCGAAATTTTTTCTTTAAAACATCGTTCATTTAACGATTCTATTAGTGCTTTACTAGTAGCAGATTTGAGAAATAAAAGGTGCTTAATATCCGATGCAATGTATGTTAGTAAAACAAAGGGATACTTAGCGTTGGATAAAATATCCACATCTTCGGTATTTGAGCTCAACTTGGCGAAAGTCTATGTGAGATGAGACATTTTTTCTCGTGCGCTGATCCTAGCTACTTTTTCTACCGACTGAAAGCTGAAGAAGCAGGCCTGGGCCGAGGTTGGTTGGATTAATCTATGCGCTTGATAAATCTATGCACATTTATCAATGCGCTTGATAAAAATAATAATCTTCGTCGCGCTTGTTCCCGCCTCGCGGAAGGGTACGCGCTGCCCAGAGATGCAGGACAGACCTATCCTGGTAGAACCAGTGGCTGCCTGCTAGATCACTGCTAGTGTGATTAGCAGCAGTGGGAGAGTCAGATTCGTGCATGAGCACTACCAACATTTCTTAACCCCCTTGGTTTGGGTGGATCTGTCCGGGGTGGGAGTCGAACTCGGGACTCTTCGCACAATAGTCGAACACACTACCATTTTTATCTATGCGCCTAATCCTGCCGATATGTTTTTTGGGGTCCGAAAATGATCCATTGGCCCGTTTTCGAGACCAAAAAATTGATTTGATTCAGCATTAAACTTTGATAAAAGCAAGAGGTTTCCTTTTTTCAAACATTCCTGCTCAAGGTCAAAATAGAGGGGCGCCGAGAGAAGGTCGGGCATAACTATGAAAGGCACAGTTCACCATGTAGCTCTGTAAGCGCTCTCCTGAGATGATTTTTTCCTTAACTCTTTGTTTCTCTCTGTTTCTCTCCATAAACTCTTAGTTATTTGCTCTTCCTTAACTCTTTGTTTCTCTCTGTTTCTCTCCATAAACTCTTAGTTATTTGCTCTTCCTTAACTCTTTGTTTCTCTCTGTTTCTCTCCATAAACTCTTAGTTATTTGCTCTTCCTTAACTCTTTGTTTCTCTCTGTTTCTCTCCATAAACTCTTAGTTATTTGCTCTTCCTTAACTCTTTGTTTCTCTCTGTTTCTCTCCATAAACTCTTAGTTATTTGCTCTTCCTTAACTCTTTGTTTCTCTCTGTTTCTCTCCATAAACTCTTAGTTATTTGCTCTTCCTTAACTCTTTGTTTCTCTCTGTTTCTCTCCATAAACTCTTAGTTATTTGCTCTTCCTTAACTCTTTGTTTCTCTCCATAAAATCTTAGTTATTTGCTCTTCCTTAACTCTTTGTTTCTCTCTGTTTCTCTCCATAAACTCTTAGTTATTTGCTCTTCCTTAACTCTTTGTTTCTCTCCATAAAATCTTAGTTATTTGCTCTTCCTTAACTCTTTGTTTCTCTCTGTTTCTCTCCATAAACTCTTAGTTATTTGCTCTTCCTTAACTCTTTGTTTCTCTCTGTTTCTCTCCATAAACTCTTAGTTATTTGCTCTTCCTTAACTCTTTGTTTCTCTCTGTTTCTCTCCATAAAATCTTAGTTATTTGCTCTTCCTTAACTCTTTGTTTCTCTCTGTTTCTCTCCATAAACTCTTAGTTATTTGCTCTTCCTTAACTCTTTGTTTCTCTTTGTTTCTCTCCATAAACTCTTAGTTATTTGCTCTTCCTTAACTCTTTGTTTCTCTTTGTTTCTCTCCATAAACTCTTAGTTATTTGCTCTTCCTTAACTCTTTGTTTCTCTCTGTTTCTCTCCATAAACTCTTAGTTATTTGCTCTTCCTTAACTCTTTGTTTCTCTTTGTTTCTCTCCATAAACTCTTAGTTATTTGCTCTTCCTTAACTCTTTGTTTCTCTCTGTTTCTCTCCATAAACTCTTAGTTATTTGCTCTTCCTTAACTCTTTGTTTCTCTTTGTTTCTCTCCATAAACTCTTAGTTATTTGCTCTTCCTTAACTCTTTGTTTCTCTTTGTTTCTCTCCATAAACTCTTAGTTATTTGCTCTTCCTTAACTCTTTGTTTCTCTCTGTTTCTCTCCATAAACTCTTAGTTATTTGCTCTTCCTTAACTCTTTGTTTCTCTCTGTTTCTCTCCATAAAATCTTAGTTATTTGCTCTTCCTTAACTCTTTGTTTCTCTCTGTTTCTCTCCATAAACTCTTAGTTATTTGCTCTTCCTTAACTCTTTGTTTCTCTCCATAAAATCTTAGTTATTTGCTCTTCCTTAACTCTTTGTTTCTCTCTGTTTCTCTCCATAAACTCTTAGTTATTTGCTCTTCCTTAACTCTTTGTTTCTCTCTGTTTCTCTCCATAAACTCTTAGTTATTTGCTCTTCCTTAACTCTTTGTTTCTCTCTGTTTCTCTCCATAAAATCTTAGTTATTTGCTCTTCCTTAACTCTTTGTTTCTCTCTGTTTCTCTCCATAAACTCTTAGTTATTTGCTCTTCCTTAACTCTTTGTTTCTCTCTGTTTCTCTCCATAAACTCTTAGTTATTTGCTCTTCCTTAACTCTTTGTTTCTCTCTGTTTCTCTCCATAAAATCTTAGTTATTTGCTCTTCCTTAACTCTTTGTTTCTCTCTGTTTCTCTCCATAAACTCTTAGTTATTTGCTCTTCCTTAACTCTTTGTTTCTCTCTGTTTCTCTCCATAAACTCTTAGTTATTTGCTCTTCCTTAACTCTTTGTTTCTCTCTGTTTCTCTCCATAAAATCTTAGTTATTTGCTCTTCCTTAACTCTTTGTTTCTCTCTGTTTCTCTCCATAAACTCTTAGTTATTTGCTCTTCCTTAACTCTTTGTTTCTCTCCATAAACTCTTAGTTATTTGCTCTTCCTTAACTCTTTGTTTCTCTCTGTTTCTCTCCATAAAATCTTAGTTATTTGCTCTTCCTTAACTCTTTGTTTCTCTCTGTTTCTCTCCATAAACTCTTAGTTATTTGCTCTTCCTTAACTCTTTGTTTCTCTCTGTTTCTCTCCATAAACTCTTAGTTATTTGCTCTTCCTTAACTCTTTGTTTCTCTCTGTTTCTCTCCATAAAATCTTAGTTATTTGCTCTTCCTTAACTCTTTGTTTCTCTCTGTTTCTCTCCATAAACTCTTAGTTATTTGCTCTTCCTTAACTCTTTGTTTCTCTCTGTTTCTCTCCATAAACTCTTAGTTATTTGCTCTTCCTTAACTCTTTGTTTCTCTCTGTTTCTCTCCATAAACTCTTAGTTATTTGCTCTTCCTTAACTCTTTGTTTCTCTCTGTTTCTCTCCATAAACTCTTAGTTATTTGCTCTTCCTTAACTCTTTGTTTCTCTCTGTTTCTCTCCATGAACTCTTAGTTATTTGCTCTTCCTTAATTCTTTGTTTCTCTCTGTTTCTCTCCATAAAATCTTAGTTATTTGCTCTTCCTTAACTCTTTGTTTCTCTCTGTTTCTCTCCATAAACTCTTAGTTATTTGCTCTTCCTTAACTCTTTGTTTCTCTCTGTTTCTCTCCATAAACTCTTAGTTATTTGCTCTTCCTTAACTCTTTGTTTCTCTCTGTTTCTCTCCATAAACTCTTAGTTATTTGCTCTTCCTTAACTCTTTGTTTCTCTCTGTTTCTCTCCATAAACTCTTAGTTATTTGCTCTTCCTTAACTCTTTGTTTCTCTCTGTTTCTCTCCATAAACTCTTAGTTATTTGCTCTTCCTTAACTCTTTGTTTCTCTCTGTTTCTCTCCATAAACTCTTAGTTATTTGCTCTTCCTTAACTCTTTGTTTCTCTCTGTTTCTCTCCATAAACTCTTAGTTATTTGCTCTTCCTTAACTCTTTGTTTCTCTCTGTTTCTCTCCATAAACTCTTAGTTATTTGCTCTTCCTAACTCTTTGTTTCTCTCTGTTTCTCTCCATAAACTCTTAGTTATTTGCTCTTCCTTAACTCTTTGTTTCTCTCTGTTTCTCTCCATAAACTCTTAGTTATTTGCTCTTCCTTAACTCTTTGTTTCTCTCTGTTTCTCTCCATAAACTCTTAGTTATTTGCTCTTCCTTAACTCTTTGTTTCTCTCCATAAACTCTTAGTTATTTGCTCTTCCTTAACTCTTTGTTTCTCTCTGTTTCTCTCCATAAACTCTTAGTTATTTGCTCTTCCTTAACTCTTTGTTTCTCTCTGTTTCTCTCCATAAAATCTTAGTTATTTGCTCTTCCTTAACTCTTTGTTTCTCTCTGTTTCTCTCCATAAACTCTTAGTTATTTGCTCTTCCTTAACTCTTTGTTTCTCTCTGTTTCTCTCCATAAACTCTTAGTTATTTGCTCTTCCTTAACTCTTTGTTTCTCTCTGTTTCTCTCCATAAACTCTTAGTTATTTGCTCTTCCTTAACTCTTTGTTTCTCTCTGTTTCTCTCCATAAACTCTTAGTTATTTGCTCTTCCTTAACTCTTTGTTTCTCTCTGTTTCTCTCCATAAACTCTTAGTTATTTGCTCTTCCTTAACTCTTTGTTTCTCTCTGTTTCTCTCCATAAACTCTTAGTTATTTGCTCTTCCTTAACTCTTTGTTTCTCTCTGTTTCTCTCCATAAACTCTTAGTTATTTGCTCTTCCTTAACTCTTTGTTTCTCTCTGTTTCTCTCCATAAACTCTTAGTTATTTGCTCTTCCTTAACTCTTTGTTTCTCTCTGTTTCTCTCCATAAACTCTTAGTTATTTGCTCTTCCTTAACTCTTTGTTTCTCTCTGTTTCTCTCCATAAACTCTTAGTTATTTGCTCTTCCTTAACTCTTTGTTTCTCTCTGTTTCTCTCCATAAACTCTTAGTTATTTGCTCTTCCTTAACTCTTTGTTTCTCTCTGTTTCTCTCCATAAACTCTTAGTTATTTGCTCTTCCTTAACTCTTTGTTTCTCTCTGTTTCTCTCCATAAACTCTTAGTTATTTGCTCTTCCTTAACTCTTTGTTTCTCTCTGTTTCTCTCCATAAACTCTTAGTTATTTGCTCTTCCTTAACTCTTTGTTTCTCTCTGTTTCTCTCCATAAACTCTTAGTTATTTGCTCTTCCTTAACTCTTTGTTTCTCTCTGTTTCTCTCCATAAAATCTTAGTTATTTGCTCTTCCTTAACTCTTTGTTTCTCTCTGTTTCTCTCCATAAAATCTTAGTTATTTGCTCTTCCTTAACTCTTTGTTTCTCTCTGTTTCTCTCCATAAACTCTTAGTTATTTGCTCTTCCTTAACTCTTTGTTTCTCTCTGTTTCTCTCCATAAACTCTTAGTTATTTGCTCTTCCTTAACTCTTTGTTTCTCTCTGTTTCTCTCCATAAACTCTTAGTTATTTGCTCTTCCTTAACTCTTTGTTTCTCTCTGTTTCTCTCCATAAACTCTTAGTTATTTGCTCTTCCTTAACTCTTTGTTTCTCTCTGTTTCTCTCCATAAACTCTTAGTTATTTGCTCTTCCTTAACTCTTTGTTTCTCTCTGTTTCTCTCCATAAACTCTTAGTTATTTGCTCTTCCTTAACTCTTTGTTTCTCTCTGTTTCTCTCCATAAACTCTTAGTTATTTGCTCTTCCTTAACTCTTTGTTTCTCTCTGTTTCTCTCCATAAACTCTTAGTTATTTGCTCTTCCTTAACTCTTTGTTTCTCTCTGTTTCTCTCCATAAACTCTTAGTTATTTGCTCTTCCTTAACTCTTTGTTTCTCTCTGTTTCTCTCCATAAACTCTTAGTTATTTGCTCTTCCTTAACTCTTTGTTTCTCTCTGTTTCTCTCCATAAACTCTTAGTTATTTGCTCTTCCTTAACTCTTTGTTTCTCTCTGTTTCTCTCCATAAACTCTTAGTTATTTGCTCTTCCTTAACTCTTTGTTTCTCTCTGTTTCTCTCCATAAACTCTTAGTTATTTGCTCTTCCTTAACTCTTTGTTTCTCTCTGTTTCTCTCCATAAACTCTTAGTTATTTGCTCTTCCTTAACTCTTTGTTTCTCTCTGTTTCTCTCCATAAACTCTTAGTTATTTGCTCTTCCTTAACTCTTTGTTTCTCTCTGTTTCTCTCCATAAACTCTTAGTTATTTGCTCTTCCTTAACTCTTTGTTTCTCTCTGTTTCTCTCCATAAACTCTTAGTTATTTGCTCTTCCTTAACTCTTTGTTTCTCTCTGTTTCTCTCCATAAACTCTTAGTTATTTGCTCTTCCTTAACTCTTTGTTTCTCTCTGTTTCTCTCCATAAACTCTTAGTTATTTGCTCTTCCTTAACTCTTTGTTTCTCTCTGTTTCTCTCCATAAACTCTTAGTTATTTGCTCTTCCTTAACTCTTTGTTTCTCTCTGTTTCTCTCCATAAACTCTTAGTTATTTGCTCTTCCTTAACTCTTGTTTCTTTCTGTTTCTCTCCATAAACTCTTAGTTATTTGCTCTTCCTTAACTCTTTGTTTCTCTCTGTTTCTCTCCATAAACTCTTAGTTATTTGCTCTTCCTTAACTCTTTGTTTCTCTCTGTTTCTCTCCATAAACTCTTAGTTATTTGCTCTTCCTTAACTCTTTGTTTCTCTCTGTTTCTCTCCATAAACTCTTAGTTATTTGCTCTTCCTTAACTCTTTGTTTCTCTCTGTTTCTCTCCATAAACTCTTAGTTATTTGCTCTTCCTTAACTCTTTGTTTCTCTCTGTTTCTCTCCATAAACTCTTAGTTATTTGCTCTTCCTTAACTCTTTGTTTCTCTCTGTTTCTCTCCATAAACTCTTAGTTATTTGCTCTTCCTTAACTCTTTGTTTCTCTCTGTTTCTCTCCATAAACTCTTAGTTATTTGCTCTTCCTTAACTCTTTGTTTCTCTCTGTTTCTCTCCATAAACTCTTAGTTATTTGCTCTTCCTTAACTCTTTGTTTCTCTCTGTTTCTCTCCATAAACTCTTAGTTATTTGCTCTTCCTTAACTCTTTGTTTCTCTCTGTTTCTCTCCATAAACTCTTAGTTATTTGCTCTTCCTTAACTCTTTGTTTCTCTCTGTTTCTCTCCATAAACTCTTAGTTATTTGCTCTTCCTTAACTCTTTGTTTCTCTCTGTTTCTCTCCATAAAATCTTAGTTATTTGCTCTTCCTTAACTCTTTGTTTCTCTCTGTTTCTCTCCATAAAATCTTAGTTATTTGCTCTTCCTTAACTCTTTGTTTCTCTCTGTTTCTCTCCATAAACTCTTAGTTATTTGCTCTTCCTTAACTCATTGTTTCTCTCTGTTTCTCTCCATAAACTCTTAGTTATTTGCTCTTCCTTAACTCTTTGTTTCTCTCTGTTTCTCTCCATAAACTCTTAGTTATTTGCTCTTCCTTAACTCTTTGTTTCTCTCTGTTTCTCTCCATAAACTCTTAGTTATTTGCTCTTCCTTAACTCTTTGTTTCTCTCTGTTTCTCTCCATAAACTCTTAGTTATTTGCTCTTCCTTAACTCTTTGTTTCTCTCTGTTTCTCTCCATAAACTCTTAGTTATTTGCTCTTCCTTAACTCTTTGTTTCTCTCTGTTTCTCTCCATAAACTCTTAGTTATTTGCTCTTCCTTAACTCTTTGTTTCTCTCTGTTTCTCTCCATAAACTCTTAGTTATTTGCTCTTCCTTAACTCTTTGTTTCTCTCTGTTTCTCTCCATAAACTCTTAGTTATTTGCTCTTCCTTAACTCTTTGTTTCTCTCTGTTTCTCTCCATAAACTCTTAGTTATTTGCTCTTCCTTAACTCTTTGTTTCTCTCTGTTTCTCTCCATAAACTCTTAGTTATTTGCTCTTCCTTAACTCTTTGTTTCTCTCTGTTTCTCTCCATAAACTCTTAGTTATTTGCTCTTCCTTAACTCTTTGTTTCTCTCTGTTTCTCTCCATAAACTCTTAGTTATTTGCTCTTCCTTAACTCTTTGTTTCTCTCTGTTTCTCTCCATAAACTCTTAGTTATTTGCTCTTCCTTAACTCTTTGTTTCTCTCTGTTTCTCTCCATAAACTCTTAGTTATTTGCTCTTCCTTAACTCTTTGTTTCTCTCTGTTTCTCTCCATAAACTCTTAGTTATTTGCTCTTCCTTAACTCTTTGTTTCTCTCTGTTTCTCTCCAGTTGAACATCAACAATCATCTTATTTTCTTTGTTTTTCAATAAACATCAAGTGTGTTGAACATCAACAATCATCTTATTTTCTTTATTTTTCAATAAACATCAAGTGTGTTGAACATCAACAATCATCTTATTTTCTTTGTTTTTCAATAAACATCAAGTGTGTTGAACATCAACAATCATCTTATTTTCTTTGTTTTTCAATAAACATCAAGTGTGTTGAACATCAACAATCATCTTATTTTCTTTATTTTTCAATAAACATCAAGTGTGTTGAACATCAACAATCATCTTATTTTCTTTATTTTTCAATAAACATCAAGTGTGTTGAACATCAACAATCATCTTATTTTCTTTGTTTTTCAATAAACATCAAGTGTGTTGAACATCAACAATCATCTTATTTTCTTTGTTTTTCAATAAACATCAAGTGTGTTGAACATCAACAATCATCTTATTTTCTTTGTTTTTCAATAAACATCAAGTGTGTTGAACATCAACAATCATCTTATTTTCTTTATTTTTCAATAAACATCAAGTGTGTTGAACATCAACAATCATCTTATTTTCTTTGTTTTTCAATAAACATCAAGTGTGTTGAACATCAACAATCATCTTATTTTCTTTGTTTTTCAATAAACATCAAGTGTGTTGAACATCAACAATCATCTTATTTTCTTTAGTTTTTCAATAAACATCAAGTGTGTTGAACATCAACAATCATCTATTTTCTTTATTTTTCAATAAACATCAAGTGTGTTGAACATCAACAATCATCTTATTTTCTTTGTTTTTCAATAAACATCAAGTGTGTTGAACATCAACAATCATCTTATTTTCTTTATTTTTCAATAAACATCAAGTGTGTTGAACATCAACAATCATCTTATTTTCTTTGTTTTTCAATAAACATCAAGTGTGTTGAACATCAAGCAGATCAGTCGTTATGTTTCTTTGTTTTCAATAAACATCAAGTGTGTTGAACATCAACAATCATCTTATTTTCTTTGTTTTTCAATAAACATCAAGTGTGTTGAACATCAACAATCAT
>OZ057407.1:7045752-7091591 GCA_964056735.1 Allodiplogaster pararmata
GTATGTACTTCAGGATTCTCGAGAACTGTACACCAGTTTTCTCCCCATATCTCAAGAAAGATATTAAGGCATTAGAAAAGGTGCAGAACTATTATACTCGCCGAGTATACAATCGCTGCTTCAATACCTCCCAGACATTCTTGCCTGTTTCCTCGCTACTTAGCGGTCACCCCAAGAAAAGTTCTCTATCGACTCCAACTCTGAAAGTGGAACTGAATCAACTTGCGGCGAAAACCTAGTGCCAAGGTTACAATCTCTTCAAATGGCACCAAATTGAGTAAGTCAGATTCGAGAATATTCATTCTAACTCATCGCTTCTTTCCGAAGCAAATCTACGTTCAAGTCTAGAATGTCTTCGCCATCAGAAAATACTCAAATGTCCCCGCTGGCTTCTCTTGTTAACAGGATTCGCCCGTCAAGAAGAAAAGCTGATATCGGTACTGGTTCAATAGAAGATCTTCAGCGAATGGTCCAAACTGTCATCGCTCGCAACGAAGAACTGGAGCAGAAATGCATCGGATTCGAAGAGCAGATACATCAGCAAAACGAGGCTATTTCATCTTTGAAAGATCTTGTCGCAACACTTGTTTCTGACATTGGTTCTCAAAATAGAGATATTTTGAATATAATGAAACAACAGAAAGAAATAACGCCATCCCACCCAGCTCCAAAGACCGCACCGACTCCTGTTCCGAAGCCTCCTCCGATCTCGGACCCCTCATTCCGCTACTTTGAGTCTGCGAATGAAATAGCCGATAGAAGAGAAAGATATCGTTCAGTTGTGCTTTTCCGACTCCCTGAATCTACCTCCTCATCTGCTGCCAGCCGAGCCGATGATGACCTTTACAACGTCCGGAAGATCTTGAATGATCTTGACATCCAAGCAATTCCGGAGAAGGTTTATCGTATGCCATCAAATCTCCCTGCTAACCCTCGTCACTCCAATCCTCGCCCAGTCAAAATTGTTTTGCCAACTGTCGACTTCCAACAAGCCGTGCTTTCCAAAGCATTTCTTCTCCAAAAACACAACCTTTACATAAGGCACTCACAGACCAAGTGTGAGCGTGCCTATGATCGCGCTGTCTTTGTCTGGCAAAAAGACCGCTCGAAACCGAAACCATACATACCCCATTTCGCCGCCCCCCTTGTCTCAAAATCTCCGCGACCTCTTCTTGATATACCTCTTTCCCGTCCCCCTATGCGACATTCAAACTTCACTATACATCAGAAGAATATCAATCATCCAAATCACTCCCCTTATAGAACATCTCAGCGTATTGAACCTCCTCGAAGATTCATGTCACCTCGTCCTAATCGTTCTTTAAACTAGACCAAAATCGCCGGTCTTCCACAAGTCACGTGAATTGTTATTTCGCAAATGTTAGATCTCTAGTGAATAAGATTAATGATCTACAACTTTTGCTGTCAAAGAGATACTCTATAATTTCTTTTTGTGAGACATGGCTATCGGATAGTTACCCGGACTCTTTTGTTCTCTCCTCCTTCATCTCTCAATATAACATTGTTCGATGTGATAGGAGCGAAATAACTAATGGCGGGGGAGTGCTATTTCTCATACACTCCTTATTATCATTCAAAATTATCTATTCTCAATCAATCAAGAATTCTCATGAAATCCTAGCTATTGATATTGAAATAGAATCTCACGTGATACGTTTCATTAGTCTATATCGAGTCCCTCATATAAACACACCGAAGAGCGAGAGGTTATTAAACCTCTTGATTGATCTAGTCACCTGCAACCACCCATGTATTATAATGGGAGATTTTAACTTACCCGACATAGACTGGAATAAATTCCCTCTAGCGTCATCGAATCCCGCTTCCAAATCATTTCTTGAATTTTGCTCAGCCACTCAGATGAATCAATATATTAGATGCCCTACGAGAGGATCACACATTCTAGACCTCCTCCTCTCCAATAGCAAAGATTTATTGAAGAACCCATGTGTCACTCCCTCATTCAGTAATTCAGACCACGAATCAATCAGTTTCGAACTTTCCCTATTCCACGAAATTCCTCTTTACTCGTATCGACGCATATACAGTAAAATAAACTATTCCTTATTACTCCCTTCATTATGTAATTTAGATTGGCATTGCTTATTCAACCCCATCAAAGATACAGACTCAATGTACGAATTGTTACTATCCATACTAGAGGACTTTTCCGAGCAATTCGCTCCTATCCAGAAGGTCTCTCTAGCGACCCATGCATCTCTTCCAACGCATATTCAGAGAGCTCAAGAAAAGCGTTTTCTCTTCTGGAACAACTATATTTCTAGTGGACTAAGTGAGGACTATGACATTTATGTTAAAGCCAGTAAGAAATGCAAAAAGTTTGTAGATAAATTCAACCTAAATGTAGAAAAGAACATTGTTAATAGTAAGAACAAAAACTTGTTCTTCAAGTATATAAGGTCTAATACATCCCAGAAACAAAGCGGTGTCGACACTTTGGTGAATGAACTCGGCATCTCAGTATCTAAAGACTTAGAAAAAGCAAATCTTCTTGGAGAATTCTTCCAAAAGTCATACACCATAGACAATGGTAAGCTTCCTCCACTCTCTCATAATTCAGTCTTGAGAGCATCCTCTCTAGAAGAACCCTTGTTTACGCGTCATGATATTTGTAGACTAATAGAGAAATACCCAATGTCTTCTTGTACTACCCCAGATCATCTGAATATGCTTTTTATCAAGAAAATCGCTGTCCCTCTGTCTATTCCGCTTGAAATAATTTATAACCATTCTTTCCTTACATCTGAAATCCCGAACAGATGGAAACATTCCATAGTCACACCAGTTAAGAAGAAGCCTCCTTACAGTAGTCCTTCCAATCACCGTCCCATCAGTATAACATCACTATTTTCCCGTATATTCGAGAAAGTGTTGAGTAAAGAAATAGAGAAACATTGTGAGATAAACCAGATTTTGCCAGATGATCAATTCGGGTTTCGCCATAAGAGATCAATAGAACAGTTGATGTTACTGTTCCTTGAAGACTGTTCTGTAGCCGTAGACCAGAAAAAGTTCACAGATATCATTTATTTCGATTTTGAGAAAGCCTTCGATAAAGTTTCTCACTCTAAACTTATTTATAAACTAAAGTCCATTCAACTCCCTCCCAGAATTATTTCGTGGATCGAAGCTTATTTAGGTAATAGAACCTACCAAGTTCGAGTTAATCAATCACTTTCTAATAGTTTCATGGTTACCAGTGGTGTTCCCCAAGGCAGTGTCTTAGGCCCATTATTATTCATCATTTATACATCTGATATAGTGAATATGATAACTTCTTCTAATTGTAAAATTAAAGTTTTTGCAGACGACATGAAAGTTTATAAATCTTTTTCTAAAACAGACTCTCATACAACACTGCAACACTCGATTGATACCATAGTGGAGTGGTGCGACGCTTGGCAATTACCTTTATCTCTACCAAAATGTGCTGTGTTAAGAATTGGTACCCAGAGTTCCCCTCATTTTCCATATTCTATAAATAGTCACTCCCTACCCTACCTCAACGAGATTCGTGATTTAGGATTTATTGTAGACAACAAGTTGACTTTTTCTGCTCATTGCTCAACAATAGCTCAGAAAGCAAAGCGTAAATGTCATCTTATTCTTAAAGTTCTCAAGAGTCGTAAACCGGATGTACTTGTTAACGCTTACAAGATATACATTAAATCTATTGTAGAACACTGTACAACTGTTTACTCCCCACATTTCGCTAAGGACATAGCTGTACTAGAGAAGGTTCAAAATTATTTTACGCGTCGCGTTTTTCGCCGGTGCTTTGGTTGTTCGTTTAATAATATGCCAAGTAGTCAGACGAGAAACAATCAACTAGGCCTAGTATCTCTTCTCTCTGTTAGAGAATCTAACGACCTCAAACTACTCTTGAAACTGATATTTGGGAAAAAAGTACTCTCTGACAGGACGCACCACAACTTTGAAATAAGAGCGTCCAACACTAGAGGCGCATTTTTCAAAATAATCCACCCTGCTCCGAGAACTATTTGCAGAAGAAATGCCTTCTCTATACGATCAGCTCGTATATTCACCGAAATTAATAGTATTGATGAATGATATATGTTTGCCTGGATGTAATCTGCATTGTTTCACCTATTTATGTATTTCAAACAATTCAATTGTTTAATCTCGTACCACGTGATTAATTTATGCGTTGCTGCATGTAATGTTTTCACGTAATAAAATTGAAATTGAAATTGAATCAAGTCCTCAACCATTTCAAGTCATTCCAGAGAGTTACGGTAAACGTGTAAGAGTTGTGATTCATTCACTTTCGTCCAATGAATGCTAAACAGCCACAATTCAATTCACACGTCTTGAAAACTGAAGATTATTATGTACAGAAAAAAGAAGTCACCATTATTAAGCAAGTTATAGAAAATTACAATGAATTTACTGGGCCTTCTAACCATTTCCAGGCTCGCCGAGGACAAATCAATCCAGAAATAAGGGCAGAGTATGAAGAAATAATGCTGCGAGGATAATTGGAGAGCATGTCGAAAAAATCAGAATTGAAAGTAAACTTGTTCGAGGCTTCGGGATATGATCAGACTAACAAAAGCGTTCAAACTTTCAGGTTCATCGACATAACATCGACGGTATCTACTTCAAAGAAATCATTTCATACAATTTACGATTTCGAATTTACAAACACTTTCTCGACACACCTTCATAAGGTAGAAGAGACACGAGATCTACTTGAAAAGCTCTCCAATAAGCGAAGAACAAAAAGGAACTTGAACATGGTAAGGCGTATACATAGTTTCACGCTGAAGGGTAGGAGTGAAGGACTGAACGAAAGAATGATCAAGGGTATAAGGATGGAGAGAATAAATGCAACGGTGAGGGGCTAACACGAGTGGAGATGTAAGAGTGATGGGTAGAGTGTGAATGGAATAATGAAGCGAAGGCGGTTATCAAGAGAGTTTTATAATCCATGACTGTTCATTTTGCGCAACAAATGATTGATTGTATTTTTTGCAATAGACATTACACATTCCGCTTATGCATTCGATCAGACCAAGTTGAATAATCGATTGAGTAGATTAGGGGAATCGGGGGGCGCCGGATGGAATGAGTGCATGTATCCATCTGCTGCTGCTACACCGCTGGCGCCGCCACTACGCAGAGGACCCGTCCTTTTTCGGTCAATTTCACAACCGAATACCAGCCAACTGAAAGCGGGCAGGGGCTCATTCATGACTGAGCACCAAAAATATGGTAACACATACAAATTTTTCCGGAGAACCTGATATTTAATTCATACTTCATTGATGCTGTGTAGATACGAGTCATTCATTTCATGACTTCACAGAAAAAAGATGGCCGAAATGATAAAACATTAAAAATACCATTGCTTCTATTTGAAAAAGGAAATTAATTGTGTTCCGTTTCATCGAATGAATGTGTACATATTGTAAAAACATGCAATGTACTGCCCGCCTTTCCCTCTTTACACCCCCCCCCATCTGTTTCTCAGGTACTTCTTTGAATGTGTATGTACTTCATCAAGTCCTCAACCATTTCAAGTCATTCCAGAGAGTTTATTGAAGAAGAAAACAATATATCTCATGGGGGGATTTACGCAGATGAAATGATTAAACACACAATCTCATGTAATTTTAGTCTACTTATCACTCGAATTTAGATTTTCATGAAACTGAGCTGCAACTGGTTTAGAAATCTGAATGCACTTTTGAACGCCGTAAGAATTCGACCCGTGAAGATGACTGACCCATCTTCGGAGAAGTATCTGATAGTCGCGCCGCCTTTCTTGTGCTGGAAATGCATGCTGCGCGCCATCAGCTCCTTCTCTTCCGCGCTACGCGCCTCTGCCTCGCTCGAAAAATAGGCCGGGAGCTCAGCTGGTGGCCGTCGAATGAAAGCCTAAATCAGTCATGTGATGTTAAGAATGAAGTCATTAATCAATCATGAGTCATGGGATGCGATCTTGAGTCTTTGATTAGCCATTTATGGACCTCGAGATATATCAAAATACTCTTTTGATTCAACAACTGGTGAGTACTCTCAAATTGCATTCAGGGTTCAAATACTGGGTCCGAAAATGACACAGAGACCCATCTCAGATGACTAAAACATCGTCCCACAGAGTATGGCTGGACATTTTGGTATAAACATAGACCCGCTGATTGGGCGCGATAGGGCATAGAAAGAGCCGCTTGGAGTATTATGGACATGAGCACTAAAACATGATTGCGTTTGAGGGCGAAGCAGCTAACCTCATCTGGAGCGATGTCTCTCTCCTTCTCGCATTCGGTCGATTCTCTGACAAACTCCCACGGATGCATACTGTCCCCATCTATGACTATGAAATCGAAAAGAACCGGCTCGATGGTCACCTGCCATGCCTACAAAACACATCAGTTAAACACACTTCAAATACCTCAACCTTTGCTTTTTTCTTCCTAGCGCTATATCCGGCCATAGTTGAATGCTTTCTTCCCAAGACTCGAGATACAGTCCCAAACTGATGCAACTAGTGGCTGTTTCCTATGTCACTGCTAGGATGTTCAAAAAAGGGCTGAGAAGGTCGTGCAAGCAATAACTCAAGTTTTCAACCCCAAAACTTCAACAATATCACTCAGAGGAGAAATACGGTGATCTAGAACAAAAATTGGCACGACTATCACCTAAAACTGACGAGTTAAACATTAAAGATAGACAAACTAACTCGAATGAATCGTAGCATTCCTCGGGGGGAAAAGCGGCGGCAGTTGTGGAAACGAGCTCTCAACGACTTCCTCTGCGCTTGTGGCAGTCGAAGCCATTGCAGAAGAATCTGATGACAAGAAACCAAAGTAATTTATATATTTATATAAATATAAACTAATTTATATATATATATATATATATATATATATATATATATATATATATATATATATATATATATATATATACATCCTTCCCTAGCCCCAATACCTCAAAGTCGGTGGGAAGGTGTAAACTCACTCAGCCCTACTACCGTGATTGCCGGAATCACGACGTTCTGAGTGAGGCTAAAATTGGGCCCCCTTTGGACGAGTCCACTTCCGGCAGTGGTTCTATCCGCCAGATGGCCAGGCGGAGAGGGGTTAGTCCAGGCCACACGAGTCGAGGCGTCTTTTCAATTAATCTTCTGCTTTTCTACGGTCAAGGATTAGCAGAAACTCCCGACAAACACGTTCCGCGATGCCAGGCTGGATTGACCACCCACTCAACAGGCCGATCGCATGAATACCCTTGTTGTGAACCATGGCTTCAAGTTCTTCAAGTTATATCACCAAAGCTAGGGCGTCCCCCGGAAGCGACGCGGTCTTACCTTGTCCGCTAGGACCGTCAAATATGCGAGGACAGGCAGCTACCCATGGGCGGGGTATGTCTGCGCGGCGTACAGCCCAAATTCGCCTCGTCACATTAAATGTTGGAACACTGACGGGACGCAGTAGAGAGCTGGCCGCAATGCTAGGAGCAAGAAGGGTCGACATTGCCGCTGTACAGGAAACGAAATGGAGAGGTAGCAAGTCGAAGCCGATAGGAGACGGATACAAGTTGATATACCATGGCACGTCATCAATAAGAAATGGTGTTGGCATTATCCTCTCCTCGAAAATCGCTGATGATGTAACCGAAGTCATTCGCTCTACAGATCGAGTCATGGCCGTCCGAATTTCTTCGTCCAACAATCACTTCCTTGTCGTCTCAGCATATGCAACCGATGTAGCGACGCTGATAAGGAGGACTTCTACGACTCCCTAGAGGCAGTTATCAAACTCCGAGAGCCTCATGAAGACATCTTGATCGGTGGAGATTTTAACGCTCACATCGGTTCAGATCGACAAGGTCGTGAGAGAGAACATGGAGGACATGGAATCGGAACGATCAATGCTGAGGGTCAACGGCTGCTTGACTTCTGTGCTCGATGCGATCTAGCAGTCGTGAACTCCTTTTTCAAAAAGAGACGATCTCACGGACTCACATACGAGAGCGGAAGAAATCAGAGTCAAATTGACTTTTGGTTAATCCTGAGAGCAAAGCTGCGGAGCGCGAAAGATGCAAAGGTCATTCCATCAGACCATGTTACATCTCAGCACCACCCTCTCTTTATGGACTACAGCGTATTGAAGTCGAAGAAACAGCCTCCTCGTAATCCTGAATGCACACTTGATATCAGGTTACTACAAAGGGCCGGATTACCCAAAATGAGTTATGTTGCTAGACTGAATTTTCTTTCCATCTCCTCGCTTGAATATAGAAGAAATGTGGCCGATCTTGTGTTCATCCATAAATGTCTGCACGGAAATATTCAAGTAGATTACTCAAATATGTTTAAACTTTGCCCATCGCCTTATTCGCTGAGAGAGTCTAATAACTACAGAATATGCTTGCCGTGTAAATATCAAAGCAGAACAAGCACTTGTGCCTCAAGAATGATTAATGTCTGGAATAAGTTACCTTGTTCTTTGGTTTCTACAAGCTCTTCTAGCATTTTTAGAAATGAACTTATCAAGCTTGATTGTGAGACCATTGTCACCAACTCTAGAATACATTTTTAATTCAAGTGCTTTGTTTCTTCAAATGTTTTGTTTCTGTTTCTCCTCTTTTTTTTTCAATTTTATTTGTGTTCTCAGTTAGCTCTCGAATGATAAAGAGTGAGTTGAATTTTTGGAATTTCAAGTTATTATTGCGGATGAATAGTTCTTAATTGCTGATGAATAGTTCATAACTGAAGATACAAGCTTTGCTTTCTTTGCTTTTTTTTGTGTGCTTTCCTATTTTCCTAAAATGAAATGTTCCTCATTGTTCTTGTCATATTTAGATCTCACTTTTCATAACCTTCACTGAATTCACTTTTCTTGTGACAGTGTCATCTGTTTCGTCACTTAACATTATGTTTTGTTTCAAGCGGAATAAAGAATTGAATTGAATTGATAGCAAAAACACGATAGAACTTGGATGTGTGTTAAGTAACATAAGAAGTATGAACAGTTTACGAAAAATAAACGAGCTCTGTAATTGGATGATTTCCGAAGAAGTTAGTATTGGTTTTTTCGTAGAAACTTGGCTTGATGAGAACTTTGTGGAATCATTTCTCGAAAACTCGGTATATTCCACTCATCGTCAAGATAGACGTAATGGCAAACGCGGTGGAGGTCTCATTATGTTCTACAAGAAAGACTTCATGGTAACTCAAGTAGATATAGATCTCTCAAATAATAACGATATCGAACTATTATGCGTAGACTTAATCTTGAGACCAAATCTCAAATACCGATTTTTTATACTATATAGACCACCTCACACTTCGATAGAAACTTTTAAAATGACACTATCTTTGATAGAAGACAACCTTCTCCCCATTAACAACATTATTATTGGAGACCCCAACCTACCGAGCATAAATTGGTCTCAATTAGCGATGAGTCGTAATGCTGCAGAATCAATATTGTCAGAACTAGTTCTTGAGCATTGTTTAACTCAAATGGTCCCATTCCCAACTAGATTTGATAGCCGTGGTCACAGTTCTCTCCTAGATATTATATTAACAGATAATGTAGAGTCTATAATAAAAATAGAATCACTGCCCCCTCTTCTTAATTCGGATCATGCCGCCATCAAATTTAATTTAATTGTAGAAGAAAATCATGTAAAAAACCTTCCATCAACGGCGCCTGCATTATACATTGACTTCAAAAACGGGGACTTCCAAGCTATGAATTTCTATTTAGACAATATACCTTGGAGAATCATTTTGTCTGTTTTACCCAACACTCAATCAAAGTATGATTTTATTATTAACACGATTCATGATGCGATTCGTCTTTTCTGCACCATCAAGCAACGCCATAGGAAACCCAAACACTGTCCACTATCTCTTCGCAAGTTATTTAAGCAGAAATTAACACTGTGGCGTACTAAAAGTTCAAATCCATCTTTCAATACAGATTACAAAGCTATTCAGAAACGTATAAAGTCAACCCAATCTAATCTACTGAGGGAATGGGAAAAAAATTCTATCGAATCTTCAGAGGGCATACATCGATGGGTTAAAATGAAATTGAAACCTAAAATGAGTTTCCCATCGATGAGGAGTGGAGACGAGTTCGTTTCTGATCCTGTTAAGAAAGCTCTACTTTTTGCTGAAGAGTTCTCAAGGAACTATTCAAGCAATAGCCTCATAGATTTAGAATTTTCACACTCTACTCATTCTACTGCAACAAGTATCACTGATTCAACTGTTGATTTTTCTCCACATATAGTTTATAATGTTCTGAAAAACTTGCCTAACAAGTTTAATAAATTTTCCGAAGATATTGACCAATTTCTTTTAAAAAAGTGTGCTCTTCCTCTAGCATCCCCATTGTCTACGTTTTTCGAAGAATCATTTACTCAATGCTCTATTCCTAAGCAGTGGAAGACAGGAGAAATAACACCGATCTATAAGCGCAAAGGAGACCGGTCGATGGCCAATAGTTATCGTCCGATAACTATTACTTCTGCCGTTTGCCGAGTATTCGAGAGCATATTATCTAACTTTATAAGATTCAACTATAGAACATTCTTCTGTGATGCTCAATATGGTTTTATTTCTAGAAGGAGCTGTGAACTTCAACTTTTAAAATCTATTAGTGATTGGGAAATTGCTCTTAGGAATAAAGCAAATCCAGATATTATTTACTTCGACTTCGCCAGAGCTTTTGATAAAGTTTCTCATCACAAGTTAACAATTAAACTTTTCCACATGGGTCTCTCTGTCACAATAGTTAAATGGATTGCTAGTTTTCTCAAAAATAGATCTTTCAGAGTACGTATCGATGATTTTCTCTCTGAGTCCCACCCAGTATTAAGCGGTGTACCTCAGGGTACAGTTCTAGGGCCGCTTTTGTTTATTTGTTTCATCAATGATATAGAACAGTGCATCCCACCGACGGTAAAATTTTCATTATTCGCGGACGATCTTTAGATCTGCAGTGCTGATGTTGATTCGTTACAATTATGTATTAATAACATCAATGATTGGTCTTCAAAATGGGATTTACCATTAGCTAAACAGAAAATATGTTGCCTATATTTAGGAAAGTACAACTTACGCCGGGATTATTTCATAGAGGATACCATAATTAGAGCAGAAGAATTGGTCAAAGATTTGGGAATTTATATTGATTCTACCTTAAACTTCAGAAAACATATCGATATAATACGTGCAAAAGCTCTTAGTCGTATTTCCCAAGTTTTCAAAGCTTTCAGATTCCTTGACATCAACGGTTACAGAGCCGTTTATGTCACATATATCAGGCCGCTTTTAGATTATGGGACTATCCTTTATTCTCCAGTTAACACAAGTGACTTATCTAAAAGATTGGAATTTCCTCAAAGGCTTTTTACCAAAAGAGCTGTTTTTTTTCGACCCACACCCAGGGCGACCCGTCCATTCAAACCGAAGAGGAGACGTTTCTGTAGTACTTGCCCGACCTTCTCTACCTCTCTGCAAAAAACACGACCCAGGAAGCCGCCACTGGTTCCACCAGGTTGGGCCTGTATCCCAATCTGGGAAAAAGCGTTCCTTGCCAAAGGCGGAATTAAGCGCCAGGAAGAAAAGCTAAATCGAGATTTATGAAAAGCTGGAAAAAGAGGATTCTTGCTCTTTCTCTCTCTCTCTCTCTATCTATCTCTCTCGTGATTCGGGGAATTTCAGCTGCGTCGATTCCTTCGGAAGCGACGCCTTCCGAACGGGGAGATCGCGAGGAAGCCCGTCCCCCTCTCCAAATAATAGTCATTTTATGTTAGGGATTTCTCAGTAGATTATTTAATGTTTGTTGCGCGATATTACTATTTGTTAAGTATAGAATTGATAATATTCTTTACGTGTCTCCATTTCTCTCTATTCTTCTCTCTTTTACGGTTATATCTGATAAGTTATAATTCAAAGTATCTCACCATCAATACAAATTGCTTTAAATATTTTTGATAGGCCTTTCAACTCATGTGCAATTGCACACACAAATGCCTTATTCTCATATAACAATTAAGTTTATTATATTCCATGATAAACATATAAAATTACGTAGGTATTACAGTCTATTCATAGTTTGTTACCTACTCCGTTCGCCAACATTATTCGTTGTTTTATTGTGCTAATAAGACACAGGTTTAATTACCCAAGTTTGAGTAGGTACAGGCTCTTACCGTCTGCTCCCCCTTGCCACTCGCCCGTCTTACCCGCTTCCAGAACCCGAGGTGATTGAAAGGATTCTTGTCATCTCCCAAGTCAGGTTACACAGGCCGAACAAAAGGAATTCCGATTCCACTCTCCTTTCTCTCTCTTTCATCACAGTCGGCCTGTGTTAAGTACTTGTTTCAGTAGGGTTGGCTGTAAGTGGGTCTCCTGGTTTCCATCTGCATTCTTTGACTTCTGGCATTTCGTTGTTGTTGTTCAGTGTCGTTTGATAAGTGATTGAGCTATTAAAGAATATTGCAAGTCCCGCGTGGCAGGCAAGGCAAGAAACAAATTACATTACAGAGCCATTCACTATAATAGCTATGAGCACTGATACTGGCAAAGCATAACCTTGCTAAACTATTCCAAACCGAAACTGATTGAACAGAAGTTCGGTTGTATCTGTTGCTGGGTATGTAAATAGTTACACATAGAAATCAGCTGTTATGGGATTGGAAGAAAGCGTTCACCTTGCTCTTTTACTTTCAGTAATGAGGCCATTAATTCATACCACAGTTGCTCTAGAAGAAACTAGTTCATTCTTAAGGTACCAAGGGTTGAATTTAAAACAAATCATTGTGAGCGTGAAGTTTGAGAGTTTGGTAATCAACTCGGTTGTGAATTTGGAACAGCATAGACAAAAAACAGTGGCTAGGCTTTGGTCAAGCCTCAAGACTGACCATAAAGCCACAAGACTGACCATCAAGCCACAAGACTGACTATCAATCAAGCCACAAGACTGACTATCAAGCCATAATACTGATTATAAAGGTGGTTTGTGTTTGGTCATGTCACAAAACTAACCAGAACTGTCGTTGAGGATTTGTCGTTGCTCATGACTCGGAAGGAGATCATCGCGAGCGGTAGCGCCGTGGCGATTAGGTAAAACTCCTGAAAGGAAGCTTGTTGAGTATGGGTCGAATCATCAAGAGTGTAGTCTCTCCATCATTGCTTGAAAAATAATGTGAGTCAAAACAATGGTTTCGACAATGCTATTTACTTACCCTTTTTCTAAAAACACCCCATTTCTTTGTTCGGCTATTTTAGTGTGCTGATGAACTTTCTTCTTACCATTCTTGTCACCACTTTATTGACTGGTGACTATTTAAGCGTGTTAGATTATAAAGTTTCGTACTACTTTTGTTGCAGTTCAATTAAATGAAGAGGGAAGTCATGGCAGTATTCGTAAAGTCAACAGTTGTCCTGAATGGTTTGCGCTATGGTATGGAAGGATCAAAGATCCTAGAGATGAATCGAACCTTCGCGCCTTCACCGAACGCCAAGTAGACGCAGCAGGCGCACCAGCAGGCGAATACCATGTCGCGGAAACACAGTAAATCGCCTGAATCATCATGAAATGGACTTTGAGTCCGCTGCCGGAAGTGCACGACAGAAGAACAGAGAAATTAGTGGACGATATTTCCCTTCAAGGCCTACCGAAATGCCCTGTGGAAAGGCAGTCAATTAACATCCTAATCACTCTTTCTAGCCCTTCTCTCCACAATGGCTGCTATGGAATCCTCTGCCAATTTAGCTTCTCATCATTCTTCATTTTTCTACTCTCTGAAGTGGCTGTTACCGAGCGGGCTGCCATGGATTATCAGCGTTATATCCTTTTTCTGTTCTCTTTTTAGTATGAAGTTCCTTGACCTTCTCCGCTTTATTCCCCTTATTCTCAGATATACAATATCGAAGCCCAATTGTGTGAGTGAAGGCGAACTTTGGGATGAATGAAAAAACTTTTCAGAATTTCTTCTTGGGCTATTATCCCCTTGGGCTATTAGGCGCTTTCTATGGTAGTTAGACGACAGACAGTGCAGTGTGGCTGATCTCTCCATCCCGAATACTTCTATTCATTAAATCCCCTCTTTCTTCTCAAGGCCCTCCCTCCGCCTGAGGCCCCTTCCCCCTCTTTCTTTTAAGTAGGGTCTTCTTCCTTCCCCAACCCTTCCATCTTTAGTCCCCCCCCCCTGCTTCGGTAAACCCCCCTCCCCTCCACGAAAATGTTCTAGGTGTCTGCATCTTGGGTATGCCTATAAGGTAATGCGAGCCTTTTCTTGTTTTCTTAGTAAGAAAATTTAGTTAGAATTGCTATTATAACTTTCTTTAAAACAACTCAATCAATAAGTCTCCATCCAATCTTAGCATATGGAGGCTAGTTCTTCGACGAATCAACGCATCATATAACTTTGCCGTTCTGATAGGAGTTCTCATCATTTCTATACAATGATAATATAGAGGAACTAAAAACATCGATGTAAGTTCTAAAGATATCTTCCAATCAACCAATTGAAAAAAAGTTTCAGATAGAAACTTGCCTCTCATTTGAGGGAGCTGGGCGACGCGAGGTCTCGAGAGAGATCTTTTGCTAGAACTAGCTATATTTCGGCGAAGTAGCAAGAGAGAATGACGATAACAACCAGCTCCGTGCTTATATACTCCTCAATTTTCCGGTAGAAAGTATGCTAATCAGTCATCTCACTAGTCCATTCTGTTCTGATCAAAGTAAAAGAAACGGTTTTTTTCATTTACTACTCACCTTGATGTTTATTGAAAAATAAAGAAAATAAGATGATTGTTGATGTTCAACACACTTGATGTTTATTGAAAAATAAAGAAAATAAGATGATTGTTGATGTTCAACACACTTGATGTTTATTGAAAAATAAAGAAAATAAGATGATTGTTGATGTTCAACACACTTGATGTTTATTGAAAAATAAAGAAAATAAGATGATTGTTGATGTTCAACACACTTGATGTTTATTGAAAAACAAAGAAAATAAGATGATTGTTGATGTTCAACACACTTGATGTTTATTGAAAAATAAAGAAACTAAGATGATTGTTGATGTTCAACACACTTGATGTTTATTGAAAAACAAAGAAAATAAGATGATTGTTGATGTTCAACACACTTGATGTTTATTGAAAAATAAAGAGAATAAGATGATTGTTGATGTTCAACACACTTGATGTTTATTGAAAAATAAAGAAAATAAGATGATTGTTGATGTTCAACACACTTGATGTTTATTGAAAAATAAAGAAAATAAGATGATTGTTGATGTTCAACACACTTGATGTTTATTGAAAAACAAAGAAAATAAGATGATTGTTGATGTTCAACACACTTGATGTTTATTGAAAAATAAAGAAAATAAGATGATTGTTGATGTTCAACACACTTGATGTTTATTGAAAAACAAAGAAAATAAGATGATTGTTGATGTTCAACACACTTGATGTTTATTGAAAAATAAAGAAAATAAGATGATTGTTGATGTTCAACACACTTGATGTTTATTGAAAAATAAAGAAAATAAGATGATTGTTGATGTTCAACACACTTGATGTTTATTGA
Source organism: Allodiplogaster pararmata (assembly GCA_964056735.1). Taxonomy (NCBI): domain Eukaryota; kingdom Metazoa; phylum Nematoda; class Chromadorea; order Rhabditida; family Diplogasteridae; genus Allodiplogaster; species Allodiplogaster pararmata. The sequence continues at coordinate 7,061,391 of OZ057407.1, forward strand.
AAAACAAAGAAAATAAGATGATTGTTGATTCAATTCAATTCATTTATTCCATGCAAGAACAACAACTTGTAATACAATTATGAATGGTAGTTCCAATTAGCATGGACGCGTAGGATAGGGAGACAAAGAAAAAAAAAACAATCATTCATTCAAAAGTGCTGAATGGCATTCAACTAATCCAAATATCATCTAAGAAAAAAAAATGATATGAAATAGCGTCTATAGTTATTTATAATCAGAAGATTGTGTCCTATACATATGTATGTAAATACAAATAATCGTCAATCTGTTACACTCGGACAAGGAAGCACAACTTCAAATGGAATTTTTTTTAGTCTTGTCGCAAAACTTGAAGAACTTTCGATTACAACGATATCTTCCGGAAGGGAGTTCCATATTGCTATTGATCTAGAGACAAACGTAGACAACCTAGCCGGGTAAACGATAGGCAGACGAATTCTGAGAGAGTGCGCTTGTCTTGTATTATACTTGGGGGGAGATAAAATGTATAGAAAGGAAAAATCGAGAGAGCATTTGTTATGTAAACATTTGTGCAAAAAACATAGATCTCTGAATGCTCGACGATATTCTAATGACTCAGTTTTGAGCAGTTTCAATCTCTGAGAATAAGGCAGGCTTACATTACCACATCTATATAACAGCCTTCTAGTAAAATTACGTTGTACATATTCTAAATCATTGATGAGGTATTTCGTGGTAGGGGACCAAATTTCAGTCCCGTATTCGAGAATCGGTCTAACGTATACATTAAAAGCAAGCATGAGCATTTCGCATGATTTGGTCTTGAAAGCCTTCAGAATAAGGTTTGCAGTAGAAGAGGCTTTTTTACAAATCTTCTCAATATGAGAATTGAAACGGAAATCATGAGTTAACAAAATCCCTAAATCTTTAACCTGGTTGGTAACAATCAATGGAATATGGTTGATAGAGTAGGGGTGAAACACCGATTGCTTGCCTATATGAAGAACAGTACATTTAGAAGTTGATAGAGTAAGGTTCCACTGAGTGCACCACTCAAATATATTGTTGACTGCTGTTTGTAAGTCATCTGAATATAAGGGTACTTGAGCTAGCAGCTTAACATCATCGGCAAAAATACTGAAGCGAATAGTAGCAGGGATAACTTTCTTGATGTCGTCAATGAACAGTAAAAACAACAACGGGCCTATTGAAGAACCTTGAGGAACACCACTTAAAACTGAAGCTGGTACTGAGTTGATACCATCGATGATCACTGATTGTTTACGGGAGTTGAGGAAAGAAGAGATAAATTTAAGTGCTGGCCCTACAATACCAAGTGAATTCAATTTAAACAATAGAAATCGAATATCTACAGAATCAAAAGCTTTTGAGATGTCTAGGAAAATTACATCAATATCAATACTTGAACTCAGAGAGTGGGTTATGAAGGAATATGATTCGGCTAAAGAAGTGATTGTCGATCGATTAGGTCGAAAACCGGCTTGAAAAGGGGAGAGCAATGAACGCTCTTCAAGATACTTTGAAATAGAATTAACAATAACTTTTTCCATTACTTTAGAAATCGAGCAGGTTAAAGAAATGGGTCTGTAATTTGATAAGATAGGAGGTCCTTTGTTTTTGAGCAGAGGCTTTACAATAGCAAACTTCCACATATCGGGTACGATTCCAGTCATTAAACAGTTGTTGAATAAAATACGCAGAGGTTTCAACAACGCAAATTTACATTTTTTGATAAAAATGTTCGGAATGGAATCGGGTGAGGTATTACATTTATTCTCTAACTTAGAAACAGCCTCGATTATCATTTGATCATCAATTATTTCAAGAGAAAAGTGTTGATCGAAGGGAGCTAAAATAGGGACAGGAAGAACATTCTGAGACGGTTCAGAGAAAGTTGATGAGAACTGAGAAGAAAACATTTCAGCTTTTATGGAAGGGTCCGTCACTACCGTTCCACTACTGTCATACAAAACATAGGAATCGTTTTGAGATTTAATACGATTTGTACAATACGAGAAAAACTGTTTACGGTTGCCTTTAACAATCAGAGAAGATTCCTTAGATGTTTCAAAATCATAAAGCTCAGAAGAAAAATTTCTTGATAGATTTTTACAATATTCGGAGTAAGGAGCAGTAATTGAAACTTTCTGAAGCTTATTGAATAAGCGTTGAATACGCGCTGGATATCTATAGGAGGACGAATTAGGAACAACAGTTGGCACAAAGCGATCGATAAGGTCACATAGTAGATCAACGATATAGTTGTAAGCTTGATTAGGGTCAAGAGATGATAATGCCAAGGTCCAATCATGACAGTAAATAAAGTACTCAATCATATGCCAGTTTGCCTCAGAATAAAGTTTTATAGGCTTGATTATGTCATCGAATACTTTGGAGGTAATACAATCGAAACAAATAGAATTATGATCGCACTGGGATGTGAAGGGAGCAATAACACTAGAAGAAGAGATAATCGGATGATTGCATAAAAGAAGATCAAGAATGTTCTGACTTCGAGTCGGCATCAGAATGTACTGAGTGAAATGGTTATCACAACAGTAATTAAGAAATTGAGTAGAAGAATAGCTCTTAGAACACGTCAACTTGTCCCAATCAATACAAGGCAAATTCAAATCACCAACGAATATGAGAGGGACATTGGGAATGGTATTTAAAGAGAAGTATGCTAATAACTCATTCATGATATCGTCTGGGGCACTGGGAGATCGATAAACACACATTAATCTAACCCGAGAAAAATATGAATTTTTGTCACTACATTGTAACTCAACTGTAATAGCTTCACATTCTGAAACTGACATCGACGAAGTTGCTACTGGACTGAGTCTAGATTGCACTAAAATTGCTACTCCGCCACCTCTGTTACTGATATTAGAGTTTCTATCAGAACGAAAAACAGAATATGGTTTATTTGAATGTAAAATGACATCAGGTTCACTATCGTGTAACCAAGTTTCTGAAAAGCAAATAGCATTGTATTGCGTTAAAGATAATAAATGATTAAGATCGTACAATATTCCGTTATTAGAGCGACAATTACTATAGTAAAATTTCTATTCCGTATAGAGCGACAATTACTATAGTAAAAACTAAAATTTCCTCTAATACTATGTTGGCTATTCCAAATATCAGAAGAAGTAAACAGGCTATCGCCATCAGCACTACTGACCTATTTCTGTACATCGTTTGCGTCCATCCTTTTTCCTCAAAAGATGTTCAACACACTTGATGTTTATTGAAAAATAAAGAAAATAAGATGATTGTTGATGTTCAACACACTTGATGTTTATTGAAAAATAAAGAAAATAAGATGATTGTTGATGTTCAACACACTTGATGTTTATTGAAAAATAAAGAAAATAAGATGATTGTTGATGTTCAACACACTTGATGTTTATTGAAAAATAAAGAAAATAAGATGATTGTTGATGTTCAACACACTTGATGTTTATTGAAAAATAAAGAAAATAAGATGATTGTTGATGTTCAACACACTTGATGTTTATTGAAAAATAAAGAAAATAAGATGATTGTTGATGTTCAACACACTTGATGTTTATTGAAAAACAAAGAAAATAAGATGATTGTTGATGTTCAACACACTTGATGTTTATTGAAAAATAAAGAAAATAAGATGATTGTTGATGTTCAACACACTTGATGTTTATTGAAAAATAAAGAAAATAAGATGATTGTTGATGTTCAACACACTTGATGTTTATTGAAAAACAAAGAAAATAAGATGATTGTTGATGTTCAAGACACTTGAAAAAAAGAAGAGTATTAAATGAATTACTGCATGATAGAGCGCACGAAATGGTTTCGAAAAAGTTATGTGGAATCTGGAGATGAATCAACGCTGAAGCTTATTTAAAAGCACACAAAATGGTATCAAAATGTTACATGGAGTACCAGGAAACGTGTATAAAACCATGCAAGGAAACGGAAAAATGCAACCATAACATCGAAAAGAGTATACAACTTGAACATATTTTGTGATTCCATTAATACTTACTGAACGTGCAATCGTAGCGTTAATTTTGTTCAAAAAGGTCAAACTCTTAAATATATCGTTGAGTGGTTTCGGCGCGCATGTGAAGCGAAGAATTTTTGTAAATTTTTGTTTTTCAGTTTTTCAAGTAAATCAACGAGGACCGAAAACATAGCACGTTTGAGCGCTCGACAGAACTTCTATTAAAACCTTCTGAAACAAAAAGTCGCCCCTAAAAATTATTTTTTTTGACCGGTCACCGGCGCGGACATGCATGTGAAACGAAGAACTTATTGAATCTGATTTTTGTTGATATCATTAGAACGACTTTTCGCGAAGGCATAGCACGTTTGAGCTGATCCAAATTTTTTTTGCTTAACCCAAGATTCCCTTTTTACTAGGGTACAGATTTTAGTGGGTTTTTTACCGTAACTTTCTGCTAGAGAATTAGGCTCAAAACTAAAAGCGACTTTTTCAGTCTCCGAGAGAAACGAGCGAGAAAAGAGAACAAGGAACAAAAAGAATTAGAGAGAAAGAGAGAGAACTTCGCTTCGCTTTTATTGACTTCAGCGCACATTCATTTACTTCAAGTACTTCTTTCTAATGTACATAACCACCTCCTTCTCTCTATTTGCATTGTATGAATTTAGATCGTGCTCGTTCTTATGTATCGAAAAATTTCTTCATGTTCATAAAAATAACTTCATATCATCATTAAAGTTTTTGGGTGTTTTCTTTTCTGGTTCACCGTAAGTTTATGTATCATCGAGACTTGGATGTTTGGAGAAAAAAAATATTTATATCTTGGCTGAGCGTGCATTGTTTGGAACAATCTTAGCTTGAAGAAAGTGTTGCTACTGAAAGCTCTTCTTATTAGTACAATGAGTTTTTCTAAAACTTTTTCGCTTCTCGATTTGTTTGCTTCTCGATTGGTCCATCGCTTCTCGATTGGTTTGTTCTCTTGGTTTCAGAAAAGTTTTTTTAATAATACATTTTATATTCATTCAATATTTTGTCAACATTTACAAACGCCACAACGCTTTAGAACACATTTTATTCACATGGAATAACAGACAAAAAAACTACATTTTCGAATATACACTGCGCGTCATAACTATGCTAACACCCTATTTTTTGAAGATTTTTCGGAAAAACGAAAAAGACTGCAAGCTGTAAGATATATCAATAGTTCAATACTGTTTCAGAGTCAATGTCTCTGAATTTGGTGTTAATTGATCGACAAATAAGTTTTTTCACAATCTTTTATTGATTTCCGACCGCGTCATAATTATGCTAACACCGGATTTTCACATCAATAACAGCACAGAAACGTTTTTTAGCTCTATTTTAGTAAGCGATTGGCCCACCAGATGACTTTATGACACTTAACACACGATTTGGCATTGAATCAAATAGGTTATGAAGCGTCTGTGGACTGAGAGCCTGCCAGGAGTCCGCTATCGCGTCTTTGAGCTCTTGTACACTACAAAACTGTTTTCCATTTGCATAGATCTGACGCACAATGATGTTCCAGAGATTCTCAATAGGATTGCAGTCAGGACTGCATGCCGGCCAATCCATGACATTGATTCGCTTAGACGCAAACCAAGCCTTTGTCGAATTGCTCACGTGAATGGCGGCGTTGTCCTGCTGAAAGGTGTACTGTGCACGACCATGCTGCCGCAGGAATGGAACCAAATGAGTGCCTAGAAGTTGCTGATAGTCGTCTGAGTTCATACGAGTCGAAATAAAATCTAGAGCGACCGTGCCGTTCTCACAGAACGCACCCCAAACCATGACGGTGCCACCCCCGAAATTGCGTTTCGAGAAATATAGGGGATCTTTGCGTAGATCTCGCCAGTAGTGCGAGAATCCATCCGGCCCGTCCAAATTGAACTTTTTCTCGTCCGAAAAAACCACCTGAAAGGTTATTAATTACTAAACTGACCGAAGAAAAAAAAAATAGACCTTTTTCCAGTTTCGTGCCATGTTTTCCCTTGCGAAATCAAGGCGCTTCTTCTTGTGAGATTCAGTCATTTGAGGCACAGTTTTGCGTGTGGCGGACACCAGATGGTCGGATTGTCGAATCTTGCGTAAAATGGTTGACTTGCTCACAGATGCGTTCGCTTCGGCACCGATTTTAGCAGCCGACTTCATAGAGTTTGAAGCGATCCTGCAGAAATTTGAATTTTACTGAAGCAAAACATCAATATAACAAGTTCAACCTGCAGATCCTCCTCCTATCTCGCTCCGACAACTTCTTGGGCCTCCCTGGATGCTTCTTAGTCCCATAATTGTCGGGGTCTTTGAGGAACTTGCTGACGACAACATTGGAACGTCCTAGATGAACAGCAATTCTTCTTGCGGAGATGCCATTGGCATGCATGGCTTTTATAGTGTGTTGCTCGGAGGCAGAAAGCATTTTCGAGCAGGGCATAATGTCTAAACAGCAAAAAAATTAAGCAAACATGCTCAAAATCTGAGTGTTAGCCTAATTATAACGCGGCAGAAAAACTTCTTTTTTTTATAAAAAAACTTTTTTCGTGTCCATTGATCATCATAATTCCACATAATGTTTCCAAAAATCTTTCGAATAGGTCATGAATATAACTATAAGGTATCATCAGTTGTTTTCCGAAAAATCTTCAAAAAATAGGGTGTTAGCATAGTTATGACGCGCAGTGTAGTTATGCATAAATTTAATTATGCGTAAGCTTTGCTTTTTATAATTCAGTTATGCATACATGTATCCGCCGCGAGGGCCGGTCCGGTCACTATTTAACCCCTGGATACTGGTCGACCTTAACGATCGGGGGGTGGGGTAGGGGTGAGGAAGTAAATATTACATATCTTTAATGTGTTTATTATTCGGTCGAAGTTTCATATTCACCATTTTTAAACTTCCAAACATAATTTTCTTGCTAACGTCTGTTATACATATTTTCTGAGAGAGAGCTAGGGTTGAGAGAGAGAAGGTTGAGAGAGAGAGGGTTGAGAGAGAGAGGGGTGAGAGAGAGAGGGTTGAGAGAGAGGGTTGAGAGAGAGAGGGTTGAAAGAGAGAGGGTTGAAAGAGAAAGAGGATTGAGAGAGATCCATTACACATATTTTCCTTTCATCAAATTGGTCTAAGACGAAAATTCGGTAATTGTTAACGGAAGACAAACAAAGAAGTCGACAGACCGTGAGGCCGAAAGGCCGTTTGTTATTTGTACCGAACAAGAAACTTACTCATAACACACTTTTACTGTTTAACACTATAGACAACACTTTCAGTGTTAATGGCAGCTATAAAGAAAATTACTGTGTTATATCTTCAACTATATTATAAGTGTGTTGCTTGTTTGGTACAAATAACAAACGGCATTTTAACAAAACTTCTTTTACCATTGTACGAAATGCTAATAATCACGGAATGTTAACATAAATTTTTTCAATTTAAACGCTTTATCAAGATCAACAAGCCACATCGGGAAATCATCGAATACGGGATCTGAGCGTTGAGCGGAGGTTGAGCGAGGCAAGCAGTAGCGATCGAAGTGCTTCCTCTTCTGTCGCTCATCGTGGCGCTACGATCCCAGAGCGCCAAATCTTCTCGGGAAAGGACTCTCACAGACGAGGGAAGAGACGGTGCGGGGAGCAACCGCTTACGAAGGGAGACGAATGAAAGAATGTTAACATATTGCACATTAATCGTTATAAAAGTAGGCTAGCATATGAAATCTCTACTTCTCCGACTTTATGGTCTATTTTTAATTCTCTCGCAACGCTCGTTGTTTACGTCGTAGTTTTAGAGAAAGTTCATAAACGAAACAATGAGCTCACGCTCTCTTGTGTGACCTTCCAATTTTTTCTGTGTTATTAACACTGAGAAAAACAAAAGTTCATGTGTCAAAAAACGAGCTAGGTGGCCGGTCCACGACCAGTCACCTAGTTAAAACAGAGATTGAACGTGCGGCTGATTTCAGTTTACGATGTCTATCGGAATATACCGACACCTCGTACCCGACAATTTGTACCCGCGACATTTTGTATGACGGCACTTTGTACCCGACACTTCGTACCCACGACTTTTTGTATCAAGTAGGCAAAAATTGATATTGTGATAAAAAAAATTTTATGCGTTCTCGCTTCTAAGCTTTACGGCCTTCCTTAGCCATAATACCTCAAAATCGATGGGAATTTGTAAACTCAGTCAGCTCTTCGCACTTCTACCCTTATTCCCGTAATCCCGACGTTCTGAGTAAAAACCAAATATTTGCGTTTTAATAAACAATTAAGCTTACTATAAGGTTTGAATGATTAGTTTAAGAATGTTCAACTCCAGAAAAATTGTTACAAGCGCTAGCTTTTCAGCAGATAACATTAAGAGAGAGCCATCAAAAACATTCACCTGCGAGAGGGCATGGGGAAAACAACTTATTAATAACGAAGGCTCTTATTGGTGACTTCACTAACTTCCACATTCAATGCAGCACTATCGAATGAGTGTTTCTTTTCTTAGTTCTTCCCTTCTTCTTCCTTAGACCCCTTTTCAACCTTTGTAAAGCTCTCTTCTCCCTTCTGTGCCCCTTTCCTCCATCCCACGCTCCCCATTTGCTTAGGTAAGGCCCCCTTTCCCTCCCTGTTCAGATGACCCCCTCCCCTTCATTTCCGAATTTGTAGTGTATTGAATTGTATTTTTTTTAGGTGGAAATTTTTTCTATAAAGTTCCGTATTTAATGAAACAATAATTTAATTTATGTTGTTTACTGTTATTATATTTATGTTATTTAGAAACACGCGCTCCCGGTTTGAGTCAGAGATGGTTGGGTTCGATCCCGCCCGGTGGACTAGCTTTTTCTGTGCGATGGTTCAATCAATTGTCATCTTTAGCAAGCATCACTGCCTTTAAACTGTGTAACTTAGCATTTGAAGATTTATCATCCATCTTCCATCTCTCTTCTGTCTTAATCGTGAATTCTGGAGTTACCCTCCATTCATGACGCGATCGCTTGATAAGCATGCGTGGCTAAGAGAACAAGGCATATTAGCCTTTCATATAACACTATCGCACGGAATAGCAATGTGTCCCCGTGGTGTAATGGTAACACGCGCTCCCGGTTTGAGTGAGAGATGGTTGGGTTCGATCCCGCACGGTGGACTAGCTTTTTCTGTGCGATAGTTCTATTATATTTATGTTATTTAGTCTTAACAATTTGTCATCTTTACCAGGCGTCACTGCCTTTAAACTGTGTAACTTAGCATTTGAACACTAACAAATCGTTTTTGCTCAAGTTCCTACGATAAAAGCGTTTTCGCAAATGTCTAACGCTTTTACATTTACATCTGTTATAGAGAAAATAAAGAAAAAAGTTACCACACACAATACTAAAATCTCTCTGAATACAGTGAAGAAAAATTTCTACCTTGTTAAAATTAGAGAGCCATTTTTGAGGACATTAAAACACTCTTCTCAGTTGGAATAAGAGCATTCTGCAGCGTTAAAATCTTTTACAAAGACGGCTGCTCAGGGTACTCCAGGCGGAGTAGCATTGCTGATGCTGAAAATAAGACAAAAAGTCGACTTTCACGAATTGGATCGGTGGTAAAACTTTCTTAACCTTGTGTCAGGAAAATTTTTTCAGAAAGCTTTTTAGCTTCAGGTTAGACAGAAGACATAACGCATTATTCTTTATTTCAGTTGTAATGGTTCAGACATACAACGGATGGTGAGAGATTACAACATGGTAATCAATATTTTAAAATGAACAACAGCCGATAAATGATCAGGATTCTAATTTAAGTACTGGAATATAAACTTCTTAGCTGACAATGCATTCATATTGAAAAAATGAGAAGGAAGAGAATTCCAATCATTCACAACTCTATTTGTGAAGAATTTCTTGTATCGGTTTGTGCGGCACAAAGGCAACAAAAGCTTCCAAAGATGTCCTCTAGTCCTAGTACAGTGAGACATTGGTAAGAAATCTGGGCAAGTGATATTTAATCTTTTAAACACTATTCTATGCAAAGTGAACACATCGTTAATAAGTCTGCGTCTTTGAAGACTTTCACAGCCAAGCCAATTCAGTCTTCCTTCGTAAGATAAACTAATTCCTGCTCTATTAAAAATACGCTTAGTAAATCTTCTTTGGACAGACTCTACTTTCTTACTTAGCGTTAAGTCAATAGTATTCCAGACTTCACTGGAGTACTCCAGGATAGGTCTAACGTAAATACAAAATAGCTTCATGAGAATTGCAACATTTTTTGTACGAAAAGATCTCAGAATGAGATAAGAAATAGAGAAAGCCTTATTACAGATATGATTCACATGTTCCTTAAAATAGAGATCGTTGGAGATATGTAGTTACTCCTAAATCACGAAATGATGAAGTGAACGAAATCGGTGAGGAATTGAGATTAAAGTTGACATCTGGATGATCCCTTCCTATTTGCATAGCAATTGTCTTACTGCTCGATATAGTAAGTCCCCATTCATCAGACCACTGAGATACTGAATCCAAAGCTGTCTGCAGTAGACCGGAATTGTTAAGTGTGAAAAGCTTAGCGTCGTCAGCATACAACGTGCAATAAACGACTTTCGGTAAAGCCCCATTTATATAAAGCAAGAAAAGCAATGGACCCAACACAGATCCCTGCGGGACCCCACATCCAACTGAATAACTACTAGAGAATGAATCGTTAACAACTACACATTGACTCCTGTTAGAAAGATAAGAAAAAATGAATTTATAAAGACAACCAGATATACCATAGGCTGACAACTTCTGCATTAGACGGTTCAAGGGTACTGTATCAAACGCTTTGCTATAGTCGATAAAAACACAAGAAACATAGGCAGAAGAAGATACATCGAGTGCTTTGTACCAAACAGACAAGGAAGTCAAAAGAGCTGAAGAGCAGTGACGTGCTCAATATTCTCTCAAATACTTTGCTGCAGCAACAAGTCAACGAAATAGGACTATAGTTAGCTGCATCCTGTACGGAACCCTTACGTTTATACAACGGTTTCACGAAAGCCTGCCGCCAAATATCAGGACAATTTCCATGAAGAAGAAAACTATTGAAGAGAATTGAAAGAGGTGTAGCTATAGCTTGAGCCGATCCTTTCAAAAATGAGTACGGAAGATGGTCAGGGGACAATGAATTGACATTTTTGAGCTTAGACAAGACATGATAAACAATCGAAGGAGTTATCTCTATATAATCAATAGTGGCGTCGGTGTAGGAGATGAGACTGTTCACTTCCCAATGCGGTTTCTCGGTGAAAGAGGATGAGAACATTCTAGCGAGTACTTCGGCATTTTCGAGGTCTGTCTCAACTATCATTCCATTCAATGGGTCTTTTATAGGTCCAACAGAAGATGATGGTTTAAGTTTATTATTCACAAAAGAAAAGAATCGCCTTTTGTTCTTCGATAAGGCAATCTCAGATTCTTGTTTGGCTTGAAACTTGCGAATAGCATAACGCAACTTGATTGAGTGTTTGAAATATGAACGATATCCTATTTTGGAAGCACGTTTATAAAGCTTACGGCATTTACGCAACAATGCAACTATCTCTTGAGAATAACAAGTCTTCTTAGATGGAACACAACGTCTAGGCACTGTTTGACCTATGTATAATGTCAAGCATTATTGAAAGGAAGGTATCATAAAGAATGTTAGGGTCGGCGGAAAAAGAGAGAAGTTGGGTCCAATCATAAGATGAAATCAGATAAACAGCAAGCTCAAAGTTTGTTTTCTTATAGTCTAATTAGTAAAGCTTTTGCTTAGGAGCTGAAGCAGATGAAATCGAAAAACGAACAAAGCAGTGATCTAATGTAGGGAGAGGAGGATCAACAATACATGAAGAAATGATGAAAGGGTCACTACTGAATACCAGGTTTTACATCAATACTGTTATTCAGCAAGAAGAATCATTGCTTTTACATCAAAATACTGTCATTATGGACGAGTCTACACATGCTGATCCTGGAAAACATTACAATAAGGATCGATTTTACTGTCATACTATGCATAAACTTTGAGCTAGAGTCCAGGAGGAGGAGGAGCAAATCTCAAATCTATCTGAGTGGCTTCAGTTTGAACAAGTTCAACGTGTCACTCTTGCTCTCTCTCTCTTTCTTTCACTCTCTCGAAAAACAGATAGAGAATTCAACACAACACAATGCCACTCTGCACTATCTGGTGTCTTACTACCATGAGAAAGAGGTATAAACTTATTAGATGTTAAGTGCACGTGTTTATGTTATTCAATCACAAAATTAGATGGAAGTTTTTTCAAAATAACAAAATGTTTTTATCTAAAATTAGGTGTACGTGTCACGAAATTAGGTGAAGTTTTACTGAATTAGGTAGACGTGCAATTAGCGTCCCTTTTTTCTCTCTCAATTTCTGCATTATTAAAAAAAGTTAAGATATTGATTGTATCATATCGTCTCTTCATAAGTACCACGGCTTTTTAGCCGAAAAAAAACTCAGTCTAAGCCCAAACCGAGATTTTAAATAATAATACATGACAGTTTTTAATGGTTCTGACGAACTTTTGGAAGGTAGAGTAGTTTCAATCATTTTATTCGTTAGTCACTATAACTTAACCTCTTATTTGACATGATATTTAATGTTTTTTTGCATTTTTAAAAACATATAAAATCAGTTCCAGAAGAGCTTCCATCTAATTTCTTGACCGTGATTTGAATAACACGTCCACCTAATATTGAGTACAACTTGAGAAAAAATGACGAGTTTGCTGTTTTTCTTCTTAAGTATTAATTAACATAAATCAAATTATGGGAAGCGGCAGAAAATTGAGGATCTGCCACACAAAGCCGGCATAGCGTTTGCTCTATCAGATCTGAAAGAGATTATCTACATGAGAAAACTCTTTCTTTGTTGGGAACTGGAACTGGCGTGACTACGCATTTGAGGCTAACTTAAGGCTATGGAGTCAAACCGTGAAATGGTTTATCTACAACTCTAGCTGCTTAAAATGCAGAAAGAAGCCTTGATGTTCAAAAAAGCTAAGAGTTATTGAATTGAGTCGTCAAATTTAATATTAAGTTGTAATGATATGAAGTGTTTCGAAAATTGTGAAAATATTGTTTCTTAATTTTAATGAAGTTGGAAAAATGTTCATAAATATTGGAATGAAAATGCAATAATAGTGAAATTTCCGACTCGTTACGCCACTTTCAACGAAAAATACTATTAGTTGAAATGCAGAACTACATCAATCTGAATTTGAAACAACATAAACAGTCTATCATTCTTTGACGAGAGAAGCCTCTCTGTAAATAAGATGTACCTATGTATTTCATGGTCGAAATCGTCCTGAACATCAATTCAATGGGGTCCTATCATCAATTGGGTCCTCAAATTTGGGTCCTCAAATCAATCGTTCCTCAAATATTGGGTCCTCAAAGGCGAACTCTTTCATATCAAACGGTGCTTTCTTATTGAATGCCTCATCGATAGATTGATTAATTCTTTTATCGAATACTGCGCTGCGGAGGCAAACGCTAACAGCGGCGATGATTGCAGATCGAGTGGGGTTCTGCCGATATTCCGCATGCAGAATGAACAACTGATTATCGAGGCAATACTGCATCAGTGCATGCTCTCTCTCTCTCTCTCTCTCTCTCTCTCTCTCTCTCTCTCTCTCTCTCTCTCTTTCCCCCTTTCTCTCTCTCTCTCTCTCTCTCTCTCTCTCACACACACACACACACACTCTCTCTGAGAAAACAAAAAAATTATAAGAAATTTAAAGAAAATAATTTTTTTAAAAGTATATACACTTGTGAAAAAAATTCGTATTTTACATTCTCTCATCACAATGTAGGCCAAACCGCGGTCAATCCTCACCATGAGTCTTGGTTTGATGAGGAAGGAGTCAGCTTGATATACGGAGTCGCCAACAACGATTCCGCTGTACTCTTTGCGGCTCAAGTTCGCATACTTCATCTGACAAATTATCTTTCGGTTTTCAGTTTTTTGTTCAAAACCATGTTCATTTCCTTTCACGTTAAGTGCCATGTGGCGTTTTCATTAATTTCTAATAACTGTAATTGTATTAATCACAGACCGATTCATTCAAGGAACAGCCGAATATTGTGTGAGGACCGAGGACCGAGCCCAGAACCAAGGAACGAGCCCAGAACCAAATTAATTGAATCTCGAGTCACACGTGAGGCCGTGGAAGCTTTTCCTGGGCAAAATTTTAAACGCTTTCATAAACATGTACTACTCATCATATTTTCAGAGATGCGCGTTCTCGGAAGGAGAAGAAATTCTTATATGCGTCCCATCAATGCACCCGATAACGCCGGGAACACCACTTGTTGTGAAATTTTTAAAAATTTTTATTATATACTTTTTAGAGCATCATCAGTTCGATATTTCTATTTTTTTTAAAAGTTTACATCAACATAGTTATGTAAATTTACCAAGAGTGGACTCGAAGCCGTTTTTTTATTCGTTCGGTGCAAGAAGTCGTCTTTATTACGTAGAATTAGCAAGAAAACTTTCTGAACAACACGCAAAATTGAATTTGAATCACATTTCACGACTCCGAGTAATGAACTGTGCGCGAAGGTTAACTATTGTGGAATTGTATACTTTGCCGAACTTTTTTAGGTATTGGACGCGAGTACTTCGAATGAGATTGCTTGAGCTTTTAGCTTTAATCCCTTTTTGTTTGTTGGTTTTCTGAGGTCATCTTTCGTACAAATGATGGAAGGAAAAAGATAGTTTGAAAGGGCTTATTTTTTCTTACCTTTTTTACCTTTTCGTCAAATGGAAAAGATGTTTTTTTAAACCGTTGATTAAAGAATATGAGGCATATTTGGCTTATTTTTGAAGGATTTTATCGCTAAGTTTTAGTATCGTACACTGAAATGAGTTCTAAGGTAAGCACTAGGAAGAAAGATGAGGTAGGAAATTGTTTTTTTAAAAAAATTATTTTTAGTGGGTAGAAAACTTCCAATTCTTCTCATTTCTTTACCCTTAAATCTGTGAGAATAATAAAAACTTCTGATGCTGTGATTTTTTCTACATATTTCTTCAGCTGCTAGCTGTCGACGACATCGTATCAACTCTGTTAAACCATCAATTAATTTGTATCCTTTGGACTTTTACCTTCTTTATCCATGTCATTGATAACCGTGAACCTTTATTGATAAAGTTATTCACATTCAAAAATCGGCAGAAATATTTATTGAGAAAATGAGAGATTTTAGAAAAATTTGCAGCTTTTTATAAATGTTATAGTTCACTTTCTGGTAGACATCAGGGAGAGACCGAAGAAGAAAAAGAAAGAAAGAAAGAAAGAAAGAGAGAGTAAGATAGAGACAGAAACGGAGAGATCGAGAAAAGAGTGCCCGGAAAAATTGAGAGCATGAATAATTTCTGAGTAGGAAAAGATGAAGACAGAGGGAAGTAATAGTGGAGTAGCAAAATAGAAAGCGAGAAAAAGAAAGGGAGAGGAGAAAGAAAAGAAAAAATGATTCTAAGAGGATGAAAGAAGAAGGGAAGCGACAGATGGTAGAGACTCCCTTCTCGGCCAGTTCTGTACAGGGCGAAAGCCTTTTCCATGCATCCAAGATGTCTCTCTCATAGGGCTTATCCTTAATTTCTTTCATGTATTAATTATTCTCTCTTTCTCTCTTTCTCTCTCTTTGACTCTTTCCACTTTTTCTCTTTCACTTTCTTACTCTCTATTTCTCTCCGTTCTCTCTTTCTCTCCCGTTCCAATTATTGTCAACTCTTTGATTCAGTTGCTCTATAATTCTGTTCTTTCGACCCCTTCCGTATCCCTAAAGCACTCTTCTTCTCAGTTGGAACCTCTCAAGCTCAGAAAACTTCTAACCGTCTAGGAAAAAACGACTAACTCAGAGAATCAGCTCATTTGCTTGTTCATTTTTGCTAAAAACAATATTTGATGATATCTATAGTGTATTGAAGGCGATAAAACCTTCGCAGTTTCTCTTCCGTTTCTGTTTCTATGAATCTGGGTTGAAAAAGAGCCTATGAGGAATAAAGTGTTTCTTATATATACATAGTTCTTTATTACCATAGGATAGTTCTTGAATAATGTGTTTTCTGTGTTGAGTCGTTGAAAAGATGCAGTTTGGTTAGTCGTTTATTGGACGTTTCGGCTATAAAGCCATCATCAGCAATTACCTCAAACTTGGGTAATTAAACCATAGGATAGCTTGTAAGGCCATCGCTTATATGGAATCATGAAATAATACTTTCGTTTACTTTGTGTACTTTCGTCGCTGAACTCTCTTTGCAATTCAGTGATTGGGAGTTCTCCATCGGTCTCTACCTATCCAAAAACTTTTTTTTTTGCTTCAGAATCATATACATATATTTGACTAAATATTATTGATGAGCCCCGTCCAAAGAGCACAGGAGTCTGTCTGAGCAGGGGTGAAACATACTCTTGTGATTATCGTATAAACAGTGTTTCATCACAATCTAATGCTGAACAACTAATTTCCTCTCCACTAATACAATAATATTATAGTTGCAAGACAACTAACATGCTGGAGTGAAATAATCATAGTGATATACTTTGAATAGATTAACTACAATTGCCTAGTTAACATAAGTCTTAAGAGCAATAGATTATAAGACGATTCGAAGATATCGGTAGACCAAACGCACTTCATTATAGCCTCACCTAGACCTAATTCGGGAAATACCTTGCGTTTTCGGCGATCTGTTCTCAGATCGTATTCGATGAAAGTAGCAATTTTCGCAATACTGAACTACCAAATGAAAGGTAATCTAGTTCACAGTCAAAACTGAACAACCTCTCATCTGTGTGAGCGCGTTATTAATTAGAGAACCGATGTCACATTGCTAAATTTATGAGCCTTTTCGTGTTCTTTACTTAGACTACGTCTTGATCCAACCCCCAGCGTTTATTTCATCCTAGATTCTTTAGCTGAGTCAGCTCATCAAAGGTTCCATTTTTTAGTTTGTTCTGCAATAATACAGTAACCTTTTTGATACAATAATACAGTAACCGAAAGGCTCACAACGTGTACCGCTAACAGTAACTTTCCAATAAATAAAAAAGACTAAAAATAAACACACGGTTGCGCTATTTATAAATTTTCTTATTAGAGCAGTGACAATTTTGGAATCGACCTAGAAGTGCCATTGTCTTTTTTCCTGCGTTATTTCGTTTTAAACTCTTCCTCGCTCACCATTCTCCTTGTAGTTCATTAGTTCAACTCCTCTGTACTCTGTAGTAAAATACTCTAACTTTAACCTTCTTTCTCTCTCTCTCACTCTCTCTCTCTTTTTCCCTCTTGTTCATTCTCGTCAGAGTGGTTTTGCTTCAAACCGCTATTTGAGAGCGCGCGAGATCGAAGAGCTCGTGAGAACAAGAGGATTCATTGTCGGATAGATAAGAAATTGAGTGGGTCAGGTTGAAAGTTAACATAGAGAGAGAAGAAAAAAGGTAGGGAGAGAGGAGAGAAAAGAGAGAGAGCTTTAGTGAGAAGAGATATGGAGAGGATTTCAAAAGAAAGAAAGGGAGGAACAAAACAACATGCCAGCTGCAGAGAGGTTGCCCTCTTTCAATCTCTTTTCCAAACCTTTCTAAAACCTTTTCCCTCTCTCTTCATTTCTCTTCATCTTTCCGTCTCCCAGTCTCTCTCTTTCGGTCTCTCTGTCTCTTTCTCTCCTCTGATTCGTCTAGATCTATCTCTTACGTTCTCACTTCTAATCCAGTTCATGCGGCAGGTGTGAGCTGTAACCGCGCATTCAGTGACCGCTGATGCCCCGGTCAAAAGTAGACTGAAGAGGGAAAGCATGAGAGAGAGAGAATAATTGAGAGAGTATGTAAGAAGCGAAAGATAGAAAGAGAGACTGAGACACTAAAAGAAAAGGAGTGAGGCCAAAATAATGGTAGACATAGATATATAGAGAAAGTGAGAGTTATAAGGGCTGTGAAAAATAACGAATGGCTTAACCGATTAAAGATAACTGAAAAAAAGTAGATATATTAACCACATGAGAAATTGTAGCGAGAAATCGAGCTTCAACAATTAGCAAAAACTTCCTCTTCATTTTTTTCTATACTGCATACATGTTTTTACATTTCTGTACAGGGTGGCCCATGTATTCGGCAACCAATTTTTCGGCGTTTATAATTCAATTTGTAGTGCGCACTGAGCTCCAATTTTTACATATGTTCTTTTCAAATGTGTTTTTATTACATGGTTCGAATTTCATATCATTTGATCAATTCTCAAAAGAATTATGGCCTCTCATAAAGCACGCTCTATCATTGTGGACTTACACAAACTTGGTCGATTAAATACGCGCATCGCTAAGGATCTCAACGCCTCTCGCAATCTTGTCTGAAAAGCAGTCAAACGGTTTGAACAGATCGGTATACTTGCTGACTTGCCCCGAAGAGGTGATCCTCGATTAGTGCGCACCCCTAACAAGATTGAGGCCATGAGGAAGCGAGTCGGTCGAAATGCTAGGCGTAGCCTGAAAAAATGGCCTCCGAGATGAACTTATCACGCAAGACTCTTCAAAGAATCGTTGAAGAGGACTTGAGGTTCATATCGTACTACAAAGGCTGCCATCCTAACTCTGAAGAACAAGGAGAAAAGACTCAAAAGGTGCAACGCCCTAATCCTGTGGACGCGCGACAGTGCTCACCTTAGGACAGTCTTCTCGGATGAGAAGCTGTTCACTGTGGAAGAGGCCTGCAACCCTCAAAATGTGCGAGTGCTTGCTCGGGACTCACAGGCAGCTAATCATACCGGTGGATTCCTGCATAGAGCTTCCCATCCTGCAAAAGTCATGGTTTGGGACGGAGTGTCCGCCACCGGCAAAACTCCCCTTGTTTTGTTCGAACCAGGAGCCAAAATTAATCAGGAATACTACCGCCAGCAGATTCTTCGAAAAGTATTGCTTCCATGGTCTGCTTCCCACTACCGTAATACACCTTGGGTCTTACAGCAAGATTCTGCGCCTGCTCACAAGGTTATCGGAACACAGGCATGTTGCAACGCTCATTTTCCCGACTTCATCTCCAGCGCAGAATGGCCCTCCTCATCGCCTGACCTTAATCCGCTGGAGTATTCCGTGTGGTCCTACCTTGAGAGCAAAGTCAATGCTCATCCTCACTTGAATCTGGAGTCTCTAAAAAAATCCCTCCAGGAGGAGTGGTCGAAGATCGACGACAAGTACCTTCGTCCAGTGATCGAAGCGTTCCCAAAGCGACTCCGAGCTGTCGTTCGTGCCAAAGGATACCGAATCTAATTATTTTTTAACACAATGTTTTTATTATTGTGGGCTAATTAATGTACAAATTTGAACACTCTTGCTCACTTACGCACTGAGAAACACGTTCGTAAACGCGTTGCCGAATACATGGGCCACCCTGTATTTAGCGTAGAAACAGTGAATTTGTAATTCATGCTGAAATTCTCCTATCCCCTTCTCTACAGTAACAATAATACATAAACATTCTCAATCATCTTCTCTCTTTTGGATCATTTTATAAAAAAGGCATTTGTAGTTAAGGTGTACCAAACGCACACGGTAATACAATAGATACGCGGCTGTATCCGATTAAGTGCCGTTGAATAGGTTTTGTTCACGCTTCATTTATTACATTTGAAATTTTTTTTCAAATTTTAATCAATGCCGTTGACATGAAGCGCCATATTTGATACAATTTTACACAGTTATACTACATATTATACATTCTCACAATGAAGTAAGTCCGAAACAGTGGATACGAGAATGTAAAACATGGTTTGGACGGCGTGGTCTCAAAGTTTCCAATGCCTGCTATTCTCTCTTCTTACGATTATCATTAAAAAGCAACGCGTGATCGGTAGTTAAGGTGTACCCCACGTTCCACGAGTTAAGGTTTTAAGGTGTTTCTATTTTCGAGACAAGGTTCAACCATACTGATTGCTGGAGAATTGAAGAATGAAGGTGTAGAAACAATCGCTCTGTTTCCGGTCAATAGGGGACCGAACCCGCGAATAAAGAGCTATCTGACTGATAGTCTAGTGCTTTCTCTTCTGCTCCGTGTGGTTTTTGTTGTTGTAAATATTTCTTATCTCGATACCTCTTTCAGATTTCTTGATTCCACTTACTCCAATTTTCGCTCTCTCTATACAAACTCTCTCTCTTTCTCTTCCATTCTATCTCTTTTTGTCCTTTGAGTACTCTATTGTTTTTATAAGCAAAGAACGTGGTTCCAAACAACTTTAAGAACGTGGTTCCAAACTCGCTGATTGAGAACTTCTTGTATTTGGCACGGTCAAGCAGATATACTTTCTGAAATGGTAAGTAGCCGTGACATATTCTTTTCTCCTTTTTGGCCTTCCCTCTTTCTTCTTTCTTTCCCTCTCAGCAAATATCCTTATTTTTCTCTTTCGCTCTCACTCTCTTTTCCCCTCTGTTTGTCTCTCTATTTCCCTTTCTCTCTCTCCTTCTCTCTGTTCCTATCTCTATTTGTCTCTCTATTTCCCTTTCTCTCTCTCCTTCTCTCTGTTCCTATCTCTATTTGTCTCTCTATTTCCCTTTCTCTATCTCCTTCTCTCTGTTCCTATCTCTATTTGTCTCTCTATTTCCCTTTCTCTCTCTCCTTCTCTCTGTTCCTATCTCTGTTTGTCTCTCTATTTCCCTTTCTCTCTCTCCTTCTCTCTGTTCCTATCTCTATTTGTCTCTCTATTTCCCTTTCTCTCTCTCCTTCTCTCTGTTCCTATCTCTATTTGTCTCTCTATTTCCCTTTCTCTCTCTATTTCTCTCTGTTCCTATCTCTATTTTTCTTTCTCTTCCTCCGTCTGTCTCCTTTTTCTTGTCTTCAATTTCAACCCACTCCATTATTCTTTGTGTGTTCGGAATCTCTCCCAAAGTCCTCAGTCTCTCATTTTTCCTCTAAAACCCATCATGCTAATCGCACAGCTGCCACCGGCTACTCACTCTTGTTTTGATGACAGAGGAAAAGCTAGAGCTGAAAAAGCAAGACATGCAGTGAGAGAATCGAGAGAGAAAAAGAAGAAGAGATAGAGTGTGTGTGAGAGAGAAACAAAACCCTTAAGGGAGAAAGAGAGAATAACAGAAAGAGAGAGAGAGACAGAGACAGAGAGACAGAGAGAGAAACATATAAGTCTCGCCCCGCCTCTTTGCCGTAACCGAGCTCACTCTTGCTCTGTCTCTTTTGCTCTTTATATTTTGTTTCCCAATCATTATTCACTCAAACTACCTAGTTCTATTCCTTTTTTCTTCTCTTCCTCATTTTCTACCTTTCTTTATATATTTCTCTTTTCCTCTCACCTCTTTCTATTTTTCTCTGTTCCTTTTATCTGTCTATGTATTTCTCTTTTCTTTTCATCTTTCTTTTCTTTTCTGTTCTGTTACTCTTCTCCCCGTTATTCCCTACTCTCAATTTTTTTTCTGCTGCTCTTTCGAGCATCAAGCCAATAGGAGTCGTGAGGGAAAGGGGCCTCTTGACAGGCCACGCCTTCAAGTCATCTAAAGCATCCCTTTAGAACTTATTTTTGAAAAAATGTTCAGAATATTTATACGGTTTAGCTGAATCTAGTGTAAAACGAATTATACAGAAAAAAGGAATGAATTGTGAAAAAGTCCTCTATGAGGTCTCTAAAATCAGTTTATCATTTATTTACGACCACCTTGCATAATCCATTTATCGCACTCATCCGATCGGTTGAATATCCGATAACACGAAGCTTCTTTTCACGTAAATTTTTAGCTCTCCTAGACTCATGACGTTTTCGATTTTTGAATTAGACTAGAATCTGTTTCGGTTCAAACGATATCACCGTGGTTACGAAGTCTAGAAATCTAGCTGGACCGTCATTGCGGGTAGTGAAGAGCAGAGGCGAAGAAACGACCGTTTTTGCCAATCCACGAGACCCGAACCGAGGCTGCTATACTGGTGTTTGAATGAGTTAACCAATTGCCAGAATTTACCCCTCCAGCGTTCTGCGGTCAAAATGGATGAATAAATGAATAATTCATTAAATGAAACCCATCCCCTCTCCGCCAAACACTCTTGCATGAAATGTCTTTCACTTATTACAAACCTCTCCCTATTTATAATCTTTATCGTTGTAAAGACAGCTATGAGACTGGTTATCGTGTAGATGGCATAGCTCTTTTTATCTCTTCTGAATAATATTCTTATGGAACTAAATCCGTTATTATGTCTTCCTTTTTTCATTATGTTTTATAATGAGAATTTTTACAATACTTTATTATTTATTCTCATCATGATGGTTTATGACAAATGAATTATATCCAACATACGCAGGTTAAGAAAAAAATTTCTTTATGTACGCAATCCTTGTAATTTTAAGCTAAGAATATTTTGTTTGAATATTTTACAAAACCATGAGAATACAAGGAACTCACACAGTGTAACAGTATTCCTCTTTCTCAAGGCACTGTTTGAAGATTATGCGTAAGAACTTATTTTGATATGGTGAGATAGTTCGTAATACACCTCGTAATATAGTTCGTGAAATATTGTGTGCTAATGTTGTGAGCCGCGTGGTCTTTCCTATTCGTGTTCACTTGGTGTTGAACGAGCCCATTGGTTTGTCTTCAGCTCACCATCCAGATGGTGATGAGAGACAAGCAATGCGCCAGTCCAGCCTCCTCCACAGACTCCAGCGGCTTCCCTGTCAAGGACGCAGACGCCATCAAGCTATTTGTCGGACAGGTTGGCACCAATGGGCTCCTTCAACCTGTGCTGCGGGCGAAATCTATGTTGTTTCAAAAGCTAGTAGTACAATTTCTCTGTTTCTCTATTGTGATCTAAGTCTCTCTCCAAAATTAACCTTTCTCTAACCATTAGTATTTTGATCTACACGCTTTTTGTGGACGGAAAGCAAAAGCTAGATTGGCATTTTGTTCTTTCGACATTAGCGCAAATATGAAGACAAACAAGGGACGGAAGAACACTGACAGGCAGAGCAAACAACATGTAATCGCTCCATCTTCTTCCATTACACCGTTTTGCTTGTTGGATAAATACCTAAAATCCAAAAAAAACCGAAATTTCTCTTTTAAAAATTTCATTTTTGGACGAGATTATTATGAAACGAGAAAGTTTGCTGTTTCTTCACATAGCATATTTGCATGAAACAGTGTAATGGCAATGGGTTTTGTGGGAAGATAGATACGGTTAAGTTCGATCCGGTTAAGATACGGTTAAGATAGATACGGTTGGAACAGCTTTTCCATGCGATGAATTCATCATGCTTTTTCTTGACCAGACGTCACTTCTTTGAACCTGCGTGACTGAAAGTCTTGACCAGACGTCACTTCTTTGAACCTGCGTGACTGAAAGTCTTGACCAGACGTCACTTCTTTGAACCTGCGTGACTGAAAGTCTTGACCAGACGTCACTTCTTTGAACCTGCGTGACTGAAAGTCTTGACCAGACGTCACTTCTTTGAACCTGCGTGACTGAAAGTTTTGTGAAAGCTATTGGTAGATAAAACTTTTTTCTGTAGAAGACCTTCAATGTACTGTTACAATACGCGGTCTAATTATTTCAAATTAGAAAATTGGAATGAAAAAAGGATTTTCGCAAACCAAATTAATAACGCATGTTTTCCAATTTGGCAGTAATTGCAGTTTTTGAAAAAAATTCTCTTTATCTCAAAGCATTTAGCAAGTTTGTCTGATAGATTAACTGTGATTTTTTGTAGAGCGGATTTTCAGAGAATAAGTTAAAGATGATCTCTGGCAAAGGAACTAGAAATTGAGATGTCCAAGAACTTGAGCAGCCTATGCTTATCAAAGCAGTTTAAAGTTGAACCAGGCGAGAATACTATTCATATTAGAATAAGACTCTTTTTACCACCCGCGAAAAAAGCGTTAAAAATTATGGTTTCCAAAGAGAGACCGATCACGTGAGATGGCAATATTAAAATGCCATACAAACATAGAATACGTAAACGGAAACGTATGCATTTGCTTCTGGGGTTATCCTGATTGAATAACTCAGAAAAATAGCAACATAATACTTTGTTGGTAACATATTATAAGAAAGATCTTTGTCCTGAAATATCCTCTTGTTTGCTTTTCGATAGCATAGTATTGTGTAAGCTTGGTGTATTTCTTGAACCTAAAAGGAGCCTGAACAAGATGACTACTTAATAAAAAACTCCAAAAAACTGACTACTTAAGAATCATGAGACGCAAAAACTCATATGCTCTTTCTAAATAATACTCATGAAGGTCAAACATCGAGAGCATATGAATATGTTATAGCCCTTTTCTAGACGCAACCAATGGATTAGGCTTTCTGCTAGTTTCCATGGTCAGAAAGTTAATAAAAAGCGCAATTATTTCGTTTTTCGTGAGTGAAATTTTTTTTAAATTGCATAATGGTGGTCAAGAGTTCTGGAGACAGAACAAGTTTTTCAAATGCTTTTGAAGAGTGTGAAAGAATGTGAGATATGGGCGGAGCTTCATACAGTATAAAATGGTAGGCGGGTGAAAATATTAGAGCTTTTTAGACTGCATCTCTATGAATGACCTGCCGCACCGGTAATTCTGTCAATGCCTGAGGAATTCCATCTAATTTCCTCAATCTCTCTAACTTTTCGTGTCACCAGAAGATCGTCTTCTCTCATGTAGCCATCTCTCTCTCCCATTTCTTCTGCTCTTTCGTTCTCTCACTTAATTTTTCTCTTTCTTCTTTCGTTTCTGCTTTCTCATAGGTCGCAGCATTTTCAGGTCAAAACAGCGAACACCTTTTCTTCTTCTCAACTTTGCAGAATAACAGAACTAACTGAGTACATATCGCATTTATAACTCACTTTATCCCTTTCTCTCTATAACTCTTTCTTTCTCATCCTTTCTCTTTTTTAAAATTAAATTTTTTCAACTCCCTCTTACTTGATTTTTCTTTCTCAATATTTTCACTTTCTTCCTAGTTCTCTCTCTCTCTCTGTCTCTCTCTCTCTCTCTCTCTCTCTCTCTCTCTCTCGCTATTTCTCCCCGTCTTTTTTCAACTTCTTGTTGTGTTCAATTTTGTATTTCTCCTAGAATCTTTGTCTATTTTTCTCTTCAAAGGACTCTCTTCCCTATTTGGTTCTTCTTCTGCAAGATTTCTTTCCTTCCACGCTCTCTCTCGACCGCCCAGAACTCATCGATTCAGCATGAAAACTCTTCAGATGGAAGAGAATGCGCCGTCGAAAAAGCCATCGATTCTTGTCTTTTAGCCACGCTCGACTGCTCTGAAGTCTCGGCTTTCTTTAACTCTCTGTGTTGGTTCTTTCTTCTCTTTCGTCTCCTTTCTTCCCTCTCACTTCTCTTCTAATAAGTCTCCCTATTTTCAACAATATGAAAAACACAAGCTCTTGGCATGTACAAATATGCATGTAAATATCTTCTCGCTATCTGCTGTCCCTCGAGTGTCTGCTTCTCTCCTTTCGACACACTCTCTCGTAGTGTCTCCATTCATCTTTCCTTCAGGGCATATTCTCTATACATTTGGGAGATCTTCTTTGGAAGTATCTGTTCTCTCATAACATGTCCAATTCAGTTGGGATGAAGGAGATGAGAAATATCAGAAAGAGGGGGGGGGGAGAAACGAGTGGAGAAATAGCGAGTGAGTTGCGGAGAATAGTGACCGACAGATAACTATAGATCAAACATTAAAACAAGTAAATTGCAGTGGAAACGCAGGAAAGGGTTTTTGTTTCGCGCAAAGTGTTTGAGAGATAGAAAACAGAGAGGGAGAGAAAGAAAAAGAAATAGAGCGAGCGAAAATGCGTGAGGAAGAGGGAAGACTCTTGAGACTCAGAGCAAGGGAAAATTTCTGGCTGGGGATATCGAAAAGCATTTCCATCATTTTCCTTGTGCTACGTAGTGCTCATCGAGGCAGATATGCACATATACGAGAATTCCGTCATGTTCCATTACTTTCGAATTTTTTCCCCAGATACTTCCTGAGATGAAAGGGGGGATAAAAAAGCGTCTTCTTCTCTTATTACAGATGAAAACACGAGACGAGAGTGTAGAATGAGTATCCAGCCCGCAAGAACAAACTAAAGGCGTTTGATGCAGATTCAGAACTTGCTCGATGCATAAACTTCTGAATTTCCAACCAAAAACATTCATCTTGGACGAATTAAAGCACTTTCAACGAGAACCGAGGGTTGAATAGTATTTCAAACAGACCCATTAGCGGACAGATATCTGCACAACGGATATTGGATTGTGATGATTTTAGTCTACTTCCAGTCGTCAGAAGCTTCTTCGAGCGTAGAACACTTTTGAGCCAGGTCGCAAAAAGCTTTTCGTGAAACTCAACAATCAGAGGATCAATACAATGAGTGGCAGAATTGAGCCTCGGGTTGATAACTTGTCCAAGATTCTTGTTGTGCGAGTCAGTGTCTCGAGTCTGAGCAGGCTATTTGTAGGCGCACAAAATCTTGACGGCGATTGCCGTCAATGTGTTCTCTTTTTTTCTCGTTACTCTGCAAGAAGCTTAGTTATACCTATATGTACTGCAATTTGATATTATCTGTCCGATTACGATTACTGTAGTTGAAACACAGTTTGTAACCAGTGAGTTCTGTCGAAAAAAGTGCATCTAATTTGACAAAAGTATGTTGCCTTTTTTTCAGAAATGTCTTCAGCAGAGTCCATAAAAGCTATTTGAAAGTTCTCACACTAAAGCTCGTAGAGGAGAGTTGCGCTTGTATTTCAAGCATTAGTAGGCACACAATATATCCAAAAAGGAAGTTGGGTAGGAAATAGAAGATGGATAGGCGAGAGAAATAGAGAAATGCTGAGGGCATGGCATCATGTGACAGATATGTTAGCGGCAAGAAGGAAAAGTGGACTGCATTAAAAGGGAGAAGGGGTGAGGTGGAAGGAGAAGGGGGTGAGGTGGAAGGAGAAGGGGGTGAGGTGGAAGGAGAAGGGGGTGAGGTGGAAGAAGAAGGGGGTGAGGTGGAAGGACGCAAGAAATTGCATAAATTAAGGGGTTTTGAAAGAGTAGTTAGAATATTGATGCTAGAGAAATTCAGGGCATCGCTGAATCAAGGGGCAGGATGAATCGATCTTAAAGGTTGATAGAGAGCAGGTGTGATTCATATGCGCCAGTTCATGCAGTGTTTAAGATTGGAAAATAGGGACAAAACATCCGAAAACAGCTTTAGGGGAAGATTGAACTTCATTTGATGAGAAGGTGGAAGAAAGAGGGGGGACGGATATAAGAAGATTATAAGGTAGAAGTTCAATGGGTAATATGAAAGAGATGAAAAAAGCAACAGTTAATAAAGAGTATGTCAAAGGAGCACGATCCTGAAAAGAAGAAAAGAAGAGAGGAACGAAGGGGGAGACTAGGGGGTAGTTGAAAGGAGAGGACCGGGGTGGGAGACTAGGGGGTAGTTGAAAGGTGAGGAACGGGGTGGGAGACTAGGGGGTAGTTGAAAGGAGAGGAATGGGGGAGACTAGGGGGTAGTTGAAATGAGAGGAACGGGGGGGGACTATGGGGGTAGTTGAAAGGAGAGGAACGGGGGGGACTAGGGGGTAGTTGAAAGAAGTCTCACTGCCATTCACTTCAACATACATATATAACGAGCTCAAAGAAGGTTAAAGAATGAACTTTAAACGGAAAACAACCAAATCGCCAACGAGGAACTGTCTATTTGCACACACTATGAGTATTATTATACAATGAGGCTTTTGCTTACTTGTTAATATTCATTGTTCCTTGAAAAAAGTTGAAAATATTTGAAAAATTTCTAAAAAGGAATACGACTAAAGATTGAGTACTGAAGATGAAGAGAGATAAAGAGAGTTAGATAGAGAGAGAAACAGACAGTGAGAGAAAGAGCGATAGAGACAGAGAATGAGACTAGTTAAGAGATGAAAAGGAGAGAAAATTGGAAAAAATGGGAATGGAAACCATGAAGCGAAGCCATTGGTAGCTATGGCTGCAGGAATATTATGCGGTTGCTGAGCCAAAAGTTATTGGCTGAGATAAGAGTAAATAGAGTGAGAGACATAGAGATATACTGAAAAAAAAGAGAAACAGGGAGACAGAGTGACCAAGGGACATATGTAGAGACGGAGAGAGAGAGAGACTTACATGAAAAGAGAAAAAAGACAAAGAGGCAAAAAAAGATAGATATGTATGTACGTATAGAGGCGTTTAAATAGAGGATAATTAAATAGGAGGACGTATAGAGAAAAATCTGCACGTTCCTTCCATTCGTCGTGGCGGAGAGCGGTCGACTCACTTCTCACTCTTCATTTCCATCACCAAGAATGGAGGATTCCGGTCTCTAGCGGAATTCGGACACCTCGAGGCCGTAATGTCCAAACCATGATCGACACTCCAGTCAACATTCAACGTTCTCATTCTTATGAACTGCCCGGAGAATCATATGGAGCTCTTCGATATGATGACGTTTCATGTCCCATGATCGAGAATAAAACGTTTGATTTCAATTGAATTGAAGAGGCGTTTATACGGAGAAACAGAGGTGGGAAGAGCCTTTTAAATAAAAAAATAATTGAAGGGAATGGTTTCGAAAACAATTATGAGCACACAAAAAGTTTTAAAAAAGGGGAAAAAAGGGCGCGAGTGAGGGGATCTATAAAGTAAGCTAATTGTATCACAACGATTATGTGAGTCACAGAGGCAGAAACCGAAAAGTTGCTAGAAAAATATGGCTTCTAGATAGAAATTTGACAAGAAGTTGCGGGGGGGGGGGGGCTAGTGATAGCTGAAAAACTATCAGAAAACAGCCCTAACTATTTTTCGAAAACTCAAAAATTTCCCTCGCTTTTCTCGCATAACTCTGCTTTACTGAGCTTAAATATTTATTGCCAGATAACATTTCGTATTTCCTGTCCTGGTAATCTTTTACTTTATTTTCACAATCTCTCTCTTTCGCTGTTTCTCTTTCTATTGACCATCTATTTCTTTGAAGTCTTCTATCTTTTCACTCTTTTCTCTCTTCTCTAATTTTCTCAGTTTTTCATCTCATTTTTATCTCAATATATATCAACAAGAAAACTTTTTTTTGGATTAAAAGAGTAGAGAAAAACGTAGTCCGAACACCAAAATGAGTATATGTTTGAGAAACTCAAAAACTGAATTTCGCATCGATAAAAGAGCTCAAAATAGATCATTATTTTTGTTGTTTTTCAAATGAAAAAGATCACGACAAGATGTAAAAGACAAGACAGTAAAGGCTCAGTTACAATGTTCAAAAGCAAATCAGCCATGTTAAGAAGAACCCCGATAGAATTAATTCAACCAAAAAATAACTATGCTCAGGCGTAATCGAACCCGCTCTTCTCTCTTACCAAGAAGACCGCTTAGCGAGAATATAAGTAAAATTGCGAGGGAAAAGTTGACAAAAAGTCTATTGTGTATGGGTGGGCAACTGTACAATCGGAGAAAAAAAAATTGCTTCAACAGTTTACAAAAAAATTAAAATTAAAATAACATCTCAAAGCTTATTAGGACATTTCTTACAATAACTAAAAGTTTTCTAGAATATTCAAATTAAATCTTTTGAGTTGTTCTCTCACAATATAACAATTTTTAAGCTACTAAAATTTAAATTCAAAGAAGATCAAAATGAATAATTTGTTAAACGCATTTGATTGAGAATCCAGTAGACGATACACTTTGATCTGTGTATTTCCTTGATGATGAGAAGGCTGAGACTTCGAACGTTTCGCTTTAAGAACAATATGTTTACGGATACAATTGTTTTGTAATTCTACCCTTAGCAAAACGAGGATAGAGTTTTTTTAAAAATCAAATAGTTAAACGTTTTAAATTCAGTGATTATTGATTAATAAGAAATCTTCAAAAAAGGTCAATTTTAAGAAATTCACTTACAATCTTTTTTGCAGATACCTCGAAACCTCGAAGAGAAAGATCTCAAACACCTTTTCGAGCAGTTCGGAAAAATTTACGAATTTACTATTTTGAAGGTCAGTTTTGTAATGATGAGAAAGCGTGGTAAAATGTTGATTTGTTCTTGCTTTTTTATTATATCAGAGGAAAGAGTTTATTTTTACTACATTTGTAAAAGTCATTTAAAGATATCTAAGATATGAGATACCTGATTTAAGGATATACAATAAAAGAAACGTCTAACTATTCCAGTGAAGCG
>OZ057407.1:7091791-7124779 GCA_964056735.1 Allodiplogaster pararmata
TTCGAAAACGTCAATTTGAAAATGTCTGAAGGCAGATTTTTATTTATTTTACCCATCGAATTAATTCATCCCGGAATTTTCATACTTACTAAATTTTTTAGTTTTTCTGTCTAAAGGTTAGTAATACTCAAATGGAACCTTTTCAAACAAAGCTTTTAACATTCAGCTTCTTGCTCATCACGCCAATACCGAATTAATTGATGCATTCATCGCACAGAGGAATTCTATTGAGTTGAATGGGATCAAACCTAGTCTCTCTCTCTCTCTCTCTCTCTCTCTCTCTCTCTCTCTCTCTCTCTCTCTTTCTTTCTTTCTTTCTTTCTCTCTCTCTCTTCTCTCTCTCTCTCTCTCTCTCTCTCTCTCTCTCTCTCTCTCTCTCTCTTACCGAAACAATCGCGTTAATGTTAATTAGTGAAGTCCTCAAACACTTGGTTTTGAATATGGATTGGACTGAAAAAAACGAGACGAGAAAAATCTCGAAAAAACGAGACGAGAAAACGAGACCAAAATCTAGTGCAGTAACTAAGACTGAAAAACTACTGCCCTCAGACTTTTTGAGCGTCACACAAAATAGAACGGAAAAAAAAGAAGTTAGTTTGAAGCAGTGAGTAAACGTTGGAAGAGTGAACAAAATTCAAGTAAGAAAAATCGTAGTGATATCGTTGTATAAAAACCCATAAATAATGTACATAAAGAGATCGAAGGGAAGTGATAGAGAAAACGAACCATGGATAAGATACTCACGAAGATTACAGCGAACCGAGCCGTGATGAGCTTATACGTGATAATCGCTGGTGGAAATGGATCAAAAAGCACTCACCTAATTGACGAGAGTATTGATTGGAATACAAATTAGAGAGAAAAGCTGACCGTCTTTGTGAGCCTTCTCACTTAGTAACTTCCCTTATCATAATTAAAATCAGTCTTGCTTAGAGTTAGCGACTTCAAGACGTCTAAGCCGAAGTCTATGCTAAAACGGGAAATTGACTAAAGTGAAATATAAAGAGTAGTCACTTAAACCGCGACATTCTTTCGCTGAAACCTTTTCTTCTCTATCTTTTTCTCACTCTTCTCTGTCTTTTATTATTTCCTCTCTTTATTTTTCTCAGTCTTTGCTCTATGATGCCCCTTCTTTCACTCTCTTCAAAAGAGAATAGAAAGCTTCTCGCTACAGTTTCTGGGCCTTATATCTCCTCAAGTGACTTCACATCGCTTCTACTTTCTACTTTCTCTATCATCTTTGAGAACTTTCTCTCTATACTTCTCTTACTCTCTCTTTCTTTTTTCCTCTCTTTTTTCTCAATCTTTCTATACCTCTCTTTTTCTCTCTTTCTCGTCTCTCGTTATGCTTCTTTATGTTCTCCACCTCTTCCTGCTCTCTCCCTTTATCTCTTCATTGACGACCCTCTTCTCTAACTCCCACCGCTCCGTAAATGCAGTTAGGTATGGTCGGTCGGTTATTTCGTCCTTTCGCTTTATTCTCTCCTCCTTTTTTCGTGCTCTTCCCTTCTCCGACTACTCCGCTCTTTCTTCGAATTTAGCTTTCTCTCGCTCTCATTCTCTTCTCTCTTGTTTTGTCACCGTCGCGCGCCTTGAGGCACATTGAATTGAATTCTTCTTCACAGAAAAGAAAGCGTCTTGGTCTCAGCATTTAGATAAAGTTGAAAAGGAGAAAGGGACTGCGAATGAGGTTTAGGAATATCGGAAGGACTTGATAAGGAATGAGATAGAACTAGAGAGTTAAAAAGGCAGGGAGAGACTGGGAGAGAGACAGCAAGAAAGAGTGAGAGAGAGAGAAAAAATAAAGAGAGAGAGGAGACTTTTTGCTAAAACTAAAGCAAAATGATTGCTAAAATTAAAGAGAAAGAGAGAGAGAGAGAGAGAAAGAGAGAGAGAGAGAGAAAGAGAGAGAGAGAGAGAATGAGATAGATAGATAAAAAAGTGTAAAAAGAGAGAAAAAGAATCAGTAGAGAACAGTAAGAGAAGAGATAGAGTTGAATTTTGTGCACCTTCTGGGACTGCCTCTCTGTATTCCACGCAGTCCGACGGCCCATTTCCCCAAGTTCCTGTAAATTCAAGCTTTGCTTTTCCATTTCAATCCAACTATTGTATCATCACAAGTTACCTTCAACATTGGTTCCCAATGAGCATTATTTTCCATCCACCATTAAGGAACTTCTATGGAGAAAATCGTATGAATATTTTCTACATATACTGGAAAACCGTTGTCTTCTTAGGAAGATCAATATGCCATGCGTAATCATACTTAGACTATTATTCATACTTTCAAAGTTTCTAAATATGAATACAGATGAACAGAGCGATGCAAGTGAAGCCAGCCGATACGGAGAGTAGGCCTCAGACCCCCAAAGGAAGCGATGACAGGTTCGCACTCTACACTTCGAAAACGGGACGTGAACATTGAAAGTATTACTAGCATAGCTTTAGATATATGAATATTCATATTATGCTTGTTTGTAAAGTGATTAGTCATACTTATAAATGTATACATATGTTCGATTTCTATAACTTATTTTTCGTGTAGTTCTGCCTTTCTTTTGCTTTCGAGCCTTTTTTGCAATTTTTGAGCCTTCTTTCAATTTCAACTACGTACATATATGGGATCAAAATTTTTCCAAAGATACAGTTTGTAAAGTCAAGTCACAAAAAGAACAATCATCCTTTACCTCAGTTTTTCAAATCGTATTCTTGATTTAAATTTTGAGTTGTTTTGTACTCTTGATCAAATTGGGATCATAAAAAAAGTCTTGCTTCAAATGTTCTAATCGATGTGCGACAACCGAATCGCACTTTCTTGCACTTCAATCGTAGTCGGAAGGCCGATAAGCCTAAGCCTCGAATCTTCTATAGCATCGATAGTCATTAATAGACTTTTGATACAGCTCTCGCAAGCTCTTCGTGGGCATGTTGAGCAAGAAGCAATCAGAAGAAGACGTCAGAGCTCTCTTCCGACCTTTTGGAGAATTGGATGAAGTCAGCCTTCCATTCTAGCTCGTCTCCATTCTAGCCCATTCTAGCTCGCCTTCCATTCTATCTGGAGAATATTATAAAATTGAACAAAACAACTGATAGGATCGCTGCAAGCGTTATCTAGAATGATTTTCCGAGGGCAGAAAAAACATTTTTAGTTAAAAGACTCATTCGAATGCAGATTTGGCACTAGAATGGAATTACGGTCACGTCTGAGAGTTGGAAAGTGTTCAAGGATTCATTCAATAGTTCATATATGTATAATTCTGATTGATAATTTTTATCGCGAAAATATGGCGTTCTCAGATTCATCGTTAACATTGTTTACAGGAAGAGAATTACATGAAACTTGATCACAGAAATAGGCAAATGTGTAATAGCGCTAAAAAGTTTTTGTACATCGCACACACTCAACGTTTTCATTTCATAGTTGAGGCCACGATATCATATCTTCAAAGTAAGCACGGGAAGGAAGAGAACGAAGCAACCGATTATAAAAGAAGTGTGGGTTAAACATGAGAAGAGAGGATGGAGAACGGTAGCTCAAATGTAGTTATCAGGTATAATTTAAGGATATGCCAATTTTCGATTAGAATATTTTTTGTGAGTACAGTTGGATTTGCCTGACTGTATGACTACACAGGTGACAGTCTTACGTGGAGCAGACGGTCAGTCAAAAGGGTGCGCATTCGTCAAATTCGTATCAGGTACAACATGTATTCTTTATTTTTCATCGAAGAATTTTTTTTCACGGAAGTTGTCGGATACAAAACTCTTTCGATGAAAACTTTTTCAACTTTTCTTTTACCTTTTCACAACTTTTTATTAAACATCATTCGTTATTAATACTGAATTCAGATTTCGTATGTGACATTGATCTGAGAACAAAACTATTTTAAAGTTTTAAAAGTGAGGCCAGTTTTTGTCTACAGCGAAGAAGCTTCTGATCTTGACAGGATTTGCAATTTCATTTATCCAAAATTCAAACGCTTTTTCTTGAAGTCAGGTTCATTAACATGAATTGCTGTAATTTAAATGTCTTCCGATCAATGAAATAGTTTATTTATTCACTCATCTCATTAAAACTGGTGTCTTATTGAAACAGTAAGAGGTGCAAGGTGCTGAAATGATTGAAAAGAGACGAACTTACAAAATCATTCCTGCAAGAAGCTTGCTCTTTGCTGTCAGACATTATCGACTTTCTGAATGCAGGGTACGACGCACAAATGGCGATAACCTCTTTACACGGAAGCCAAACAATGCAAGGAGCCACTTCTTCTCTTGTTGTCAAATTTGCTGACACCGAGAAAGAGCGACAGGTTTCCACAGACGAAAATAAACAACTTCGGTTATACGTATTGTCAAATTCCATTATATATCTTATAAACATTATGCTTAAACATTCATATCACATTCCTGATTGCTATATGACCTCTTATAGATGATATGATATATTTTGTTTTATCATGTATGATTAACTCATCTAAAATGAGTCAAATATAATGAAAACTCATACATACATACAGGGTGCGGCTAAAGTATGTAACGGCGGTTATTAACCATTTATTTTTTAGAACAAGCAAGCAAATCAAGTCTTTAGTATAAAAATATTAATTGCATACAGGTTTATTAACAATTATGAAAAGTTATTCGATTCGGCCTCCTCTTTCTCTTACAACATGGCTGAGACTATCCTCGAATTGCTGGACCGTGTCTCGCAAGTATTCATCAGAAAGGTTGTT
Source organism: Allodiplogaster pararmata (assembly GCA_964056735.1). Classification (NCBI taxonomy): domain Eukaryota; kingdom Metazoa; phylum Nematoda; class Chromadorea; order Rhabditida; family Diplogasteridae; genus Allodiplogaster; species Allodiplogaster pararmata. The sequence continues at coordinate 7,096,525 of OZ057407.1, forward strand.
CCATTCTGTGGCCAGGCGGGCCTTGAGAACATTCAAATTTTTAGGAGTTGTAGCGCAGACCTTGGACTGTATATATCCTCAAACTCAAAAATCCACAGGGTTCAGGTAGGAAGAGGAAGCGGGTCATTCGGACTTAGTCAAAAAGGCCGGAATGTTTGCTGCTCACCAATCTTGAGTGAAAGAGCTTCGTCTTGCTGGAAGACATACTTCTCTCCTTTGAAATGAGCATCTGCCCAGGGCTTCAATACATTTCCAATACTTTTTCCGATGTCGATCTATTTTGAAGTTTTCTTCAAAGAAGAACGCGGAGTCTTGCCTGAGGAGCAAATTGCTCCCCACTCCATAACCTGAGCAGGGTGTTGAGTTCTTTCGATGCATCTGCCTTTTTTATCAGCCTTCAGAGAAGTGTGAGCAAGAACGCGTTTGTTTTGGGGGTGGAACTCCTCTTCTGCTTTGAATAATCTTTCTGATGAATACCTGCGAGACACGGTCCATCAATTCGAGCACCGTCTCAGGCATGTTGTGAGAGAAAGAGGAGGCCAAATCGAATAATTTTTCGCAATTGTTACTAAACCTGTATGCAATAAATATTTTTATACTAAAGACTTGACTTGGTTGCTTTTTCTATAAAAAAAATACAATTTGTTAATAACCACCGTTCCATACTTTAGCCGCCCCCTGTACCTTTATTTTTTGTACAAACTGGGTTATAGAAAAACTTGACAGTAATTTTACAAATTCTTGCAGTAATTACTATTTTCCTGCCTAGCTCTTACGTCACAGGATAGTAAAAATGCTGACCTTTTTAGATACAAAAACATTAGTTTTTGGGTTGAACAAGCTATGTTAGCTGTTTTTGCTCGAAAGGGGTTGATGCATTGGCTGCATAAGTTGATGCATTGGCTTTGAACAGGCTCCTTACCAGGTGCGACGAATGCAACAAATGGCCGCCCAGATGGGGATGCTCAATCCGGTCCTTGCAGGGCAGGTTAAACATCTCATCTCTTGAAATTAACACAAATACCCAGAAATCATTCATTTATTCAGCCATGAAGTCATTCTATTATTCACTTAATCAATTACTCATTAAATTAATCATTGATTCATTCTTTGATTCATTCGTACAGAAAACATTCTTTTTTCCCAGATGTCCCATGACATCAAGAATAAAGCGTTTTAACTGAATAGAAATGAATATGAGATAAAAGATTCAATTAAAGTATTTGAAAAGCTCCAAAAAAAAAACATCACTGAGAGTTGCCCGCAATTTTTCTGCAGTACTAATGTAAAACGTGAATCATACAAGAATCGAAACAAAAAGTGGGAGTAAAAAATTGATAGATTAATGGTAATGAGCAATGCATGAATAGTCATGGATTGATAGATTAATGGTAATGAGCAATGCATGAATAGTCATGGATTGATAGATTAATGGTAATGAGCAATGCATGAATAGTCATGGATTATTCTACATAATAGATTAATGGTAATGAGCAATGTATGAATAGTCATGGATTATTCTACATAATAGATTAATGGTAATGAGCAATGCATGAATAGTCATGGATTATTCTACATAATAGATTAATGGTAATGAGCAATGTATGAATAGTCATGGATTATTCTACATAATAGATTAATGGTAATGAGCAATGCATGAATAGTCATGGATTGATAGATTAATGGTAATGAGCAATGCATGAATAGTCATGGATTATTCTACATAATAGATTAATGGTAATGAGCAATGTATGAATAGTCATGGATTATTCTACATAATAGATTAATGGTAATGAGCAATGCATGAATAGTCATGGATTATTCTACATAATAGATTAATGGTAATGAGCAATGTATGAATAGTCATGGATTATTCTACATAATAGATTAATGGTAATGAGCAATGCATGAATAGTCATGGATTGATAGATTAATGGTAATGAGCAATGCATGAATAGTCATGGATTATTCTACATAATAGATTAATGGTAATGAGCAATGCATGAATAGTCATGGATTATTCTACATAATAGATTAATGGTAATGAGCAATGCATGAATAGTCATGGATTGATAGATTAATGGTAATGAGCAATGCATGAATAGTCATGGATTATTCTACATAATATTAATGGTAATGAGCAATGCATGAATAGTCATGGATTATTCTACATAATAGATTAATGGTAATGAGCAATGCATGAATAGTCATGGATTATTCTACATAATAGATTAATGGTAATGAGCAATGTATGAATAGTCATGGATTGATAGATTAATGGTAATGAGCAATGCATGAATAGTCATGGATTATTCTACATAATAGATTAATGGTAATGAGCAATGCATGAATAGTCATGGATTATTCTACATAATAGATTAATGGTAATGAGCAATGCATGAATAGTCATGGATTGATAGATTAATGGTAATGAGCAATGCATGAATAGTCATGGATTATTCTACATAATATTAATGGTAATGAGCAATGCATGAATAGTCATGGATTATTCTACATAATAGATTAATGGTAATGAGCAATGCATGAATAGTCATGGATTATTCTACATAATAGATTAATGGTAATGAGCAATGTATGAATAGTCATGGATTATTCTACATAATAGATTAATGGTAATGAGCAATGCATGAATAGTCATGGATTGATAGATTAATGGTAATGAGCAATGCATGAATAGTCATGGATTATTCTACATAATAGATTAATGGTAATGAGCAATGTATGAATAGTCATGGATTATTCTACATAATAGATTAATGGTAATGAGCAATGCATGAATAGTCATGGATTGATAGATTAATGGTAATGAGCAATGCATGAATAGTCATGGATTATTCTACATAATAGATTAATGGTAATGAGCAATGCATGAATAGTCATGGATTATTCTACATAATAGATTAATGGTAATGAGCAATGCATGAATAGTCATGGATTGATAGATTAATGGTAATGAGCAATGCATGAATAGTCATGGATTATTCTACATAATATTAATGGTAATGAGCAATGCATGAATAGTCATGGATTATTCTACATAATAGATTAATGGTAATGAGCAATGCATGAATAGTCATGGATTATTCTACATAATAGATTAATGGTAATGAGCAATGTATGAATAGTCATGGATTATTCTACATAATAGATTAATGGTAATGAGCAATGCATGAATAGTCATGGATTGATAGATTAATGGTAATGAGCAATGCATGAATAGTCATGGATTATTCTACATAATAGATTAATGGTAATGAGCAATGCATGAATAGTCATGGATTATTCTACATAATAGATTAATGGTAATGAGCAATGCATGAATAGTCATGGATTGATAGATTAATGGTAATGAGCAATGCATGAATAGTCATGGATTATTCTACATAATATTAATGGTAATGAGCAATGCATGAATAGTCATGGATTATTCTACATAATAGATTAATGGTAATGAGCAATGTATGAATAGTCATGGATTATTCTACATAATAGATTAATGGTAATGAGCAATGCATGAATAGTCATGGATTGATAGATTAATGGTAATGAGCAATGCATGAATAGTCATGGATTATTCTACATAATAGATTAATGGTAATGAGCAATGCATGAATAGTCATGGATTATTCTACATAATAGATTAATGGTAATGAGCAATGCATGAATAGTCATGGATTGATAGATTAATGGTAATGAGCAATGCATGAATAGTCATGGATTATTCTACATAATATTAATGGTAATGAGCAATGCATGAATAGTCATGGATTATTCTACATAATAGATTAATGGTAATGAGCAATGCATGAATAGTCATGGATTATTCTACATAATAGATTAATGGTAATGAGCAATGTATGAATAGTCATGGATTATTCTACATAATAGATTAATGGTAATGAGCAATGCATGAATAGTCATGGATTGATAGATTAATGGTAATGAGCAATGCATGAATAGTCATGGATTATTCTACATAATAGATTAATGGTAATGAGCAATGTATGAATAGTCATGGATTATTCTACATAATAGATTAATGGTAATGAGCAATGCATGAATAGTCATGGATTGATAGATTAATGGTAATGAGCAATGCATGAATAGTCATGGATTATTCTACATAATAGATTAATGGTAATGAGCAATGCATGAATAGTCATGGATTATTCTACATAATAGATTAATGGTAATGAGCAATGCATGAATAGTCATGGATTGATAGATTAATGGTAATGAGCAATGCATGAATAGTCATGGATTATTCTACATAATATTAATGGTAATGAGCAATGCATGAATAGTCATGGATTATTCTACATAATAGATTAATGGTAATGAGCAATGCATGAATAGTCATGGATTATTCTACATAATAGATTAATGGTAATGAGCAATGTATGAATAGTCATGGATTATTCTACATAATAGATTAATGGTAATGAGCAATGCATGAATAGTCATGGATTGATAGATTAATGGTAATGAGCAATGCATGAATAGTCATGGATTATTCTACATAATAGATTAATGGTAATGAGCAATGCATGAATAGTCATGGATTATTCTACATAATAGATTAATGGTAATGAGCAATGCATGAATAGTCATGGATTGATAGATTAATGGTAATGAGCAATGCATGAATAGTCATGGATTATTCTACATAATATTAATGGTAATGAGCAATGCATGAATAGTCATGGATTATTCTACATAATAGATTAATGGTAATGAGCAATGTATGAATAGTCATGGATTATTCTACATAATAGATTAATGGTAATGAGCAATGCATGAATAGTCATGGATTGATAGATTAATGGTAATGAGCAATGCATGAATAGTCATGGATTATTCTACATAATAGATTAATGGTAATGAGCAATGCATGAATAGTCATGGATTATTCTACATAATAGATTAATGGTAATGAGCAATGTATGAATAGTCATGGATTATTCTACATAATAGATTAATGGTAATGAGCAATGCATGAATAGTCATGGATTGATAGATTAATGGTAATGAGCAATGCATGAATAGTCATGGATTATTCTACATAATAGATTAATGGTAATGAGCAATGTATGAATAGTCATGGATTATTCTACATAATAGATTAATGGTAATGAGCAATGCATGAATAGTCATGGATTGATAGATTAATGGTAATGAGCAATGCATGAATAGTCATGGATTATTCTACATAATAGATTAATGGTAATGAGCAATGCATGAATAGTCATGGATTATTCTACATAATAGATTAATGGTAATGAGCAATGCATGAATAGTCATGGATTGATAGATTAATGGTAATGAGCAATGCATGAATAGTCATGGATTATTCTACATAATATTAATGGTAATGAGCAATGCATGAATAGTCATGGATTATTCTACATAATAGATTAATGGTAATGAGCAATGCATGAATAGTCATGGATTATTCTACATAATAGATTAATGGTAATGAGCAATGTATGAATAGTCATGGATTATTCTACATAATAGATTAATGGTAATGAGCAATGCATGAATAGTCATGGATTGATAGATTAATGGTAATGAGCAATGCATGAATAGTCATGGATTATTCTACATAATAGATTAATGGTAATGAGCAATGCATGAATAGTCATGGATTATTCTACATAATAGATTAATGGTAATGAGCAATGCATGAATAGTCATGGATTGATAGATTAATGGTAATGAGCAATGCATGAATAGTCATGGATTATTCTACATAATATTAATGGTAATGAGCAATGCATGAATAGTCATGGATTATTCTACATAATATTAATGGTAATGAGCAATGTATGAATAGTCATGGATTATTCTACATAATAGCCATAGAGTTTTTGCTGAATAGTCAATGTTTTGAATTATGATAACAATAATATTCCCCTGGCCAATTTTTGCCTTCCGGTAGTACGCTGATCACCTGAATTGAGAATCGGACCTATACCGGAAGAATTAGCGGCTGCTCTCAGGGTAACTGCTTGTGTCTAAGTGAAGGAAGAGTGAGGTTTTTGTCTAAGTTTGTTGAGTGGACCTGTTTGGGTCGTGAGTCAATTGGGTGGACCTGTTTGGGTAGGGAGTCATTTGGGTGGACCTGTTTGGGTAGGGGGTTATTTAGGTGGACCTGTTTGGGTCGTGAGTCATTTGGGTGGATCTGTTTGGGTAGGGAGTTATTTGGGTGGATCTGTTTGGGTCGTGAGTCATTTGGGTGGACCTGTTTGGGTTGTGAGTCATTTGTGTGGACCTGATTGGGTAGGGAGTTATTTGGATGGATCTGTATGAGTCGCGAGTCATTTGAGTGGACCTGTTTGGGTCGTGAGTCATTTGGGTGGACCTGTTTGGGTAGGGAATCATTTGGGTGGACCTGTTTGGGTATGGAGTCATTTGGGTGGACCTGTTTGGGCCGTGAGTCATTTGGGTGGACCTGTTTGGGTATAGAGTTATTTGGGTGGATCTGTTCGGGTCTGTGTCAAACTTCAACCTCATTCCATAGTCAGAAGACCCTAAGATGATGCCACATCCGGGTACCCGATCCTTACACTTAAAAGTTATACTATGATTTAGAATTAAATTGCCTCGTGTAAAAGCCGTGACCTCTGAATAAGAGGAAAGAGGACCATATTGTATGTGTTATAATATTTCAACCATATCTGAAAAAATCAAAACACTGTAACTTTAAGGTATGAATATTCATACTTTTCTGTTTGAAGCAATGAAATAAAGAATAATTTATAATGAATGACTAGTTTAATGCACCTTCTGTCAAAGCCTTCTCGATCCTCATCAAAGTCTATTTATATATTACGCAGAACAATAAAAACAGAAAAATACAGAACCATGGAAACAGAAGATCATACACACGAGGAGAAACAATCGATTCATTTCATATTTGAGATGCTGCAGCAGCAGGCAATGGCTACAACAGCTCAGCCAGCGGCCGCTCTCTTTCCCGTCAATCTGGCTACAGGGGCGCACCCTTCACATGTTGCTTTTCATTCATTCATTCATTAATTAATTCATTCATTCATTCATTCATTAATTAATTCATTCATTCATTCATTCATTCATTCATTCATTCATTCATTCATTCATTCATTCATTCATTCATTCATTCATTCATTCATTCATTCATTCATTCATTCATTCATTAATTCATTCATTCATTAATTCATTCATTCATTCATTCATTCATTCATTCATTCATTCATTCATTCATTCATTCATTCATTCATTCATTCATTCATTCATTCATTCATTCATTCATTCATTCATTCATTCATTCATTCATTCATTCATTCATTCATTCATTCATTCATTCATTCATTCATTCATTCATTCATTCATTCATTCATTCATTCATTCATTCATTCATTCATTCATTCATTCATTCATTCATTCATTCATTCATTCATTCATTCATTCATTCATTCATTCATTCATTCATTCATTCATTCATTCATTCATTCATTAATTCATTCATTTATTCATTCATTCATTCATTCATTCATTCATTCATTCATTCATTCATTTTTACCATTAATTCATTCATTCATTCATTTATTCATTCATTCATTCATTCATTCATTCATTCATTCATTCATTTTTACCATTAATTCATTCATTCATTCATTCATTCATTCATTCATTCATTTCTACCATTAATTCATTCATTCATTCATTCATTCATTCATTCATTTTTACCATTAATTCATTCATTCATTCATTCATTCATTCATTCATTCATTTTTACCATTCATTCATTCATTCATTCATTCATTCATTCATTCATTCATTTTTACCATTCATTCATTCATTCATTTTTACCATTCATTCATTCATTCATTCATTCATTCATTCATTCATTTTTAACATTCATTCATTCATTCCTTTTTACCATTAATTCACTCGTTAATATCCTTCATAAATGTGTTATTTATATACTCACTCATTAATTCATTGTATGATTAACTTATTCATACGTTCCGTTCTTCAATTATTTATAAAGTAAATTGAATTAAGTTTCTTCATCTCCAAATGATAACTTTCTTAGCTAACACTTCCTCGAATAGGTCCTCTATATGTAAATATAATTAAGGAAGGTTGAACATGTCACACACAAAGAGAAATAGTGGGTTCTAATGTACGGAATCTTTTCACAATTGAAATGCTGCAAAAGTTCTCGTGAAGTTGATTTCTTCTAGTATATGCAACTGCAACAAGGGGCAGCTTCCAATCAACTTCTCGCTCAATCAGCGGCTCTGCAGCATTTGCAGCAACTCTCACAGGCTTATCCTGGTCCGTTAGTCCCCTAATTGCACGCAACCCTTTTAGGAAAGTTTTCTCTTGAAGCATATCAGAATTGGATTAACTGTTATCAGAATTGGATTAACAAACTTCTTCAGGTAAAATTACAGTTAACAATTAACAGATTTACATTTAATAAATAACTTAAAAGCGCATTGACCAGCCAGCATTCAATGAGTAACTTTGGAGCAGGAATCCAGCAGCATTCAATGAGTAACTTTGGAGCAGGAATTCAGCAGCTTAGATCATACGATCTATCAAAGGATTTAAAAACTTTGATCATACGATTACTTATGTAATCTATAATTTGATAGTAAGATTTCTTAAAAAAATTGGAGAAAAAACTTATAATTGTCGATAGAATGTTCGAAAACACAGCTTCTAATCTATACCTCAAACAACTCTTTTTATTTTAGCCTTTTTAGGAGTGGGCGCGAGTAATGCGGCTGCAGCCGTTGCAGCAGCCGCTGGCAACTCCGCAGCCACTCCCTCCACCTCTAACTCCTTCTCGCAGCTGCAACTGCTGGCGGCACAGCAACAGGCAGCTGCGGCTGCTGCAGCCGCTGCAGCCAACGCTCAGCAGCAGGCGTCCGCCGACTTCAACTACTCCAGTCAGTCAAAAATAAATTATTTCATTCGCAAAATATTTTTAAAAGGTCATGAAAGCTCTTCAGAAAAAGAACTGGCAAGTTAAAACTCTTTTTTGCCTGGAGCACAGAGCTGTTTTTGCCATACAGGTTGCTTTTTGCCAAAACTAAAAAAAATATGAGAAAAGGCTAACTATGGAGAGGAGTCGAGAGAGTAGTATGAAAACTAGAGATTTTCACACAAAAAGAATGCATATCTCTAACTTTTGAAGAGGTAACTTCCTCATAGACCCTTTTCTGAGTATGAGTTATTAAAAAAACCTACATAGTAATCTCTTCTTTAAATTCAGTGAGAGCGCTGAGAGTAGAAAATTTTTTATAAACAAGTTTAAGAAAGCCGAAACTTTTTCAGTGCAATTTCCAATTTTCTGCCTACTTCAGAGCGATAATATTGATATTCACTCAAACCAAGAATAAGGAAAACTCCAGGAAATCAAATAAATGAACTTAACCTGCAATAACGAATGTAAAGTTCTCGTAAGGTATCGGAAACTTTTTCTGAACCTTTTCTTTAAAAAATCCTGAAATTTTTTTCGGAACTCAAAAAAAAACAAATAGCAGTTCATTAGCTGCTGCAGTTGTGAAGTTTTCTACCAGGCCAATAATGGAGATAGTTTACTTTCTCAAGCAGAACAAATGGCAAAAAATTGAAGTTTCAGCCACGAGCCAATTATTCAACAAAATCTATCGATGATGTCCGTGTTTCGGAAAATTGACATTCCCAGAAGTTACATGAAATACGTGGGAGAAGATGGAATGAAAAAATTCTAGAGACAAGTCAAATTTACATCGTGTACTTGAGGATTCTTCGAGCTGCAATCATCAGCTGCGAGCGCGGCCGTTTCCTGCGCGGGCCCCTCAGTCTCCAACTCGCAGCACCATGAGCTGAGCGCCGCCGCTCAGCATTATGCCTTCGCAGCCGGCGGCGCATCCAACGCAGCTGCAGCTTATCCATTCATGGGCTTAGAGCACCAGGCGGCCGCTGCAGCCGCTGCAAGTAGGCATCGCTTGCAGTTCATTAAATTATCGCAGCTCACCTGCACTTGTAAAAAAAAACAACTTTAAGCGACCGCTCATCTGAATGGGTGGCTGAGAATAATGAGTGTTGCCGAGTTTCTTTCTCTTTCATTTGCCTTCAACCTATTGCTCGTCCCTCCACCCGAAGGAGCGGTCGTTTTTTGAAACTTTATAAATATGCAGGTGAACTTAAATTCCTACGACTGATATTTTTGATAACCAGATCAGCTAATAAACTCTTGTGAGCTGTTCAACTCACAAAGATCGAATTTTTCTTTTAATCTAGTTAACTTACTTAACTTGTCCAAACTAGCTATGCTTTTTTTCAATTAGATTTTTTCTATCGGAATCATGAATTATCTTACATTATGCGCTCGTTGATTCGAAAAAATTTCGAAACTCACATGTGAAATCCCACTTTCTTGTAGAGCTCGTGAAGAATGATACAAGCGGTGAACAGGGAGAGCCACACATTTGATTTTTTTTCTGACTACCAAAACTTTAAGCATGAGTTGTCATACCGAGCATGACTCGAGTAGTCGATATGGACATGACTTTTGATAGACTCTCCAAAGCACAAGTATTCACGCGTGGCATCCTTTACGCTTCATGGCTGGTTTTTTTGGTTTCCTTGCCACATCCTGTGTGTTTGTGAATCAGCGAGATTTTTCCTCTCTATTCTCTTGCCTGTACAATAGTGTAGAAATGCTGGCGTCTTTTCGTGACTGACTCTCAGCATGACTGACTCTCAGCATGAACCTTGTCAATAATCTTCTAAAGTTGCATAAAAGCTAATCTTTATAGTCGATAAAACGTGGGCTCAAGCTGGGAAATGTTTTGTCGGACTGAGAATGAGCCTGTATGTGAACTTAACTGATTTTGTTCTTCGGCTCCGAGTTTGATACGTACCAAAACGTACCTGTTGTTGCCCCGCAGTCTTTTATTGTAGAGTGTAAACGCGATTGTTTTTTTTTGCTGCAGTAAACCCTTGTACTGAATGAGGGAAATACTACAGATAAGTAAACTTTGACTCTAAAAAACTCTGAAATTTGCGTAATGCGGGAAAGAGACTCAATTCTGGCCGTCTACGCCCATAAATACCCAAACCGAGGCTCCACATTCACACCAAGCGGAGCCCAAGTGTACTGTAATCGTAAAAACTTGAAGTTGTCGTACTCGTTCGTGCTTCTCCTTTCCTCGTTCCGTGTTGTAGATGCGCAGCTGTCATTCGCGGCTGCAGCGGCGCCTTCCACTCTGGCACTGCAGCAGGTGCTGGCCATGCAGCATGCGGCACTCCTCCCACTGGCGGCGCCCAAAGAAGGTTTGTGTGTTGAGAAGTACGGTTGTTCTGCTTTGTAGAGCACATAGGCGTTTTTTAAATTGAAACTATCGCACGGGCAAAAGCTAGTCCACGAGGCGGCATCGAACCGTGCTGTCTCTCTTTTCGGAGTGATTGCGTTACCTCTACAATACCGAGGAAACAATGCTAATCCGTGCGATAGTGCTATATGCAAGGCTCAATGACCTTTTTTTGATTTCTTTTTGCTTAGAGAACCGCACGACACTCAAACTTAATCCGTCGCTCCCTTGAACCCATGAGTATGTACATACACCAACAGCACTCGATGTTAAGTTTACATTTTCGTAAAAGAAGGCGAGTGCTATCGGGTGTAGATGAGAAGTTCAGAAGCATAACTCGTGCTGGTAGATAGTGTTATCGACTTGCAATTAGTTTGGTCCCTAGGGCCACGTCTTCTTGATTCTTGTCTATACATAGATCACGACTCCCAACGGATTCCATAATACCTCAGTGAGGTCATACTCTTATTTATCGTAGTGAGACCCATGAAAGTAAACGGACTTGGGAGTTTTCTCAATACGGAGCACTTTATGGTAACTTACTTTTAAAACGCCTCATTTCTGCTCTCTGATATAAACTCTGCAGCAGGGTTACTCCTCAATCCTTATGGGCATACGCAAATCCTGCTCCTATAGCCTCAAATCTTCAAATATCCCAAGATTTTATCTCTCTGAATCCCTAAAATGACCAGCTGCCTCACGATTTTTGGTGTGTGCCTGAACACGAATGAAAGAGTGTTTACAATCCTTTTTTTTTCGTAGTGAAGCAGTTGTTGTACAAGTCGCTGTTGATTTTTTCACCTCATTTTTCTCTCTCTTACTCCATCTTCTCTCTTTTTCTCTTATAGTCGTTGTCACAGTCTTACTGTCAATTTCTCTCTCTCTTACTCTCTTACTCTCTCCCTCTCTCACTCTCTCCCTCTCTCACTCCCTCTTTCTCTCACTCTCTCCCTCTCTCACTCTCTCCCTCTCTCACTCTCTCCCTCTCTCACTCTCTCCCTCTCTCACTCTCTCCCTCTTACCTTATCACTCTTTTCTTTCTTTTTCTCTCTCTTTCTTGTTTTCCACTCTTCTCAATCAGTTTCTTGTTTTTAAAAAAAATTGGCCTCTATTTTCTTGAGAAGTCTTGCTCTTTCTCTCTATATATATCTCTAAATCCCTCTCTTTCTCTCTCTTTATCTCTCTCTCTCTCGTTCTCTCTTCCTCTTTTTGCTCTTCTAATAGAGTTCAATAAGTCGCATAATATCTTTGATTACAGCAGAGCTGAGATGATTACATAAAAGACAGGAAAAAAACAGTTGATTCATTCTGTTCAGAAAGTGTTTTGTATTTAAAAAAAAAGTAATTTTTCGCAGAAAAGTTCAGTGCTCCTTTACAAAGAAACCTCATCAATACATCATCATGCGTATGCCTAATTAAAAGTCGACAGAGTAACTAAGCTGTTTGATATTTATTAAGTGAGACTAAATTTATCCCAAATAGTTGTTACATATATGTTGTAAATGCATCTAAGAAGAGTTTTAAAAAATCAATGCGATGAGTTCCCTCTTTACCAATTGTGTTAGGAATAAGACGCCCGCCTTTGTCTTTTCCCGTTTCGGACCCACTTTTTTACCTGGAGATACTACAAAAGGTTAAATGTTTACGACTCTCCGGAAACATTGATGTTCATGGCTGTTTTGATGTGGTCATGTACTACTGAAGCAAACGAGAGATACAACAAGAACGCAAGACTGGCGCGGTTGACGGTGCACTTAATGTTTTTTTCATAGCAGGAACATTTCCGGCGTGCTGAGATGTTTAAAGTGGTGTTGGTGTACGGTATTCATTTTCTGTGAGTGCGGAAGCTTTCAGTGCTCGGACCAGACGGCTGCAATCTCTTCATCTACCACCTACCGCAGGAATTTGGTGACACGGAGTTGGTGCAGATGTTTGCACCATTTGGAAGCGTCATCTCTGCTAAAGTGTTCATCGACCGAGCGACGAATCAGTCGAAATGCTTTGGTACGTGGTTCGAGAGTCAGACCCTTCCCAACCTGAAAACGAGTCTACCACTTGGTGAAAGGGGCAGCCAGGATATAAACGAGTGCCATCCAATAGATTGGTTAAATGTACACACTTCTATGTATTGGTTGGCGGTTGTTGGTTGGTACAGTATGCTCTTCCGTAAAGTACGGTAGTATTGATTTATTTCACCTTACCAAATGCATCCAATTTCCCATCTTTGGTTTTTTTCTAAAGAAAAGTGAAGGAAAAAAGCGGGAGAAGTTATTTAAAAGTGCACACTTGTCTGTCTTTGCCTTCTTATGTTTCGCCTACCTCTCAGGTGTTGATTAAATGATAGGACTGTTCCTACGTGAAAAGGATGACTAAGCGGGTAGATACCATAAAGTATGGTTTTTTTTCTTCTTGTAAGAGCTGGGTCTAATCAAATCGAATCGGTATTCATGGATGGCTTACTCTGCTAATGTTTTCAAAACTCTTCTCTAGAAGTTGTCCGTCTATTCATCGTGAAGTGTTCGGATGTTATGTTATCACACAAATATTCTAGCGTTAATGATGGAAGTAGGTTGAAAAAGAGAAAGTGTAAATGTATGTACATATGAAGGTGGGTCTTCTCAGCTCTCTTTCACTCTCTCTCTCTCTCTCTCTCTCTCTCTCTCTCTCTCTCTCTCTCTCTCTCTCTCTCTCTTTTATCTAACTCCTTCTTTTTCTCTCTGTTTCTATTTTTCTCTCCCATCCTCTCACTCTCCCTCTTTCTCCACTCTCTTTTCTCTATCCCTCTCTTTTACTCACCCTTTCATTCTCAGTCTCTCTCTTTCTTCTTCTCTCTCATCCACCGTTCGTCCCTTGCTAGTCGTGTTCGTTCCATTGGTTTCCTTATGCAGGTTTCGTCTCCTACGACAACCCGACCTCGGCGGCTTCAGCTATCCAGGCCATGAATGGCTTCCAAATTGGCATGAAACGGCTGAAAGTTCAGCTGAAGCGTCCCCGCCAGGACAGCCGACCCTATTGACCTACCCATTCTCCCTCGAGTAGGCCCCGATCCGGTCCTAAACTACAATGCTTTTGCAATATGCTTATACGAGAGTCACGCGAGAACGATATAAACACCAGCGTCGTTGTATTTTTAAAAAAAGTTTCTCTCAAGAGTGTTTGTAAAATCGTTCAGAAATTCTTTTTCAATGGAATTTTCGTGTATTGTGTGAGAATGTAACACTCGACTGTATGAACAGCTGTGGGTGGAAATTTATATGACCCAAATAGCAATCAATATGAGCCATAAGACTCGTGTCCGAGAATATTGGAGATCTCACACAATGTCTAAAATACAGATTGCACCAGCCGCTTTCCCCTCTCCGATTTGTGTTTGTGTTTATTTGCAAAATTCTTTGGAAGACTATGAAGATGTGAATCATGCATGGTGCGATTCTTCAATTGATCTCCGTTCCATATTAGTTACCACAGTTCTACTGCATCACTTGCCATAAATCAAAAGTTGTGAAACTTTGCTTTACTATGCAATTATCTTGAAATATATGTGCTATTTTCATCGGAAATTTTTCTCGATTGTTCTGAGACAATCAGAAACATTCCCGAATATGAGAGTATCATTTTAATCATCCCCACATAGTAACCGCATCACAATCGTGTCCTCACCATTGATTTTGTAGATCTCAACCTACGAACTTTTCATATGGTAATTTTGTGACGTGAATGATTGATCTGATGATCATTTGGTTCGTTTTTAAATTTTTCTGCCGTAATTTTTATTTGCGATTGTTAAGCATGTTGTGCAACGAAAGTAATATAAGAAGTTTGAGCGTCAGGTTTATTGTTAATATGGTTTATTGTTAATATGTCTCTTGCGTCCGCTCCGAAACGCATTTTTGGATATTTTCACCAAATCTTCATTACATCAAACTAAACTGCTTTTAACCACCTCCCAATCTTCTTTTGAAAAATTCAATCTCTTTTTTCAAAGCGCAAACTTGAACCTTTTTCGACTTCACTATCCCAAGCTGTTCTACTTTTTGAAAACGCTTCAGGTCCATTTCATATTCTTCAATAACGCAAGCTATGCAACTCATGGGCGCGTTTCGGTTGTGCGTGACCCAATTTGTGCATTAGATTGCGATTTGATTTGTGTGGTTCCTTTTGTGTTTCGTATTGTGACATTCATCACTTATTATTGAATATTGAAACTGAGAGAATGCCAAGAATTAGCTTTTGTACTTGTAAGTTTGAAAATGTAATTAGAAGACTATTCACAATAAAAAAAGCTTAGTTTTTAAAAAAAATCATTTTTTATAATGAGAAAAAATTGCTAATTAGACTGAATCTCGATCATCAGTTCAATACTCTACTCGTCTATCCTCTAAAGTTTCTTATATGTATGTAAAAAAAAATTTAAATTTCACCTACTTTGATGGAAATTAGTTTCCTTGCTTTTTATATTGTGAATAGTATTCCAAGAAGTTAATTCTGTGTGTTTTCAATCGCGTGGGCATGCCTACCAATCGTATCTCCGCAGTATTGTATTTGTTCCAAGATGCACACTCTCCCTTGAATTCCGATTCTCAGGCTTATGAAGTGTTAGAGTTAAGTAAACAATACTAACTTGTTATAAAATTCACACTGAAACCTTTTTTAATATGTCTTACGACGGATTGTCGTTAAAATTGAAAAAAACACGGCAGGATTTTGTCTTTTTGACACTTTTTGGCAGGATTTTGCGTCAAGTTTTTCCTCAACAGGAAAAAGCATCGAAAAGTTACCTAAATTCACGCAAATTGTTTTAGTGTGATTTCTATATCATTTTTGTGTGACTTTTCGAAGTTCAACGCTCCATTAGCCTATCGCAGTTTGGCTCAGAGTTAAGTAAATTAAAGAAGAGCTGATTGGTTTGATTATTGAATAAGTACTATATCTCTCAATTTATGTTCCTAGTCAGTAAGCTTTCCAATTTTTAGAACTTTGCGTGAATAATGCGCTCCTAGCGAGCTAAAGTTAAATCTCTCATTTTCTCCACAGAAATTCTCTACATTCCCATGTTTCAGGTCAACTCGGTTTTTTCCACTATTCTCAGCAGAATTTGCGACACCCAGTCTACACTCAGAGCTGTTTATATTAGACGTTGATATTGTTTTTCTCTCGATATAAATTGAGAGTCTATCTCATATTAATGTTGGTGAACTTCACTGACTTTTGAAGGTTTAGATTGGTAAAATAAAAGCTTTTGATTTGTACTTCGAAGGAAAACATGAGAGTTCAAACATTTAAATTCATGAAAACAACCTTATTGTACGGAATTATGATTATCTTAAAATCTATGAATAACTTTTGTGTTGTTTGAAATATGTTTGACTTTATTTTGAATCATACATAGAATTGAATTTATTCCTTACAAATATATATTGAATATTTACAAAGGAGAAATGTCGCTAACGCGAGTAATCTAATAGCAAAGTACGTTCAGAAAATCTTGAGTACTGTTTCTTATTATTATATTTTGAAGTATTTTGGCTCAACGTTGTTTCATGTTTAAAAAATTAATTATATATTTATAGTTGTTGTGCTTGGTTAAACGCATCGGATGGTGAATCCGAAGACAATACACTTATGTTCTGTGTCTTCCCTAGTTATGCGTTGGAGAAAACAGGAGAAGAATCGGACGTTTCGCTTTATCAAAGCATCATCAGCGATCGAATATAACCTTTAAAACCAACGTCCAATTCTTCTCCTGTTTCCTCCAACGCATAACTAGGCAAGATACAGAACATAAGTGTATATATTTATATACATATATGTATGTATAAATTTTAATACTTTTCATGCATGGAAGTTTCGGGGTCAGTAGTATATTGATAACAATGTAGTATTCGTACAGTAGTAATGAATGTCCTTAACAGACTTCCTGCTTTTATTTAAATTCTTGACAATGCAATTTTTACAATTTTCACAACGCATTTACTGAGTCTAAAATGGTGAAGATGAACTCTTTTCTTAAAATTCTTTTCCCTAACTCAAACTTGTTCTTTGTCATAATTCTGCATTAGTTTATCAGCTAATAGATTGATCAGATACGCGTCTTTTTAAGGAGTTATATATCTGAATCCTGTTTGACTATAATTTACTTAAAGCTTTAACTTTTCAGGCATTAAATTTTTTTTTCATGACGATTTGCTGAATTTCTCTTTTTAATTGACCGCTTCCCATTAAATGAATCAATAAATTGCTCTTCTATCTCTGAGATGGATCATTCAAAAGCTTTTAGATCTCTCTTAACTATTCCCAGTCTTTTCTCTCTTCTAGTCAACTTTTTCGAGATTCTTGTGCTGAGTTTGTGTGTTGAGACTTCGACACGCTTCTTCAAAATAGAATGTTCAAGTGTTTTCAGTAAATAAAGAGTACTGAGTATCAAATGCTCTAAGATAATTTTATATTATTATTTTTGATTTCTTAGTAATCCAAATGGAGGATTTTACTTGGGAACGAAATATTACAAGGCAAGTGAGCCTTTCATATTGCACGGAATAGCGATGTGCCTGCGTTCTTTAATCTCTCCCGGAATTCTAGGGATGGTTAGGTAGATCACGCCCGGTGGACTAGCTTTCTTCCGTGCAAAAGTTTAATCAATTGTCTCCATTGAAACAGCTTTCCAAATTGATCTCATGTGTACAAAGAACAATTAGACAGTTTTCGAATGTTTCCCTTGTTTATTTTATGTTTTCCGAGTTGTTTCAACGATAAATACCTTTTTCAAAACGTTGAATAAAAAAGTGCAAGATCTCTCCAAACAAAAGTAATCTTAGGGCACATTACAGAGATTGCGATATGAGTGAGCGGTGTCTTCTTGCCTATGCAAGTGCGAGACAAGAAACGAATTCTGATATCCATCGAAAAGTGAGAAAAAAGATCATTGGTAGATACAGTACATATATGACTGTGATACCTAGCGAAGAAAAATAAAACAGGAGAGAGAGTAAGAGAAAAAAGAGCGAAAATAGGCAAAATTATTAAGATAATTTCGGAGGAGCCCAGAGAAAAAGTTTTTAAACAGAGATAGAGACGAGAGTGAAGATGAATAAAACTTTATTCATTGATTCTTCTTCATTCATATATTTATCCCTTCATGTTCATTTATTCATTAATTAATTAAATGTTGTTCGTCCTGAAGAGTCGCCGAATATGCAGTAGTGGCAAAGTTCGATGATATCATCAGAAGAACAGATTGTAGTCCGAGCTCTTTCCGGACCTCGCTCTCTTCACGCATCTATCACCACCCACACAATAGTAGCCCGATGGGCAACACGAGTGTTGACAACAGACACCCTCAAGAGATCATCTTTACTTGAAAGAGAATCATATTCACTTCAAAGTTTATGTTGTTCTTTTCCATCAGGTTTTCTTATAAGTATAATCACATACAAAAAACCCTAGTTCACAATTTTTTCTGAAAAGACAGTCCATCCGAAGGGCCAAAAATAATGTGTTCATCTTTGTTCTGCCATTCACCTCGTATTTGCTTCTTGTTTATCTAGACCCCGCTTTGATAATCGATAGTTTTTGAACTTGTATGTGAAAATTTTACAAGGAATTAAAAGGTTAAAAGGACTCTCTTCCTCCTTCAGAACTTCTTTCATGAGATGTTTCTACCAGTCTAGGACCTTCAAAAAAGTGAATCTTTGAAAAGGTCTCCTGGTATTCCTCGCCTTCTTTTCTATACATTGAAATGTCCAAACCTTTACATAAAGTAAGATTTGAACATTAGACATGCGTTATGTTTTTTAGTGATCGATTTACCACATTTCATACTCCCAAATCGCTTACAATCAAGCTAGAGAGTTTCAACTTAAGAGGGAAAATCTTTAGATTGGATATCCTTCATTTTTAAAGAAACGCATGTAATGCTGTTTCTTGATAGGGTAATGCCGAGAATTTGTATGAAAACTCAATAAATCAACGCTTTCGAATCAAATCAAAAAACCACTGTAACCCAACTACACTCAGACCTATTGATTTGTAGAATAGACCTCTGTCTGTTGATAAATTTTTTGACATGTGAAAGGAAGGTTGTATGGATAAAAGAGGCACACTATCCCACCCTTGACAAAAGAGGCACACTATCCCACCCTTGACAAAAGAGGCACACTATCCCACCCTTGACAAAAGAGGCACACTATCCCATAAAAGAGGCACACTATACCACCCTTACACCAGATAATGCTATTTTCAAGAAACAGTATTAGCTTTACCTTTTGAAAAGATCTTGCCTAAAACATTTGTTCTTGACTAATAGAATTGAATTTAATGTATTTTAACTCCCCAAACCCCTAACACCGCCACTAAGAAGAAAGTCGTTTTTCTTCATGTTTTTTTTGTATTCTTTCTCATAAAATTCATTGTGCTTGGAATAAAGAAATGAAATGAAATGAAAGTAAGCTTTAATAGACTACAGCTTTATTTATCACACCTTTGCCTCCACCCCAGACCTCTAAACCTTTGCCTCCACCCCAGACCTCTAAAACAGCGTATGATACCACAGATTGTCTTGGGTCTTAATAGTACCGTACGTTTCTCAGAGGACAGCACATCAGCTTCGGAGGAGACCCTTCATCCAAGTCGTACTGTAGGCAGCAAGAATCTTGCCGGCCGCACCCTTGTTGTTCGCCACATTTCCTCGGGTACTCTATCTCCTTCAATTGGAACTGATTATATTGGTCTGAAGCTCATGAAGAGCAACACACACAGAAAAATAACTTTCAACTGTTATAAACGTCGTATCCTCCCAGTAATTGGGTGCGGATTTGGCGGTTTTAACCGTTTACAAAACTGCCATATTCGACCGTTTTTTCTGTGTGCACACAGCCACGTCTTCATTTGATTTAATTTCACTTAATTCATTGTACAAAACTTTAGCAGACATTGATTACTAAACATGAGAGCTCACAATAACCTAATATTCAGAACCTCTTAGAAGAAAATGGAGAATTCGTGTGATCTGAATTTCCATTACAAATGTTTTTTGGATAGACTAGGTAATTAATGTAGCGTTAAAATGAACGATTTTGAAGTTTTTTGAATGTTCTCTTCACATTTGATCTTTCCTATTGAATGTGGGACAGTCTTTATTATTTTATTAAATGTTTTTTTTATAAAAATAAAGTACACAAAGATTGTAAAGCGAGCGTTTGTTTTTTTTAAAAGATAAGTATGAAACTGTCGTAATCATAACATGAATTGGTTTAGAATCGTTGGTAGGCGAGCAAAAAGGAGATTGAAGTAAAGCGAGGGATTGGAGAATGATTACAGAGAGAGACGATCAAGAGCTAGTAATAGAAGTTACAGTCTGGGGTCGGAAAACAAAAAAGAAGGTTAATCTTAGTAAAAGATGTTTGGATGTCCTGTTTTTCGTTTAAAAAATTGTTTGAAAGGTTGTTTGACTGACATCTTCGAAGTTAAAATATCGGAATGGTTGTACAAAGGAGACACCGGCTTTTTGAAGGTTCGCTGTAGAAGGATACTTAATCAAACTCGGTCTCTCTTCGTTGCTCTGCAAACATTTTGTCTTCAAAATTCATTCCAAAAATGGGATTAAACCATTCGCGTATCTGTTGCCCAGGTCGATCGCATTACCACAGCCCTTCCAAGCTAATCTGAGTAATAACGTTGTTATAAACTCAATGGCCTTTTGGCCTGTTTCTGCTTTCCGAGAACTTCGACTGCCTCAGAAATGTCATACGGTATTTAGAAGCGCATTATATCATATGGAAAGGTTGATAATTTGGTGAGAGCATCACCCCGGTAACAAGTACACGAATTCGGTTACTGTCCCAGAACTGGCTTTTAGACGGAGTTCTCTTAAACATGATATGTTATTGCGTTCCCAAAATCTACACAAGTCGGAAGATTGTTAGGAACCTTCAATTTCTTTGGAGTGCTAAAACATCATCTAGTTTGAAGTTTATGCATAGCAAAATTGTTAGTAGAAGACTGACGTTTAGAAATGTAACTTAAAAAAATAAAAAAAGACTCAACATTTTCAGCGAAGCAACGGGAGCTAGATGTGTCGCATCTGGAAGGGTTCTTATTTGAATCGTTAAAAAAATGTATATTATTAATTCATTTAATTTAAACACTTGTCAGGATTCAGAGATGAAGATATGTTATATTCCGACTAACAACTTATTTTTTCATTGCTTGAACAATGTTTTTAATGATTTTCGAAAGTTTTTGCTGAAACTTTCCCATGGAGTAACTTTTTAGACTAAACATATCAATTTTTTTGAATAGATTTTTTAAATGTTATAAGAATCAAGAGTGATCGACAAGAATAAATTAATATTCTCTATTAATTTCTGAATGGAGAAAAAATCATGGGGTGAGCCATTATGTCAGGGCGAATACACCATACACGGTGGAATACTTTTTTCTCCTTACTTTGTGATTCAATCGGATTATTTCCGAAAGTTTGAAATATTTGCTCAGACAAAATATCTTGATTTTTGAATAGGTCGATCGGCCGATTAGTCTCCTTTCTTCTTTTTGAATTTCGCACTCACTTAAGTTCTCACGAAATAAGTATGGTGAGGACTGATTCGAGTAACTTTAAAGAGGATGAGGACTGATTCGAGTAACTTTAAAGAGGATGAGGACTGATTCGAGTAACTTTAAAGATGATGAGGACTGATTCGAGTAACTTTAAAGAGGATGAGGACTGATTCGAGTAACTTTAAAGATGATGAGGACTGATTCGAGTAACTTTAAAGATGATGAGGACTGATTCGAGTAACTTTAAAGATGATGAGGACTGATTCGAGTAACTTTAAAGAGGATGAGGACTGAATCGAGTAACTTTAAAGATGATGAGGACTGATTCGAGTAACTTTAAAGATGATGAGGACTGATTCGAGTAACTTTAAAGATGATGAGGACTGATTCGAGTAACTTTAAAGCTCCCGTTTTCAGCAACCTCTAGAGAAACGTGTTAATTTGTAGGATGATAGCTGAAAAACCATGTTAATTTCGAATTTCCTTACAGCTGTGAAAGGTAGTGAGTAATGTTCGTTTACCGTATCTTAGCTGAAGTTAAGCGGAGCAACCTGAATCCATTGGGACAGCAGTGGAGATGATCCTCGCAGCAGACGGCTTCCGGCGTTGGACAGCAACCGTAGTTTCCTGAGAGCAGCATGCAGCAAGTCGTCTCTGAAAAAAAAGGAAAGGTTATCCAAGAGAGTCGGGAGAATTTTATCAAAACTGCAATCGAGCGTCGTCTCAAGGTATGCTGCGGTCGCGCTGGAGGCGGCCATATTGAACATGACTTTGTATAACTTTTCGTTACACAGTGTTATAAAATATGTTATGATAGCAAGAGATACTTTTTATTTGGGAACCAATTACCGACATTTACATTTGTCCAAGTAATTTTTGGTCACTCTGTACGATAGAACATGTAAAAAGTTACTGAGTCTTAACCAGGAATAAGTCATTCTATAATAAAAAAATAATAGAAGATGTGAAGAAAGACTGATTAGTAACCAGGAGGACACCTTGCCCTTCCTCCGGGACAAATAATGTCATTCTTGGCTGCGATGTTTCGAGAGATCGGATGTTTCTTTGCCTTATTCTTGCGAATCCAGCGTTGTGCGCTCTGCAAGATAACTGAGGTTGCTTTTAGAATTGAGTCGAATAGTGGTAACTTTTCAAACTTAACCGGGGTCACTCTTAGAACATTCAACCCTCACCAATGTAGTTTTATTAGAGTTTTCAGCAAAAACTTTCGGAATATACTTTTATTATCAACCTTTCTTCACAAAATTCTAGTTTTTCTCTTTACTAGTTTTGTTTTTTTTAGAAAAAAAAACATTTAGTCTTCTAATTCCGTGTTGTTTTCGGAAAAAAACTTCTATTAAACCAATTTAGGTACAGAATCGAAGAACTTGTGAGCTAGAGTAAAAAACTCCGAACCTATTCATAAATTTCATCAATGACGTTATAACTTTGATTTTTTAGTTTGAAAATATTTTGCTTGAATCAGTAGCAAGAGAGCAGTTTAGTCTTTTTCATCAGCCGTTTCTGATTTATTTCCATTCTAACAAGCGCTCTGAGACTCTCACTAAAAACAGCGGGAAAAAACTAACTGAAAAAAGTCTAGAAAAAGTTTTTTTAAAATTCTAGAAAGTCTAGAACAGTCTAGAAAAAGTCTCGAACAAGAAAAACGAACACAACGATAGTTTTTGGATGCGAAATTAAATTGGAGTTCTGAAAAAAATTACCAAAACAACATTAATGAACAGCTCTGGTGAAGAATGAGAATGAGTGTGATGGTTTTGTCTTTCAAACTCGCTCGAATACTACGGAAAATAAGATTGAATTAGTAATTCGCACCACCTCTCCAAGGCAGGTTTGAGCCTCAACATCGCATGTTTGTCCAGAAGGGCAACAATGCAACCCGTCCTCACAGCAGACTGCATCTTTCATCGGGCAGCAGCCATACTCTCCTGCTTATTGAGCGACTTTAATCACAGGTACTAAGAAATATGACTATCAGACGGATTGGCCATATGTCTTCAGCAGTTTAGTAGTAACGCACTCGCCCCTGGTAAGAGAGAGAGACAACAGGTTCGATCTCAAACCGTGAACAATTTTTTGTCCGTGTAATTTTTTGTAGTTTTTTTTCTTCATACATATATTCAATACGCTTTATCATACAGAATTTAGAAACTTTATCATACACTTGAAAAAATAAACCATCGATTGATAGAATTTCGCGGTATATCGAGACTCTTCAGGACAAGGCCAAAGTTGATTTTTTATTATCCAATTATATTAAATTATAGAAAAATACTTGTAGTTTGTTGAAAATACTATCTATAATCTAAATATAGTAATCTTTGTAGAAAACACTGACGATTTCTGGTAACACTTTAGCAGGTCTTTGCAATAAAGTTAGTGAAATACCAAACATATGCGCGGTGTCGATCATGATTCTCAATCAGACAAAAATTTCCTGTTCGAATGCGAAAGAAAACAAACTTTTCAAGGGTTATAAATTAACCAAACACCGAGTTATACCGTGAGTCGTTTGGTTAAAATACTTATAATTTCGATCAAAGTTTTTTTTAAAAAATTTCTTAGTTGTGCAGCATTATCATCGATTAGTCAAATAATAAAAGAAAATATTTTGTGACAATAAATGAATTTATGGACACTGTCGAAGTATTTTGCATCTTAAACGACAGTGAAGTTAAAATTAGAATGACACACTCAACCACCTTCTGTTAGTAGACAACACGTTGCATCGTCTGGGCATTCATATATCGGGTTTGTGCATCGATGAGAAATCTGAAAAAGTAATTAAACATGTTCGCCAAAAATGAGTAAATTGATAAATTAATACATATCTAACTGAGTTTTTTAAAGTTAATTAATACCAAATGAATAAAAAAAACTATTCGTAATTTTTCAATAATAATTAGTTTCCTGGAACATTTTTCCTGTTTTTTTCTACACCCACCCCACCCCCAAAAATGAATTTGGAATTTTTGCATCATAAAAGTATTCAATAATGTAAAAGTATTCTTCTCAGTCCTCTGAGAGGGAACAATTAAGTTTTTCGCACTGAGTTATTTTTATTCGCGTTTTTTTTTGTAAAACTTTTTTAAATTGTTGTTTATCCAATAAAATCATAATAATCATTTGAAAGAGCCCGCGAATGGTTAAATCGGTAGAGCACTAGACTATCAGTCTAAAAGCTTTCCAGTCGCGGGTTCGGCTCCCATTTTGACCGGCAAAAGAGCGGTTGTTTTCTCTATCTCCACTCTTCTCTCTCCTTTCATGCGTGATTGAGCTTGGTCTTTAGCAGAATTTGGACACGTTGAGACCTCATCGTCAAACCCATAATGTACATTCTCTCATTTCTACGTTCTCGCTCGTGCTTCATCAGAAACATATCGATAGTAAATTGCGATGAAATGTATGCATTGTATGACTTATGAGGCTTAATGTCTATGGCATTCATTACAAAGCGAATAAATAAAATAAAATAAATCATTCGAAATAAGCGTTATCTACAGAGATATTTTCCTTTCATTCTTTGAATACATTATTAATTCTCATCACCAAAAACTAAGCACATATAAAATGGAGATCAGTGAAGCCAAAAAATAGACGTTTCTACACGTCCAATGTGATCTCCTAACAAGTATGAAGATCAAAGGATAACCACGGCAGTGATGGAGAGGAGAAGAAGGAGGAGCATCGCTCTTAGCATCTAGAAAAGCGATTTTTCTCGAAAATTTTTTTAAAGTTCTGATTTTTGCAAAAAGTTTTGATGAATCGAAGCTCTAGATTCTAGAATACTACACACTTAATTTCTTTGAATGATAACAAAACTAAAAAAATTGGCTTATGCTATCAAATCGAAACTATTACACAATGTTGGACGACAAAATACATTGTAATGATTGTACAAAAAAAACGGTTTTCTTTCTAATTTACCAAAAAGTTTTTGATAAACTTGTACAACAAAAAAAAAACTATGGAACGGTTTGAGTTTGCGTTCTTATCATTGACCAAACGGCTATCAGAATCTTATCAGGTATATGTGACCTCTATTCTGATCAAAACTACGCAACAGAAGAGAGAAGAGGAAGATAGAGACAGAGGGAGAGAGAGCGAGAGTGAGAGAGAAAGAGAGAATAAAGAAAGATAAAAAGAGACGGAGAGAGAAAGAGGAAGCAGTAGATGAACAGAGAAACGAGGAGAACGAGAGAAAAATAAATAAGTTTGAAAAATAAATAAATAAATTAGAGAAATAGAGAAAATAGAATAGGAGAGAGAAGAGAAAAAGAAAAGAGAAAGAGAGAACGGGAGGCATATGTAAGTATAAACTGTGAATGAGAGAGGAATGAGAGAGAAAGAGAACCAGATTTTTCATTTACTAAGAAAGCTTTGTGCTAATACTGGAAATACTGAAAACCTGTATGTCACATTTAACGTGCGAAACTTTATTTTATATGTAGTAGGTTATACTTGTTTCCATCTCGCAAACATATTACCTAGCACAAATTTATATTTCATATCTAAGTTCTGGCAGTGGGAGAAGGACGACCAAAAACAGAGGCCCCCTTATCTAATGGGAACACACTTGATTGCCTGCCGCCTACCCAGCACCGCTTATTATACTCCTGTAAGGAATCTTGGCATAAAGACTCATTTAGATGTTTCCTGTAGGTAGGGAGCATTCGGTTTACGACTACTTAGATAAGTTTACTTAAAGCATCAGTACTTTGTTTCCTTAGAAAATCACTGTGCCTTTCAAGGCATCATCATTCCATATGTTAGCATTGTGTTCGCTCCCGGTAATAGAGAGGCGCCCTGGTTCGATCCCTTCTCGTGGAAAAAAATTTTTTTTTTCAAAAGATGATTCAATAATTTCTCACCTTACTCCACACAAAAACGATTCATAAATAAATACTCTCACCATTAAAAAATAATAATCTGGACTGTATGAATATTCAACCTTAGCAGACTTTATTTTATTTTATTTCAACCTTTGAGTAATATTTTTCTCATGCATTTTCTTTTGCTTACTACATACGTAATGCCTCCAATTACTCTTGAAATACTTTTTGAAAGAGTGACTATTTCTCATGGCTCCCGACTTGTCTCCTCTGCAACAAAAGCCGCTTCAAGCTTTGGGTCTATTCCTCCATTTCACCTGAGGGAGGGGGGGGGTCTATTCCTCCATTTCACCTGAGGGAGGGGGGGTCTATTCCTCCATTTCACCTGAGAGAGGATTACAACAACTCTCTGGCCAATTTTAAGTGATATTTCCCTTCATTCATCCATTTATTGGTTTAATGTCGCAAAAACCACAAATTACACTTGTTGAAAATGACACATTGATACCATGAGGAATCAGGCTATAACCGAAACGGTTATAGCTTTCTACTCCAAAGAATATTCACAGAGGGCGTTTTCAGAGAAAAAAAAAAGTTATCGAATCATGCGTTTTTGGACAGAGACAATCAATGGAAAAAATTTAATGCAGTATAATAAATTTTGTGATTTTATCCGTTAAGCCTATTAATAGATTACACTAAGAGAAAAAACAACTTTACATTTAACACTTTGAAAAATAAAATAAGCATGATTAATTATTAATCATGCTATTCATTCATCACGGTTTTTCCTCTGTCCTCTGCTTGGGTCTTCCCATCGCTATGGAGGTGGTTGTGTTTGGTGGGAGAAGAATTCCTTGTCCAGCAAGTAGTCGTATGCACTTTCTGTGCACACTTTCATCCTACAAGAAATGAACGTCAAATTGTGGTCTCTGGTACGGTACGGTAGAATCGTAATCGGGTTACGGTAGCAGTTACAAAATAACTCCATAAAAAAGTTTTAAGCTTTAAATTACTTTGCTGTTAAAAATTCTACAAAAATTACCTAAAAACTATTTTATTCATACTTTTTTTAAATGTTATTAATTTTTGAATTTTTAAATTTTTTTGTTTTGTGTGTGTTTTGTTTTGTTTTGTTTTGTTTAACACATGTTATATTATCGTAAAAATTTATCGTATGTGTACTCTCTGGGCACTCACTGATGAGCCCCACCCAGAGAGCACAGAAGTCTGTCTGAGCGGGGGCGAAACAGACTTTTGTGATTAGCGTCATCACAGTGATCCGATAGTGCTTGTATGTATATTCTATCCTTTCATTCTTAAACATTCATAATACAAATTATAGATGGAAAGCCCAGTCGGGTCGATCTTAGATAGCTCACAAGTTTTGTAAGTTTTACGAGAATGTATTATGGATTCATGCCTTTTCAGAACACGTAAATTTCTTAATCAATCAATTTTGCTAAACTC
>OZ057407.1:7124979-7204461 GCA_964056735.1 Allodiplogaster pararmata
AAAGAGCTGACTTGAGAAAGGGACCAAAGACTTGTTTGGTCGCTTCGATGCCAACACTCATGGCAACGATTGACATGACTGCAAGGATGAGGAGGAAGGCGATCTGCAGCTGCTGCACGATCATTTTGGGTCGCAGGAGGGAAGCTTGCGACGTGTACAACCCGTAGAACTGCAAGAGCGACATTCACATAAATGAGATGAAACCTAAACTCTGCCTCGAAATCAATCAATATTTTTAGGATGTTCTTCCCATTTTCACAATAATCGTGGTCTCTCATCAAGTTCCTTAATATTCTTATATTAATCATTATACTCTTTTTTTCTCGTGAAGAGACGTATCCTGGTGAAATCCTTCGAGAAGATAAAACATTTTTTAAAGAAACAGTTGAAAAAATATTGATTGATTTCGCAAAATAAAAATAGTCGATGCGTAGCTAAGCAACCATGAGGAGGCTGGTTACTGTCGATAGGCCGAACACCAATCCAATCGCACCCACAACCATCAGCTCCACTGATTGCGTGTGATAGTGGAGGTCTGGAAGTATTATGAAAAAGTCCCTTACGACCGATAAAGAAACTACTCCTAGATAAAAAACTCCCAGTACTAAACTGAACTCTTTGTTGATAATGGTATTAATCACTACGATTATGTAAAGTTCAACTCGGATATTAGGTGTTTTATCAAAATTCAGTTTCGCCTTAGACACACTTTTTGTGCTCTAGTATGTTTGTAGCTCATCAGTGAGTGCTCAGCGAGAGAGAGAGAGACAGACAGAGAGAGAGAGAGAGAGAGGGAAAGAGAGAGAGAGAAAAAACACTTATTACTTTGGGCTGTGAGAATTTCTCGGTATCAAACTTGCTGAAGTTCTATGTTAATCACAAGCATGTTTATGTTTGTTTTCTTTAGTCGAGACCATTACTAGACCCAAGTCCTACGCATATGTACTCGCCACAATTACGTTTCTCAAGTTTTGATTTCGCGAAACAAAATTTGATTTCATGAACCATTTTGTTTGAGTTATTTACTCGAAAATGGTTTAACCCAATTCAAAGTTTATGAAACAAACGATAGGCGATAATGAATGCTGCTACTTGAAACAGGAATTCTAAGGCTGAAGCGAGTATTGAAGCATTCCTGAAGCAGTAAAATTTAATAAAGGTTTTTTTTAAAAAGTATAACCGGAAAATGTCTTCATGGTATATAAACTATGTACTCCTCGATTCACTTGGGATAATTTCGTGAATTTTAGCTCTATATTTTATAAGAATGTTAATATAAATTTATTATGATTCTTCTTCTGACTCTATAATTCCGCTTCGCTTCTTTTCTGAATATCTCGCCTATAGAGAAATACCTGTCCGGGCGTGGAATACCTCGCCTATAGAAAAGAAATACCTCGCCTATAGAGAAATACCTGTCCGGGCGTGGCATAATGGTTAGTGTGTTAGACCATTGTGCAAAGAGTCCCGAGTTCGACTCCCACCCCGGACAGATCCACCCAAACCAAGGGGGTTAAGAAATGTTGGTAGTGCTCATGCACGAATCTGACTCTCCCCACTACTGCTAATCACACTAGCAGTGATCTAGCAGGCAGCCACTGGTTCTACCAGGATAGGTCTGTTCTGCATCTCAGAAGAGCGCGTACCCTGCCGCGAGGCGGGAATAAGCGCGAGGAAGATTATTATTATTATTATTATTAGAGAAATACCTATCTTTTTGGGTTTAATTACCCAAGTTTGAGGGTAATTGCATATCGCTGATGATGATTTAAATAAAGCGAAACGTCCGAACTCTTAGCACGAAACCACACCGCATCTCTTCACTGGCACGACAAAGACTTTAACTGCCTATCTTTTTCGATAACTGTATCAAATTCTCCTCCATTTATAAGTATTTTATATTTTTTTTCTAAACTTTTTCAAAAATTTCTATATGTTTTTTCTATTTAATATCTTTTTTTCATTTTTTAGAATTATACTAGATGCAAAGTGGAAAAGCAGCCAAAATCTACTTTTATATCCCTGGTATTCCGATATCCCGCCCGGGTATGGGGTAATGATGCGCAGAGAGATCCAACCTGTAGTGAAGCATTTCGCAAGTAGCAGGTCCAAAGTAAAACTCATCTTCCGTTGAGTAAATAAAGTCAGGAGGCAATACCCCCAAAGACTTATCAGAAGACTTTTTTCCCATGTCTGAGTTTGTCAGCAATAAATCTGTCAAAATTAACATCAATTTGGGTCAGAACATGATCAATAGAGCGACTCATAGTGAAAACAACAAATTGGCGCGTGATCTCTCCTTACATGGTGCACTAAGCAAATGAAAACATATGTATACACAATAAGGATTCATTTAAGTAAGCATTCATCTACTAATTACTCAATAAAGAGACATTTTAAAAAGTTTATAATACGTTAAGACTAAATGGTTCTCGACTGAGAAAAACTCAACCGCTTTCTCTCTCTTTCTCTTTAATGTGGCCTACATTCTGCTCATAGACTTGACTATCTTCTCTCTTCTCTTCTCTCCTCTTTCTCTACTCCTTCATCATTTCTCTCTCTATTTCGCTATCTCTCCCTTTCTGTCTCTATTTTTATTTTTCTTATTCTCTGCTTATTTCTTGCGCTATCTTTGTCTTTTTCTCAAACTGAGAGGTGTCTTTTTCCAATCTCTCTCCTAAACGCTCCTAAATTTTTCAGGATCTAGCTCAATGAGAGAGGTGAAAAAGAGAGAAGAGAGTCAGAGAGAAATAAATTGAGAGAAAAGAGCGAGAGAGGGAGAGAATAAAAGAGTGAAAGACAGAAGGGGAGAAAGAGATATGAAGAGAGATAGAAAGAGAGAGTTTTTTAACTGTAAAAAAAAGGAAAGACCAGCTAAGAAAGTGAAATCAGTGAGAAAAAGAAGAGAGAAGATTAGTAAGCGAAAAGTCGTGCGGAGAGTAACGGAGGCATTGAGGTTTTCTAAAACGATCAAAACCTTTTTTATGGGGAGAAATTGAACTCAGACAACATCGCGAGCGCTTTACCTCTTCCCCCAAAAAGTGAAACTGAACGCCTCGCCGAACCAAAAGAATTGAGGTAACTGAAGGCTTTAGAGAATAGAACTACCCTAAAACCTGAAACTGGAGGCCTCGCCAGACCGAATGGCCCTAGGAAACCGAAGGCTCTGGAGAATAGGACTACCTTAAAAAGTGAAACTGAACGCCTCGACGAACCAACAGACTCCAGGAAACTGAAGGATCTATAGAATAAAACTACCCTAAAACTTGAGACTGAAGGCCTCGTCAAACCGAATGGCCCTAGGAAACCGAAGGCTCTGGAGGATAGGACTATCCTAAAAAGTGAAACTGGACGCCTCGCCGTACCAAACTACTCTAGGAGACTGAAGGCTCTACAGAATAGAATCATTCTAAAATCTGAAACTGAAGGCCTAGCTAAACCGAATGACCTCAGGAGACCGAAGGCTCTGGAGGATAGAACTACCCTGAAAACTGAAACTGCACCGTTCGCCGAATCGAAAAACTCTTGGGAACTGAAGGCTCTACAGTATAGAACTACGCTAAAACCTCAAACTGAAGGCCTCGCCAAGCCAAATGACCCTATAACCCTAAATGCTGTACAAGAAACCTGTAAGTGAACGCCTCGCCGAATCAAATGACCCTAGAAAACTGAAGGAAGAAGACCTTATCTGTCGCTTATAACGGAAAAATACATATAATAGAAGGTAATAGTTAAGCGTTGTAATAACGATACATTCATGAGGCCTTGTACGAAGGTCCTTCCACTATGTGAGGGATCTCGTTGTTGTTGTTGTTGTTGTTGCCGGCAAGCAGTCCGCATCGAAGACGTTTGGTTATGAACACTCTCTTTAATGAGAGAGGTTCTGTTCTTCGTGCGAGATGCGTCCGGAGAAAAGTTTTGATGTCCTTTGCAGTCCTGAGACTGTCATTTCATTTCAATTCTTTATCGTGGCAGAGGTGAGGTGAGGACAAAGGGAGGTATTGAACTGCATCATTTGGCATTGTATTGTCCATTGCACACGGTTCAAGAGGCGGTCACATAGGATAGCCAATGTCGTAGATAGGGAGAAAGGAGGCCCCCTCCGATTAAAGGTGGCCCAATAATCTGATTCAATTGATTATCGAGGTTTCTAGCAAATACTTAAACTCATTATATGAGCAATCGAAAAAGGCTCGGGTAGCTCATTCCACATTGTTTCAACTCGATATGGTAAAAAAATTCTTGAGCCTTTTTTTACAGACCGGTAAAAAGCAATTTGAATATATGACCTCTAGTGAAACGATCCCTGGGTGCGAATTTTAAAAAGATCTCTGATATCTTTAGATTACCAGAAACAGATTCGTAAAGAATCTGCAAATCTGCTTGTCTACGTGAGTATAGAGTACGTCAGTATAGAGTACGTGAGTATAGAGTCCGTAGTACGTGAGTATAGATTCCGTCATGCGGCACCTTGTGAACGCGTACATCGTTGTAGCAACCTGTTCATGCTATAGGCCTTAAGAGTGGGTGGTCAACCCGGCCTAGCATCGTTTTGGGTGAGAGTAGATACGTCTCGCCTGTCGTTGACCGAAGATAGGCAAGAGGCTTTTTGACCGGCGCCTCGACTCGCCATTGAAAAGTATAGCGGAGTATTGGCTGATGTTTTGTCCTGTGACTTGCCCAGGCCGGTCCGTCATCGCTCTTCTTTGACAAGCTATACTACCCAGTTTTGGTCTACGGCGGGATTTCTCCGGCTACCTCCCGGCACGAATTCTTCGTAGGGAGGCGTTCCTCTATCCACCACCTGAGGTCGCGGTCGATTCCGGAATGAATGATCCGACTTCATCCATGACGGTCTCTTAAGGCTGTAGAGTCATGAATAGCCACTGTTGCCAGTGTGTTTCGAGAAGTGATCTCGTTTTATTGATCTGTTATTGAGTCCGAAACTCCGAAGTCCTGTACGGTGGTGTACGTATCCGGAGGTTTCAACATCGGAACTCAATTGATAATGTCACTTGGATTTGATGTATAACTCAAAACTGGGAAGTATGCCATAATTTAAACCTTAAATGATATAATAACAATATGATATGATGTTTCTGACGAAACTGAAAGAACTTCCTAAACATACTATTTTACCTAGCCCTATTGTTTCTGACTAATGGCTTTAATACACTGCCACTGTATTACCTCACCTTCTTTTTCATTTCTTAATTTTATCATATATAAAAATCCATGTTATATTGTTTTTATATTTCGATTCCACGTTAAACATACACATGTACATGGAAATAAAGAATGAAAAAAAAGAATGAACAAGATTATGAGAAAAAAATTTGGAGCTAGTTAAAAATCATTTTAGAGGTTTTGAGAGTTGTTGAGAATTGCTACAGATTCTATAGAAGTGTGTCCAGTTCAGATCTCTTCGACTTGCATTAGGGATGTTTCAATGTAGTTGCCTTTTCAATGTAGTTGGAGTGCAGGGGTTGATTAAGGAGTACAAAATTTATTACACCGTAGCCGTTAGTTTATAATCGTCTTGATTGTCATAGTAGGACAGAGGAATGTAAGAATGAGCTAAAGTCATGCCAATTGCAATGTTCAGAAACCCGGTTGTGGAAAGTATGGGTATGGCGGACACTATTCTCCGGACTCCGCGTTGTCTCGGCCTGAAGCCAACTAATGGAAGCGTCATCAGAGTTGACTGGAATTTCTTGACCGTTAAAAATGGAAAAACCAGCTAAGAAAATGAAATCAGTGAGAAAAAAGAAGAGAGACAGGCATTGAGGTTTTCTAAAACGATCAAAAGCTGTTTCATGGGGAGAAATAGAACTCAGTGCGAGCGCTTTACCTATCTCACTACGAAGAACACAATGCTAATGCGTGTCACCTTGCTATGGGAAAGGCTCGAAAGCCTTTCTTTAACTTCTTTTTGAAAAAAAACTAGTTTAAGTTTGAAGTTTTATTACGCAAAGTATTTTGACATCACGTGTAAAAGCATAAGTGAGAGGGAAGATAGAGGGTTTTTGGGGCATAGGGGAGCAGAGAAATTTAGGGGTTCAGAGGTGTTTTCCGATGGGAGTCCCTACGGAGGGATTCGAGTTAGGAAATCGAAGAAAAAAAGCCGCTCAGAATGATGCAAAAGGGAAAATTACGAGAAGTGGGGAGTGTTGTTAAATGACGGCCGCTCAGGAGAATGAGGAAAGGGAAGAATGGAAGATTAGTTCGAATTTGTTCAAGTTCAGTTCATCCAATTCAAACGCTTTATTATTATAATGTTGAGATATGAGACTCCATGGTTCTGAAAAATTTGAGAAGCGTTAATGGGTTAGTGTTTGGAACAGAAGTCGTGTACGGTCGTGTAAGGTTATTAATCAGATTAGGCACAACTCAACCACACAAAATTTAAATCATTTGGTTTTAATAGTTTTACATGATTGTATGAAAAGTAACCTGCTTATATTATGTCAAATCTCACTGTTAGAGTAAAACTAATCTCACGCTGTACGATTTACTCTTAAAATAATATATCTGAATTGATTTGCTACAGTGAATTGAAGGTCAGTGATGCGTAGCGATTCGTTGTAGTCAGCAGTGACTTCAGAACAGAACGAGCAGTTCTATCGATCTTGAAAAGATGATTATTACTTTTAAAAAAGGAGTAAGAAATATTAAGAGAATAATAAACCACAGAGATTGAGAGAGGGGAAAAGGCACAAACAACGAAAAAAAGAGAGAGAGAAATTTAGAGAGGTAGAGAAACAAAGAGGAAGAGATAGATTTAGAGAGGTAGAGAAACAAAGAGGAAGAGAGAGATTTAAAAAAAAGTGAGAGAAAAAAAGTCCCCAGTAACTATCGGTTTCGTTAACTGCATAGAAAAAGTGCAAAGATCATTTACACGAAGGTTACTACAAAGGGAGGGATTACCCAAAATGAGTTATGTTGCTAGACTGAATTTTCTTTCCATCTCTTCGCTTGAATATAGAAGAAATGTGGCCGATCTTGTGTTAATTCATATATGTCTGCACGGAAATATTCAAATAGATTACTCAAATATGTTTAAACTTCGCCCATCGCCTTATTCGCTGAGAGAATCGAATAACTACAGAATATGCTTGCCGTGTAAATATCAAAGCAGAACAAGCACTTGTGCCTCAAGAATGATTAATGTCTGGAATACGTTACCTTGCTCTTTGGTTTCTATAAGCTCTTCTAGCATTTTTAGAAATTAACATATCATGCTTGATTGTGAGACCATTGCCACGAACTAAAGCATACCTTTTAAATTCAAGTGCTTTGTTTCTTCAAATGTTTTATTTCTTCTTTTTTCCATCACATTTGTTTTCTCGGTTAGCTCTCGAATTATAGAAAGTGAGTTGAATATTTGGGATTTCAAGTTATTATTGCGGATGAATAGTTCTTAACTGAAGATACAAGCTTTGCTTTCTTTGCTTTTTTGTGTGCTTTCTGATTTTCCTAAAATGAAATGTTCATGATTGTTCTTGTCATATTTAGACCATCTCACTTCCCATCACCTTTTTTTTGGGACAGTGTCATCTGTTTCGTCACTCAACATGATGTTTTGTTCCAAGCGGAATAAAGAATTGAATTGAATTGAATTGATTTGAATTGAATTGAATTGAATTGAATTGAATTGAATTGAATTGAATTGAATTGAATTGAATTGAATTGAATTGAATTGAATTGAATTGAATTGAATTGAATTGAATTGAATTGAATTGAATTGAATTGAATTGAATTGAATTGAATTGAAAGAGAGAGAGAGAGAGAGAGAGAGAGAGAGAGAGAGAGAGAGAGAGAGAGAGAGAGAGAGAGAGAAAAGAAGGGAGGTAGAGAAAGGGAGAAAGAAAAGGAAAAGTGAGAAAAAAAAGTAAGAGAGAGGAAGCTACTCACAGCTGCCTTTTTGTTGCAGAGGTCTCTGGTGCAATGACAGTCAACTCGGATGACGCTTCCATTAGTTGGCTTCAGGCCGAGACAACGCGGAGTCCGGAAAATAGTGTCCGCCATCCCCAAACTTTCCACAACCGGGTTTCTGAACATTGAAATTGACATGACCTTAGCTCATTCTTACATTCCTCTGTCCTACTACACATGATAATCAAGACGATTATAAATTAACGGCTACGGTGTAATACATCTTTTTACTCATTAATCAACCCCTGCCCTCCGAAAAGGCAGCTTTATTGAAACATTCCCAATGCAAGTCGAAGAGATCTGAACTAGACACACTTCTATAGAATCCCTAGCAATGCTCAATAACTCTCAAAAGCTCTAATATATTATAGTTTTTATCTAGCTCCAAAAACTTTTCACACTGAAAAATTTTTCCTTGAGTTCAATTACTATGTTTTAGGTTATTGTTAGAAATATATCATTGAAGGTTTACTGATGTCATACTTCCCAGTTTTGAGTTATACATCAAATTCAAGTGACATTATTGATTGAGTTTCGGTGTTGAACCCTCCGGATACGTACACCGCCGTACAGGACTTCGGAGTTGCAGACTTAATAACAGATCAATAAAACGAGATCATTTAGTAGAAGGGCCTTTGTTCAAGGCCTCATGAATCGTTATTACAACGCTTAACTCTTACCGTCTATAAGCGTATTTTTGTGTTCTAAGCAACATATAAGGTCTTCTTCACGATTTCTCTCTCACAATGACTGTAAATCGTCTGTTCTCAGTTTTTTAAATAGTTTACTTGTACTCTGATTTTGCAAACTCTTTTGATGTATAAAAATAATAAGCTAAGCGGCCCTTACCATGAGTGTCTAAAGTTTCATCATATTAGTGATGCCTTTGAACAAATCATCCTCTCGCGAGGAAACTTTTAATGAAGGAACAATATGTTCCTGCACTCTCACCTGAACGACAGATGTTCCGGATGGGGTGGTTTTGTAGCACTCTTTTGCCGCTTGAATATGATGAAGAGAGACGAGAAGGAAGAGAATGAAAGAGCGGCTCATTTCTGAAAATTTTTTGAAGAAAAAATTGACCATGGAAGTTTGTCAAATTGTCTTATGGTATGGCAAACCTATGCACATATGGACAAACCATGCTCGCGAACTTTTTTTGGCGTTTGTTTTCAGGCAACTAGTACATTCTTAACAATTCTTTCAGGCAACTAGTACATTCTTAACAATTCTTTCAGGCAACTAGTACATTCTTAACAATTCTTTCAGGCAACTAGTACATTCTTAACAATTCTTTCAGGCAACTAGTACATTCTTAACAATTCTTTCAGGCAACTAGTACATTCTTAACAATTCTTCAAAACGGGCGGAAACTTTACACATTCCGAAATGCTTTTACAATATAAAACATTGAGAGAAATCTATCAGGCTGATTTCATGGAGGAGAAAAAAGAGAAGATAAATCGGAGTTATATGGGCTATTTAGTTAGTGACTATAATCGCGAATGATCCTACGTGAATAACATGCTGACTTTTTTCTCTTCAAATCAGCTCTTTAAATTTTTTTCATTTCCATTTCAATGAACATTATTAGAATAATTACAATTTCAATTTTACGCATTCTAATAAACACAATTTCTCAATCTTTGCTTCATGTACTTAATTTATGCTTGGAAAACCGAGAAAAAACGCGTTGGGGTTATTTTAATTGATAATCACCTTTTTTAATTGATAAGTAGTTTTTTATTATTAAAAAGTCTTTAATTACTGTTTTGTTATACACAAATTCCTGTCCGTTTTATGTTAACTAATTGATTGTACTTGAAAAGGCTTGTAAATTTCAGCTAATAGTCTAAACTTCTAATAATATCTGAACTTACAGTAGTCGAAACTGGTTATTTTTTGAGGTGATATAAGAAACTATAACTTTTTTCACAAATACTCGACGACTAAAAAAGAACGACTTGTTACTGTATATGCAAATGAGTTGGTGGTTATTGATCAAGGAGAAAAGGTGAAAATTGGATCAGTCACACTGAAAAGAGCCTGGTAGGATAATAAATATATTTCGACCTCTTGAAGATAAAACTTTTTTGAAGATAAGATTTTTGTAGGCTGAGAATTATAGGGACAAAAATGTGCTGCCACACAGCAAAATAACAAAAATGTATTTTGATTTCGAAAACCTCTGTCATAAATGATGACGTCACAGGAATGATGCAAGCAATTTAAACCATTCAACAAAAACATATATTTGGTTGACTTGTTCGGTGGACGTGTCAACAATATTTGGCAGAGTTTTTAGGAAGAATTTTAAGGTGGACTTGCTTGGTGTACTTTACATATTTTTATACGTCTAATTAACGTCTCAACATAAGCCTCTGGACCTGGATTTCAATGTGGAAAAGTCATCTTGAGAGGTTGTAAAGCGGAAGACTGAGTTTTCGAATTTTAAATTAGGTTTTTAGTGTAATCCTACAGATGTCAGTTGTTCGTTCTCTCCTCCTTTTTGGTTCTATAAGCGTTCAGACGACGTGGCGAGTTCATGGAGCATTTCGTTGTGCGGTGAAGGAGTCGGGTAAAGAGAGGGTGAGGAATTAAGAATTCGGCAAAATTTTTTCAACTATTCTGGGCAGTAGAGGATGAGAAATTGAACAAGTTCGCCGAAGTGAGAGTGAGGAAATATATAACACACCTATTTTTATCAAAGGATAGGTTATTTACAGTGGTTGCTAAAATGATTAACAGAGAGTTTTACATGTGATGTAACTCGATAGGAGAAACGAGCGACTTTGGCAATGATTTTGAGACTAAAAGTTTTGCAAATTGAGGTCTTAAGCGAGAAACCAGCGAGAAGAAAACAAAACTACAGAGTAATAAAGAAAATTGAGGTAAGAATGCTCAATGGCTGATAATAGTTTCTTGCATATACTTACCAAACGACTTATTAGTAATCTTATTACCTTTATTATTATTAGTTAAATAAGTCACGAACAGTTGGCATTTGAGATATCACTCGAAGAGCAACCGAACGATACATCGTGCACTGCTCACTTTCTTTCCATCGGCTTCCTTACAGACGGCACACCAAAGTTAGTTTTTTTTAACCTACAGAGTGCGTCAAAACTATCCGGACATTTCGCGAGGTTTTGTGCTCACTCGCTTTCACGATGTTCTTAGAATATGTCGGTGGAAAAAAAATTGGCTCTCCTTTTCTGGTCTCATTCTGAGAGGTGACTCGTTGTACATCTTTCATGTTGATTTCTTGCGGCAATAATGTCTTGCAATATGTAAGATGTACTCCTCCTGCTGGGACCAATTATAAACTATTCACGAAGTTTATAAACTCCTAAACTTCACATTAATGAATTTTTAAGAGCTCTCCTAATATTTTTCATAAATAATGTTTAAGAATATTTACGAAAAGGAATTTAATATTATTTTCTTCTTTAATAAATGTTTAGGAATGTTGTTTACAGTCGCAAATTGTTTTTCCAATTTTCTTTCTCTTTTTGTCTTGTCTGCTCATTTTGGTATTGGTAATGTTTACTTATTTGAAATTTCTATCCAGTTTGTCTGCGCATCTATTCAATCACTGCCTGCGCATCTATTCAATCACTGCCTGCGCATCTATTCAATCACTGCCTGCGCATCTATTCAATCACTGCCTGTCTACATTACTGTATGCGAATCTTTGCGTTAAATCAGTTTGTGTGCGAGTGAAAAAAGCCATTCCATATTATATCAGCTTATGATTTTTGGTTCTTTACTACCTTAAGGGTTGCATTTTTGGTTCTTTACTACCTTAAGGGTTGCATTTTTGGTTCTTTACTACCTTAAGGGTTGCATTTTTGGTTCTTTACTACCTTAAGGGTTGCATTTTTGGTTCTTTACTACCTTAAGGGTTGCATTTTTGGTTCTTTACTACCTTAAGGGTTGCATTTTTGGTTCTTTACTACCTTAAGGGTTGCATTTTTGGTTCTTTACTACCTTAAGGGTTGCATTTTTGGTTCTTTACTACCTTAAGGGTTGCTTTTTTGGTTCTTTACTACCTTAAGGGTTGCATTTTTGGTTCTTTACTACCTTAAGGGTTGCACTTCACTTGGGAGAAAAAAGAACAAAAAATTAAAACGAGAAGAAGAAAAAAGCAAAAAAAAAAGAAAATTTGAGAAGAAATAAACAAAAAGAAGAAGAAACAAGAATAAGAAAAACAGAAGAAAAACGAGAAGAAAAGAAGACAAAAAACAAAAAAAAACAAGAAAAAAAAGAAGTCCATTCTTGAAGTAAAGCCTAAAAATTTTTTTGTTCAAGTTTCCAGCCGTAATGAAATTCATCCTAGTCTTTTTTCACGGCTCGGAAAAACACGATTTGAGTGATATAAACAAAATAAATTAAATCATCGTAGGCATTTAAGCCAAAATATTGCAAATAGAAGAAAAAGAAGCTAAAATGTAACAATTAAAAGGTTTATTTCGCATTTAAAAACATTATTTAACTAACTACGAACGAATTTATAAACAATTCGTGAAAAGTTATGAGAAAATCTGAGAAATACAGCATGATTCTTCAACTTCGAAAAAGTTATAGTGAAAAAACTAAATATGCATTATTTCTGTCCGGTACTGTTAAAGCGAAACGAAACGTCCGAACTCACTCTACTAAACCACACGGCATCTCAACACTGGTACTACTAAGATTTCCATTGATCTTATTGTCCAGTACTGTACAGGGTGGCTACAAAGTACACAGTCCGTGGTTTAGGAGTGTGCTACGCACTATTTCGTGCACGCACCGATTCCTTTTTTTTTTGATTTTTTGAAGTTTATTGTGTTTTAAACATTGTGTTGAAGTTTGACAACGATTGTTCAAATTTGAAGGTAATGACGGGTCCCCATCTCCAGCGTGCCGCTATCGTCGATTTGCACCAGCGCGGGTACTCCAACTCCGACATCGCGAAACGCCTCGTCGCGAAACGCAAACGTTACCGCGAGCTCGGAAATCTCGAGGACCGTCCAAAAACTGGCCGACCTCGATCTGCTCGGACGCCGGCGAAGATAAAAGCAGTGAGGGAGCGAATACGCCGAAACTCCAAGCGGAGCATTAACAATATGTCCCAGGAGATCGGAATATCCCGCCGGTCGGATCAGACCATCGTCAGGGATGACCTCGGCATGCGCCCTTATCGTACTCGCAAGGGTGCCTTGTTGTCTGCCAAGAACAAGGCAGAGCGCGTGAAGAGAAGTCGGGCCTTGCTTCGCGACACGGCCGCACCTGGTGCCGACGAGATAGTCTTCTCAGACGAGAAGTTGTTCACGATCGAGGAGGCCTTCGACTCCCAAAACGTGCGGGTTATCGCCAGAGATCCTGAGGAAGCCGATCGCAACGGAAGAGTCGTCAACCACACCTCTCATCCAGCTCAGTTGATGGTCTGAGCGGCTGTGTGCGCTTCGGGTAATTCTCCGCTAGTCTTCGTTGATCAGGGCGTGAAGATCAACAAGCAGAACTATATCAAAGACATTCTCGAAGGCGCCTTGCTTCCCTGGACCCGTACGCACTTCGCTGGCCGCCCTTTCTGCTTCCAGCAGGACTCCGCGCTCGCTCACAAGGCCGTTGTGACGCAAGAGTGGTGTGCGAACAACTTGCCCGCCTTCATAACGAGTAAGCAGTGGCCCGCCTACTCGCCGGATCTCAATCCGCTCGACTATTCCGTATGGTCGGTCCTCGAGGCGAAAGCCTCGGCTCGTCCCCACCCCAATTTGGCGTCTCTGAAGAAGGCCCTGCTCAAAGCTTGGGAGGAACTCGACGTTGATTACCTGCGTGCCACGACTGATGCTTTCCCCAAGCGTCTCCGTCGCGTCATAAGCGCCAAGGGCGGCCGCATTGAAAACTGACTTCACCCAGTTGTACATATATATGTTGAGAATAAAATGTGTTGAATTGAGAGGAATTGGATTATTGATTACGATACAAAAGCGTTTGACTTTCGGACTGCGTACTTTGTAGCCAACCTGTAGTATACTTCATATTTTGTTGCAGCTTCCCTACTGTTTTTATAAAACACTTCAACAGCGACATATTAACTGACTCAGTCACCAGTTTCGAGATAATGTTTCGGTCATTTTTAGAATATTCTAGCTATAATAGAAAGCTTATTCGATTCAATTTAATTCAAGCGCTTTAATATCAATATCATAGGATATCAAGCGCCATCGTTCCAAGCCATTCTTCTTTGTTTCGGGTTCTTCTCAAAAACTCGGCTCCAACGCACTGAAGTCGTCTCTCCATCTTCGTTCTGGATTCCCTTTTTTCCGCTTGGGCCCTCTAGGGTGCTATTCTGTCACAACCTTGGTCCATCTGCAGTCTGGCATTCTTGATATCCAAACGCACCTGCTCGAAAACGCCTTAAAAATTTTTCAAGAATCGTTTTTACCGGTGTTTCCCAGACAATGATTATCCTCTTAGCCTTATTTTTAAAAAAATATCGATCGCCTGTAACTAGGTTTAGCACTCTGGCTGAGAGAAGGGTAGAAATGGTATGTCAAATATTCAATAACAAGTCATTTATTCAGAAGTCACAGATTTTGAAAAAAACTTTTCAAACTTGTAACAA
The DNA here is from genome assembly GCA_964056735.1 of Allodiplogaster pararmata. Taxonomy (NCBI): domain Eukaryota; kingdom Metazoa; phylum Nematoda; class Chromadorea; order Rhabditida; family Diplogasteridae; genus Allodiplogaster; species Allodiplogaster pararmata. The sequence goes on from OZ057407.1 coordinate 7,139,525, forward strand.
TAGGAATAATATTTCAATCAGGATTACCCCACTTATTGCTAGTTTTAATTATGATGAATGATCGAGTGTTTTAGAAAATTGCTAGTTTTACTTGTTTTGGTATGAAGGATTTCGGAATATTGCACAGAGTGATTCGATACGTTCATATTAGTCGAGCGTTTCATTAATTCATGAGGGAAACAGAGTGATCAATATATTTGGTGACAAACTTTGGGTTCGTGTCGAGCGCGAGCTGAGTCGATCTGCATATTTTAAATGACACCATAAATTTCGTGAACCTTTGATCTACCTATAACCAAAATTTCGGTTTACCATATTTGTTACTCGGTAAATGGTTTTTTTTCTCATACTAGTCGGGGCGTAATATTGTCGCTTAGTAGTGCTGGAGATCTCTCGTCGGTCGCCCGTCAGACTGTGCATCGAGCTCTAAAACTAAGTACACTCACTGGCCGTCCACGCTGTGATAGTCGCACTTCCGCTGCCACCTCTCATATCACAAAGATCGTCAAGCAACGCCTTAACCGCAACAGAGGCAGAAACATCAGAAAAATGGCTGCCTAACAGGACACGTCATACGGTACGACGTGGAATGTAGTTGGAAAGAAGCTCGGTATGAAGTCACACAAGTACCAGAAGCGTCATGGTCTCATTCCTGAGCAACAGGAAGCACGGCGTGACGAAATGCTCTCCTTGCTCGGACCGCGACTGGAGAGCATCTCATGACCCTCTTTACCGAGTAGTAGACGTTCACCGTGGAGAGGAGCTACAACAACCAATTTGATAGGGTGCTTGCTCAGTCCTCTGAAGAAGCTGATGCTGCCGGCCAAACAGTCTCACGTGCTTCTCATCCGGAATCTATCATGGTTTTGCTGGCATCTGCTCCACGGTGCGAACTCCCTTCTTTTTCGTCAGAAAAGAGGCCTAAATAAATACGCAAGTGTACATCTCGGAGATCCTCGAACTTCATGTGCAGCTTTGGGCTCAGAGGCACTTCAGGACGGCGCTCCCGCTCATACCAGCATAAAGACACAAGAGTGGATATAACAAAACTTCTCCTCTATCATCGCCGCCAGAGAATGACCTGCTATAGTCCAGATTCGAATCAAATGGACTACTTCATCTGGTCCATCCTGGAGAGTTAATCTTGCACTAAAACCCTCACCTCGTTGTCCAGTCTCAAGAATTCGCTTGAGTGAGCATGGGACCGAATTCCCCATGAAGTTTTACGGTGTCTACCTATACCCGTCGTCTGGAGACCGTCATTCGCAAAAGATGAGGTTATTTCGAGTGAAAGTTATAGATTATTATCATATTTATTTATTTAATTTATTTATTCATTTACACCATTAGGTGTGACACTAAAATGAGTCGAGAGAACAAATAATAATTAGAACGCACTTCCCACAAAGGGAGAGAAGAACAAAAAAAAGACATTACATCACGAGGTCATAGTAAAGAGGCAAGAACAGAATTAAAACATCTAAAAAAGAACAATAACTTAGTGAGAAAGCAAGAGGATGCGAGAGAGGAGGGCTGAAGATGGGACTTCGTTGTCTTCCTTCATAAGCAGTTGAAGGAGAATAGAAGCGGAGGAATACCCAAGGACCACTGTTACATTGTACACTCGGGGGTTGCCAAGCCCCGGCATCGTTTGTATTCTGAGACGGATCACAGTGGAGGAGGAACACTGCAGGTACGCCGTGAACAGGGCCCAAGGGTATGTGCTGCCGATGAAAGTGGAGGTGAAGCTGCCTTGCGATCTCTTCCCGAGTTTTCCAAATATAAGTTAAGGTGGTATGGGAGGGGAATAATCTAAAGAAAGCAACAAAAAAAGAGAAATCAAATAGTCAATGGGGAAAATTTAGATATTGGACACGCTCAATCTTAGAAACTCTAAGACTGGGAAAGAATACAGACGCTTCTTAAAGATTTTAGAATTAGGGCTGTTCATTAACTCAGGAGGTAGCTTACACATCCAACGGGCTGTTCGAACACAGAAGGAGTGGAAATATTGAGAGCGGTTCGCTTTAGGGATGTGAAAATTGAATGGAGCTACTCTACCATTACAAGGCTTAAACGTGAAAAGGTTACTTATAGTCACAGTCATTTCACAGCGAATGAATTTGAAAGCAAGAACAAGATCATTACATACTCTTCTATAATAGAGACTGTGCAACGAAAAATTAATGAGACGAGCTTCATAACTTGGAAAGGGAGACGAAGAATGGAAATCAACACAACGATAGTGTAACAACTTGGTGAACACATGACTCACTTTTTCAATCTGGACAATGTCTTTTTTAATAAAAGGAGACCACACAGAAGAACAAAACTCACAAATTGGTAAAACATATGTCTTGAAGCATCTAATATAAATCGCAGCTATTTTGGACTTCAAAATGCGAAAAATACAATATACAATATTTAAGGATCTTCTAACAACTGAAGAATAATGATAACGGAAACTGAGATCTGAATCAATCAGAACACCAAGATCTCGAATGAAAGAAGAAGATTTGAATGGGGAAGAAGGAGAAACGAAGTAATTTAGTTGTGGGTTTCTTTTTCCTACATAGAGTACATTGCATTTTTCTCCGCAATGTCCAACTGCCATTTCTTGCAGTAATCTAACATGTATGAGGAAGCAGAACAGAGTTGGGAATGGGCATCGCTTTGATTTTGCGCGTCAAAAATTGTTGATAGTTTTATGTCATCAGCGAAAAGTTGGATATCAACCAAAGGCAGTGTTCGAAATGCGCTGGGAAGATCGTGAATGTAAAACAGAAAGAGTATGGAAAGAGAAAAATATATATATATTATCATCAAATAAGGTTGAATTTCGCTCACATAACAGGAAACTGTGTCTATCAACCTATATATATATATATATATATATATATATATATGTATATATATATTCCTTCCATTCGTCGTAGCTGAGAGCGGTCGACTCTTCATTTCCATCGCCAAGAATGGAGGATTCCGGTCTCTAGCAGGATTTGGACAACTTGAGGTCGTAATGTCCAAACCATGATCGACACTTCAGTGAACATTCAACGTTCTCATTCTTCTGTATTGCCCGGAGAATCAGATGGAGCTGCTCGATATGATGCCGCTTCATGTCACATCGAGAATAAAGCGTTTGCATTGAACTAAATTGGAAATATATACATACATATACATAGCCTCAATTGTTACACGGAGCTCGCAGTATCTTTGGAATTCAAAAAGCTAAGGGCTCGTCAAGACTTCAGTTAGACGCCGTAGTTGCTTATTAATCTTTTCAACTTCAATCGAGCTCCTCTCAATGATTCTGAAAAGTTCATCTCTTGGTGCCACAGGTATTCAACAGACAAACAAACGCGGCAATGAGCCATTTCCAAAGCAGTATCATGCGGACTAGACGGTGATGAAGCTGGTCCCCAGACTCTCGCTCAGAAAAAGAGAGTTGGCTCAGTTCGATGCCGTGTGATATTTTAATCAATCGAAAAACTTATCAATGTGAATTACGGAAACTTTAACCAGAAGTCTTTGGATTGACCGCCTTAGCGCTGCTAGTCGTTTCTACTATAGCCCGCAGTGCTTGGGCACTCGACAGGCCCGGAATACTTCAATTCTGGAGGTCTTCTGCGTGTGCAAGTCTGACAACTGCAATATACATCCTCTGGTCAGTCTTACGATTAGTTTTTATAAGAAAGGCGTGAGCAGAACTGGAAAAAAATTCTTGTTAGATACATGCTAAGGAAAAGGATTTTGATCTAAGTTGCATTGCTATGTACAATAGTTGCGAAAAATCACGGGCTCAAAGGAAAAAGCTTCAAACTTTGCCTACCTTGATTTCTCACCTTTTTTGGTGTTTCTTACACGCTGGTATTTAACAAATCATTACATTTTTCATTCCCGAATACAAAATTCCTTCTAAGTGACTCTTATTGAAAGACGCCTTTTCTCTTTTCGCTTCTGACCCTAAAGACATGTCATTTTCATAATACTTTAATCAATCCTATGCAATTTTTTTCAAATACTTTGCGTAATAAAAGCGTAATGCTACAAGTTTATGAAAAAATGATTATGAAAAAACACATGATTATGAAAAATGAATGAATGATTGAACAAATGAATATAGAAGTGTTTTTAGCTCTTCCAAGGCGCAGAGGAAACAGTCCGAGCGATGAAGCAGAGACGAAATCGCCAACGTTACAACCTTCTACTCAGACATCATATTTAGTCTGGCAGACCATGTTAAATTAAATGACTGGCTTTTGAACCTATTATTTACGTTCCCGTTCTAATTGCACCAAGAACTCAAGTAGTGCGCACTGAAGAGCACGAATTAATCGTACATCCATTCTCGCCCCTTTCTTGGAAAAGAGAACAAATTAAGCAATGGTCTTCTAACATTCTCATCAATTTCAAGGAATTTTTCATGTTCACTATCAACTTCATCAGTCTGACATGCAAGCTTGAAAGGTACTGTGTGGCTTGCTTATCAATTCAGAGTAACAGAGTTTATATTTGACAAAATTCACATTTCTTTCGTTTCATATCAAGTGTATGTATGTTCAGTTTTGCTTCTTGCCAAGCATGAACTTATACATACAAAATACGCAATTTTCATCTAATCAAGCTTTTTCTTCGAAATTCAGCTTTTTTTCAAACAGTGGCATTCTCTTTTTCATAAGACATTGAATATATTCATTCTCTTTTTCATAAGACATTGATTCTATTCATTCTCTTTTTCATAAGACATTGATTCTATTCATTCTCTTTTTCATAAGACATTGAATATATTCATTCTCTTTTTCATAAGACATTGATTCTATTCATTCTCTTTTTCATAAGACATTGATTCTATTCATTCTCTTTTTCATAAGACATTGATTCTATTCATTCTCTTTTTCATAAGACATTGAATATATTCATTCTCTTTTTCATAAGACATTGATTCTATTCATTCTCTTTTTCATAAGACATTGATTCTATTCATTCTCTTTTTCATAAGACATTGATTCTATTCATTCTCTTTTTCATAAGACATTGAATATATTCATTCTCTTTTTCATAAGACATTGATTCTATTCATTCTCTTTTTCATAAGACATTGATTCTATTCATTCTCTTTTTCATAAGACATTGATTCTATTCATTCTCTTTTTCATAAGACATTGAATATATTCATTCTCTTTTTCATAAGACATTGATTCTATTCATTCTCTTTTTCATAAGACATTGAATATATTCATTCTCTTTTTCATAAGACATTGATTCTATTCATTCTCTTTTTCATAAGACATTGAATATATTCATTCTCTTTTTCATAAGACATTGATTCTATTCATTCTCTTTTTCATAAGACATTGAATATATTCATTCTCTTTTTCATAAGACATTGATTCTATTCATTCTCTTTTTCATAAGACATTGATTCTATTCATTCTCTTTTTCATAAGACATTGATTCTATTCATTCTCTTTTTCATAAGACATTGAATATATTCATTCTCTTTTTCATAAGACATTGATTCTATTCATTCTCTTTTTCATAAGACATTGAATATATTCATTCTCTTTTTCATAAGACATTGATTCTATTCATTCTCTTTTTCATAAGACATTGATTCTATTCATTCTCTTTTTCATAAGACATTGATTCTATTCATTCTCTTTTTCATAAGACATTGATTCTATTCATTCTCTTTTTCATAAGACATTGAATATATTCATTCTCTTTTTCATAAGACATTGATTCTATTCATTCTCTTTTTCATAAGACATTGAATATATTCATTCTCTTTTTCATAAGACATTGAATATATTCATTCTCTTTTTCATAAGACATTGATTCTATTCATTCTCTTTTTCATAAGACATTGATTCTATTCATTCTCTTTTTCATAAGACATTGATTCTATTCATTCTCTTTTTCATAAGACATTGATTCTATTCATTCTCTTTTTCATAAGACATTGATTCTATTCATTCTCTTTTTCATAAGACATTGAATATATTCATTCTCTTTTTCATAAGACATTGATTCTATTCATTCTCTTTTTCATAAGACATTGAATATATTCATTCTCTTTTTCATAAGACATTGATTCTATTCATTCTCTTTTTCATAAGACATTGATTCTATTCATTCTCTTTTTCATAAGACATTGATTCTATTCATTCTCTTTTTCATAAGACATTGATTCTATTCATTCTCTTTTTCATAAGACATTGATTCTATTCATTCTCTTTTTCATAAGACATTGATTCTATTCATTCTCTTTTTCATAAGACATTGAATATATTCTTGATCGAGTCACAGTGGTTAAACTTGAGACATTCCCCGCTGTGTGCTGAGCCGTGCAAAGGTTGGAAAAAAAGCACTGAATTATTTCCTGAATCACCGAACGGTCTTCGGGCCGACGAGATGTGAACAATAACTAAGTAATTAATAAATGTTTTTGAAAGAATGTCAATTGATTTTTTTCACAAGGTGAGTTGAAGTTTATTTTTTCTAATCAAAGTTTTTCTCCTCTGGTGAAAGCATTTTATTTTAAGGCCAATTTTACTGACTTACTCTTATTTTACTATTGGGTTCTTCAAGTTCTTCTAACCCGGATTTGTAAAAGTCATACGCTTCTAAGCGTTATATTTGATGAGACTTTTCGGTTGAGGCTGTATGCGTGGTGCCCAAACACTTCTTCTCGTAGACATCACCCCTAGAATTCTTCACCGAACTCTGATAACGTTCTTAGAAGCTAGGTTTTCGGGTACACGTTCACCTGGGGGGGAGGAACTTCACTTAGGGTGGAGGTAGTTTGTTTTGGCGTAATCGTACTACAGTAGTCAATACATTTTTTCTGTTTTTAGACCAATTCAATCAACTGAATTGTCAAAAAATTAACATTGGTAATAATTTTTTTATGTTGTCTCATTCCCAAGCGGCCTTGTTAGCGTAGCCTTTGAGTAGCATCAACTTTATTGTGGAAGAGTAGTTTTTCGAGCCCTTTTCTAGTCGATTCAGTTTATAAAATTACACTGTGAAAAAAAGGAAATTCATGCTCACTATATGAACTTTTTTGCATCATCATTTGTATTCAAGTGAGAAATCATCATCATATAAGGTGAGATATTCAAGTGAAAATGACCAAAGCAGAGTAGTGGCCACCCTTCTGATGTTGAGCAAACTTATCAAAGTACAAATTAGAAGAAACTGAGGGAAAGTAGAATATTCACGAGCTGAACGAAACGAGTGGAACAGGAAAATGTATAATGCAAAACAGAATTATGTAGGGGGGTTTGATTAGTTGATGATATAAATGAATTCTTTGAATATTCATGATATTGCATCAATCTTGTTTAATTTAATTTCTATTATTTAGTTGTTGGTATTCATTTTCAATCATCATATTAAATTTTTTTCCATCTACTCAAGAACCACTCTACCGATAACGAAGGATATACAATGCCTCATGACGTAAAAATATAACTCAAACCGCGAATTGTTTCAAACCCTGATAGTAAAAAAAAGCCAAAAACAATAAATCGGAGGCTCTTTGATCGTATCATTTTCTAGATGGAGACAGAGCTACTCAGAAATCACCTCATCTTTTCTTGAGAGCAAAAAGTCTAAATTTCTATATTCTCCTCTACACTGAGAAGCATAGCTCACCAAAATGTGAACGAAAACATTTCTCGGGCGGTTACCTGGCATGAACTGAAACGTATGTTCTGTTTAAAACAATTTTAAATTTTTTCAAGTACTAAAGTAATCAATCCAATGCTCACCCCGTTGTAATCACTACTTAAAACTACAAACTATAAAGAAATCTAATTAAAAAACGGATCTAATATTATTTGTTAGCGAAATTATACTTCTCTCAACTAGTCTATCAACCGTTTTCGGAATTGGGAACGGAAAAAACCCGATAAATACAATAATAAGTTGTCCAAATTAGTAATTAAAATTAATATTGTTAGTGATATTATAGATCGATAATTTGTTAGTTAGTTCTCAAGCATCTGAAGATGGAGTGAGTAGCGTCGTGAGTACTGTATGTGCATGCAGGCTTGCAGCTGAAAAAGATTGTATTGAATTTATAGGTTTTCTATTGTTGGCTTTTCTCAGCCCTCTTCAATTTTTTTTCGCATAGGTTACCATAGGCATCACTGTGTTTTCATTATCAGGAAAAAAGGAAAAATCATTCAAATTTTTTTCTCTCTATCTAAACTCACTGAGAATCTTTTTTATACCCCTTATCATCTCTCTCTCTCTCCCTCCCTCCCTCTCTCTCTATCTCTCTCCCTCCCTCTCTCTCTCTCTCCCTTTCTCTTCCCCCCTCTCTCTCTCTCCCGCTCTCTCTCTCTCTCTGTTTTCTTCGGAACTTATACTTAACCCTTCAATCTGAATTGAATACTATTGACTAATGGAACTTTCAAATGCTCTGTTACACAGTTTAATAGTAAAGCGCTTTTCCCAGTTAGAGAAGAGATGTGATTGCTCAATTTTCTCTCCAACCTGCCAGAACATGCAGATGCCAAATGGCATGACCAACCTGCCAGAACATGCAGATGCCAAATGGCATGACCAACCTGCCAGAACATGCAGATGCCAAATGGCATGACCAACCTGCCAGAACATGCAGATGCCAAATGGCATGACCAACCTGCCAGAACATGCAGATGCCAAATGGCATGAGCGAATGGAACGATTCCGTCCAGTTTGAAGAATACAACGCCGCACATATAAATGAGTCCTCCCACTGCCATCTTGTCTAGACCACTCCAGTCATTCTGGAATCAAAAAGTTCATGAATCCTTCTCAGGAAAATCTAAAGAGAACAAAAAAATTTAAGAGTTTCGGTCTTGAGAACGAGTGGGATTTCCGGGTGGGCGGGTTGTTTGAACCAAGCTCTATTAATATATGAATAGGGCCATATTAAAGAGAATTGAAATGGCACCATCAATGAGTGTAAAAAGCGATCTTTCCACGGCATCAAATAACCCTGTAAAAGGGTGACCCATACGAAAATGCATACACACCGAAAGTTATACATTCATTCCTTGTATATTAACAAAGAGGATGTTATCGAAATTGCGAAAAGAATGACATATGAGAATAGAATTGAATCTGGTTGAATTCACAGACATTTAATTACAAAATTTCACAGTAATTCTAGTTTGGAACTGAGATTTTAAAAAAAATTAACTAAAAGGGGCACAAAAATGAGTGAATGAACCATAAATACATATAACTTCACAGGTAAAATGGAACATACGAGAAAAAAGCTACATACAGTACCGCCCAAAATGTTATAATATATAGGGTTATTGAAAATAACTTTTTTCAAAGATAAAATTCAAAGCTCAAATTTTCACAGAAATTTTTTTGGGTGTCTGTACCGTACCGGACGTCGTTTTGAGTGAATTATTATTTATCTCCAGGAAATACACCGAAATTGGTATATCTTCTATTTTTCAGTTTTTCTCCATGATTTTTTTTAGTTGATTTTTTTTTTGTTTACCGAACTTCATTCATAAAAATTTTGTTTCAAGTCATGGTTCGAACTGTTGGACATCGAAATACAAATAAAAGAATGCAAGAAGCTGTTGTTGCTGGGGCGAAACAGGGCCGGTCACAGAGCGAGCTCGCTCAGCAGTTCGGGGTAACTCAGAGCGCTATCTCCCATATCCTCCGGCGTTTTCGAACCCAGGTAAACGAATTTTCTACAACTGAATAACTTTGGAACACAAAAAAATTGCAGGGACGAGTCATCGTGAAGACATGTTCGGGGAGACCCCGCGTAACTTCGAGGTACATGGACCGAAGCATCCTGCGCGCATCTCGCGAAGACCCGAAACGCACTGCTACAGACATTCAAGCTATCATATCAACGCCCGCGACTCCTGCTCCTTCAATAACTACCATCAAACGCCGTTTGCAAGCCGCTGGACTGAATGGAAGGCGGCCTGCAAAGAAGCCTTTCATCAGCGAAAAAATCGTAAAGTTCGAGTTCAGTGGGCTAAGGATCACCTCAGTTGGACACGCCGTGAGTGGTCTCAGATTGTTTGGAGCGATGAATCCAAGTTTAATATGTTCTGCAGTGACGGTCTGGGGTGGGTAAGACGTCCAGCGGGCAAGCTTTTCCTGCCGCAATACCAGTCGCTCACAGTAAAACATGGCGATGGTTCTGTGATGGTCTGGGGCTGTTTTTCCGCCAGCGGCATGGGTCCAATTAGACGTATTGTCGGAAATCTCGATCGTTACGGCTATGAGAACATAATGGAAAGCACTATGCGCCCTTGGGCCCTCTCCAAATTCGGCCGTGGGTTCACCTTTCAACAAGATAACGACCCGAAACATCGATCTCAGCACGTTCAGAACTGGTTTCGCCGTCGGCATGTGGATGTTTTGGACTGGCCGAGCCAGTCTCCCGATTTGAACATCATCGAAAATTTATGGGAACATTTGCAACGAAAATTGACGGGAAGAACATGCAGAAATGCTGATGAAAAGTTTAAGCAGCTAGAGGAGGAATGGAAGGCGATTTCGCAGGCAACCATTGACTCTTTGATTGATTCTATGCCTCGTAGATGTCAGGCAGTCATTGACTCGAAAGGATATGCCACCAAATACTAGAATATTTGTTTTATTACTTCGAAAAAACTGAACATCTCTATAAGCACTTTTTACTATTTCCATTTTTTTAACGAATAAACCTAATAAAGCATTTTCAAAACTTGTTCTATTACTCGAAACATGTGAATTTGGCTTGTAAAAAATATCTGAAAATTTGATCTTCATTCGTTTTTTTTGAAAAAAGTTATGTTCAATAATTCAATATATTATAACATTTTGGGCGGTACTGTATGAGGAGCAGCTTTGAGTTCGGAACAATGATTTCGAGCGATAAATACAATATTGAAGACTTGAAGGCATTAGAAGATGTGAGAGATACCATTTCCGATGGTAAAGAATTCCAAGTATCGATTGATACATAGTGTTGGAATGACCACTTAGTAAATATATACATAGAAGGAAAGTGATGAGAAGATTTTTGAATAGACACCATTGTTAAGACGACAAAGGCAGGTGACACGGCAACTATGATGTATATTGCCAGCTCCAGGCGCTTGTACCTTCAAGTAAAAATATTGGAAAAAAGCCTATATTGATTCGTGACTTCCCTCATACAAAAATTGAAAATATAACCGTTAACGATCTTTTTTCTATAATGATTCATGAAATATTCATTCGCCGAATGACATTTCGCTGTCCCTGACGCTAGTATTGGCAGAATATGAGATGGAAGCAGGGTTCAAATGTTCATGTGAGATGTCGTCAAGCCTCTCTTTTTTAAACTCCTAAGGGGGGACCCCTTAGGAGTTTAAATCGAGAAAAACTTTTGTTTAAATCGAGAAAAAATTTTCGGGTCTCGGTTGTTTTTTTTCATTATAAGAGAAGACCCGCGGTTCTCTGTTTCAGAAAGTTTTTTGCGTTCCATGGGCCACTGTATTTCTTCTTTGGACACTAAAAAAACCATGGATGGAAAAAATTTAATTATTAAAGATTGAAGTATTTTTAGGCTAAGTTTCTGATCTAAAATCTTTAAATAGACTCATCCGTATCATAATTATTCTACGAAAAAATACAATAATAAGTGGATATGACATTGAAAAAATTGATAATATGAAGTTTTAAAAATTGCAGAAAGAGATCTATACAAGAGTTCATCAAAAACCGTTGAGATGAGACTAATAAACGAAAAATCTGTCCATGTCAAATTAGGAATAAAAGCCAACTTCTCATGAAATGAGTACTGATACAGTATTCCAAATAAGGCGGCCAACCAAGTCATCCATTTCGCGTTGAGACCTAGAAAAATATCAAAAAGATCAGTATTCTTCTAAATTACAAAGTAAAAGAATAGTGAAAGATCGTGTTGCATTTCTCTTTCATTTTCTGAAAAGGTAGAATACTCCACACCGAAAACTTTGAATCTTTGAACCTCTTGACATTTATATCAGTTTCTCTTTTTCAATAACAATAATTTTTGTGCATCAAAAAAAGACATACAACTTTAATGACTCTCAATAACACGATAAAACAACAAAAAAGGTCGTCTGAGTGAAGACTGGCCACACAATGCTTGAAAGAACCGTTCGACTTATAGGAGATGACTTATATGACTTATAGGCTCGAAACACACTGGCAACAGTGGCCATTCGTGACTCTACAGCCTTAAGAGCCTGTCACGGATGGAGCCGGATCATCCAGTCCAGAATCGAGCGCGACCTCAGGTGGCGGATAGAGGGACGCCTCCCTACGAAGAATTCGTGCTGGGAGGTAGCGGGAAAAATCCCGCCGCGGACCAAAACTGGGTAGTATAGCTCTTCAAAGGAGGGCGATGCCGGACCGGCCTGGGCAAGCCACCGGACAAAACATCAGCCGATACTCCGCTATACTTTTCAATGGCGAGTCGAGGCGCCAGTCAAATAGCCTCTTGCCTATCTCCGGTCAACGACAGGCGAGACGTCTCTACTCCCACCCAAAACGATGCTAGGCCGGGTTGACCACCCACTCACAAGGCCTATAGCATGAACAGGTTGCTACAACGATGTCCGCCTTCACAAGGTGCAGCATGACAGTCTCAGGACTGCAAAGGACATCAAAACCCTTCTCCGGACGCATCTCGTCCGAAGAACACGATAACCTCTCATTAAAGAGAGTGTTCATAACCAAAAGTCTTCGATGCGGGCTGCTTGCCGGCAACAACAACAACAACATGACTTATAGGAGCTTCCGCTCCTATAAGTCATTTGTAGGAGCTTTCATTTAATTTGACAGACCAGAACTATAAAATAAGCTTTCACTCCCATGAGTATATCTTGGCGATTAATAACTATAACTACATATCAGTATTACAAAAACTACCCAGAGTTCCGCAATGTCGAAGGGTCAGCCAAGGCGTGTACGAGGCGGCGATGAAGAGGTAGATCGTTACTCTGGAAACTCAATACTCGGATACTCGTGGAGGAATACTAACATGGACCACTCATATCTTGTTTTTCTTCTGATTAAACGGGTACTTTCTCCAATCTTTAAACTACAGTACCCTACAAAAAAGTATTTCCATGTTATTCCTTCTAATCTGGCCGAATCATAGTTCGGAAAAGGAATGAATATCACTTGAGTGTTCTGTCCTCTACACTTATTGAAAAAAACGAACGCTCATCATAGCGGGAAGCCTAGAATAATGAGAAGCGTTTAAAATACGAAGGGCAAAGAGCAAAATATGGATTGCTCAATAAAGTGTTCAAGACTGTATTTATCCACTCGCTCATTTTTTCTAGGCCCTCAATCAAATGAGCGGTCGTTTTCAACTTTTTTTCAAAATTTGAAAGTCGCGTATTCTGCTTACAGATGCCTTTGAAAACTCCCTCGCTGCTAAAAGAATTCCAATGTTCCATTTTTTTTTAAACCAGTTAAAGTAGATGAGTTATAAACAGTAATTTCAACACTGAACAAACAATGTAGACAGGCCTTCTAAATGACAATGGAGCAAAAAAAATTTTTTGCTGTGAGTAATCAATATCATCACCTATTAACAAAAAGATTCTGCAACATATAGTAATATGATGAAGTTTCGAAAATGCTTTTCAATTGGAAGAAGAGAAACCTGTCTATGATGTGGAGATAATAACGCAGGCTCAACTTCCTTAAAATATTATTTTCTTGTATGAAGTGGGAAAGTAATGAGAAATTGTACTCAGAAAGATATTTAAAATTTTGTTCTACAGTACTGGGAAACCTATAAGAGCGAAAATAATGCAAACATAAACTTTTGGAAGCATTTTTGAGTTTCAGCAGTGCAGTTTTTTTACCCACAACGAGTAGATTACATGCGCATCAAAATGATGCATCAAAATCTTTGCGCTAATCAAAATGATGTGAGTTTTCTGATTTTAAAGCGTTCTCTTTGTTCTATCGCATCCACTCAATCTTTTTCCAAAATCTGTCGTTATTTTATGATTTAGTATTTTATCTACACAAAAAAGGTTGAATTGCAGTTAAGAACTGACTGTTTCGCATCTCGATATCGCATTTCGTAGTAGTGATATATTGTGGACATCACGAAGAGAAGCTGGAACGGAGAGAATCTTTTTGAGGCTCTCATGGTTATACAGTTGTTAATAGTCTAACAGAGATGCAAAATACTGTAATACTTAGAGGGTCTTCAAAAAGTTCGAGATTTTAAAGTTGTACAAACTTATGTTAACGAATATCATACAAATGCTGCTTGAAAAACATTTAAATACAAAAAAGCTTCTTCCCAACCGTTGTGAATGTTCCGTAGATTAAGACGATGGTTACCTCTAAGTCTCGCTGTGCAGCTTCTGTCATAAGGTGGAAAAAGAAGAGACTCGTCACAATCCCAATCTGTGACACGGTAATCAATCAATAATTTATTACTGTATCTTTAAGTCTGAACCCTTTTCTACCATATTAATATCATACCCATTGAAACAATCTCAAAACCTTCGAGCACCAGTGAGCATTTTGTTAACGCTCGCAAAAGAAACATGTAGATCAGAAAAAAGGCGAGTCGAGGCGCCAGTGAAATAACCTCTTGCCCTTCTCCGGTTAACGAATGGGTATCGCGAAGAGGATCGCCGACTGCGGTGCGAGTGTAGACGGAGAAAATCTCTCCGGACTCAAAAGGATCCTCACCAACCGATCCCAAAAGGACTCCCCTCGGGCAAAACAACAACAAGAAAAATCTTGAGCGAAAAAATACTTCAAAGAGAAATTGAAGACGTGTGATAGAAAATAAAGAACGCGAACATCTCACGAACAGAGGAATGGATTATAGCGACAGTGCTAGTGAGAGAAACAATCTGCTCCCAAATTCTCAAACCACTCTGCTCCCAAATCCTCAAACCCACTGACTACTCAATGCCTAACTGACGGCATGCGACGCGGTGTTCGCGATGTGTTCAACACGCGTCGGATTGTACGATTGGCCAGGGCAAGCACGTTCATTTTTGCACAAATTGGTCCTGGAAATAAATTACACCGACTGTAGAAATATATCAGAAGAAATCTGTTTACCATATTCTTTTTGCATGAATCGAACCATGCGTGTCGTAATGGTAGTACGCGCTGAGTATTGTGCAGTAATCCATAAGTTCAACCCCTGTCCCAGTCAAATTTTCAGAACCGAATGAGCTGAGCAATGCTAGTAACTAAATTTTTTCCATCCTGTATTTCCCATCCTACTTTCTCCCTTTTACACCGATTAGCAGAAATGCACGGAAGAGCCAGGGATCCTATCAGGAGTGGAACTCCACTAGGCAATCTGACGTTCGTTGATGTTCATGAACCTTTAGGAGTTGACTCGTATAGAGTGAATCTCTATACGAGTTAACCCTACCATCCGGCACCACCAGATGGCTCGCATCCTACCTGCGAGGCAGACAATCTCACACCCTATTCAGAGATAACCTGTCGAGAAGCCGAATCATACGTACCGGAGTGCCCCAAGGAAGCGTGATATCGCCGACTCTCTTCAATCTATACATGAGAGATCTTCCAAAGCCCCCGGAAGACATTCAAGTAGTCACATATGCGGACGATATAACTGTATACGCTACTGGCCCTTGCCCCGGAGGTAATTACGACAGTCTGGTACACAAGATCGCGAACCACCTCCCCTCAGTCGAGAACTTCTTCAAGAACAGAAAATTAACTATATCAGCAGCAAAATCAACAGTCACACTGTTTACCCCATGGACGAAGCAAGCAAAAGATCACCCTATCATTAAAATAAACAACACGCCCCTTCCGCTCGAAAAGAAGCCCAAAATCCTCGGAGTAACCTTCGACTCGATGCTAACCTTTGCCGAACACGCCAATAAACAACAAGGAAAAGTATCCAGAAGAAACTATCTACTCCGTGCACTCACGGGCACCACTTGGGGTCAACAAAAAGAAACCGTGATCAACACCTTCAAAGCAATCGGCCGCTCCGTCCTAAACTACGCTGCACCTATCTGGACCCCTACTCTCTCTAGCACTGGCTTCGAAAGATTACAGCGTACTCAAAACGCTGCTATGCGCACAGCAACTGGATGCCACCTAATGTCCTCCTCTGATCATCTACATCAAGAAACTCTCATGCTACCCATCAGAGATCACTGCAACATGCTGTCAAACCAATTCTATGCTGCGTGTCTGGACACAGCACACCCTACTCATTGGCTAACTCAACAACAACCACCACCCAGGACGATGAAACCTACACTTCAAGATCTTTCCAACCACATCTCACAAAGTGGAATCTCTACGAAAGAACTACAAAAAGAAATCCACACTACGGCGGTCAACGAAGCCTTGAAGTCCTACAAGCCAAATCCAATACTAGGAACATCACCCCCTCCGATAGCAGCCAATGAAAGACAACTACCAAGGGCAACACGCACAAGACTCAGCCAACTTCGCTCGGGTTACTGTAATCTCCTGAATGATTACAAAAACCGAATAGATCCGAATATTCCGAACAAATATCCTGACTGCTCTGCAACGCCACACAACGTAATTCATGCGCTATCATGCCCGAAACTACCGACTCAATGCCATCCCTCAGAACTCTGGACCAACCCAGGAAAAATAGCCAAAGCGCTAAACCTCTAACGATGATGATGATGATCGTTTTAATTGTTTACTATGTAAACTGTGTTCGCCAACTCGCCACAAGATGACCTTTTCGCCCAAGGGGCAACAACAACAACAACCTTTAGGAGGTCCAATTACCGACATTTCGCACCCGACATTTCGAATATTTTTTATTAAAACATCTTGAATGTAAACACGCAATACGAGTTCTGCATTTCAGGAGGCGAGACTAACCACGAGCGCGTAGTCTGCATTCCACAAGTCTACCGTCAAAATGCCCTGCGCCCAGGTCTGACGAGCACTAGACCTATTCGGGACCCGGAGCTCTGTTAGTCCCCACTCTTCTCATTCCTCACAGCTTTCATATACAACCCAGACTCACTGAAATACAAGACTTGGTAATCAAGCGTAACATGTCAGCGATGAACTTCCTATTAATTTATAGTTTCTAACTTGCTTGGAATATCTTATGCTCTCACTAGGGGCATACTTTCTTAGCTTGTCAGACAACTTTTCGCTTCTAAATGAATGTATTATTATTTTCGCTCGATCGATAGTTTGCATTTTCTGTAATTCAATTCTTGTGGATGATTTGATGAAGCACGCGTTTTTCAGCAGAAATTTGTGGTCTCTAAATGTTTTTGTCAGCCAACTTCTACAATTACACGAAT
Organism: Allodiplogaster pararmata; assembly: GCA_964056735.1. NCBI lineage: Eukaryota > Metazoa > Nematoda > Chromadorea > Rhabditida > Diplogasteridae > Allodiplogaster > Allodiplogaster pararmata. The sequence goes on from OZ057407.1 coordinate 7,156,861, forward strand.
TGCTAGAGAACTTGGGATCTTTGAAGGGTCTCAAGATTTTTCCTTTTTGAACAATATCTATTTAGCTGATTATTGGGAGTGGTAGCTCTAAGATGAGTAAATGATCAAAGAGGAATAATAAATAGGTACAACCAACGGTTTTTGACCGAAAAAGAGAAAACACTTATTAAATTTTTACGAGATTCATTTAAATGTATTTTTAAAATAAGCAAATAAAATTGGAACAAGCTCTCTTTGATAGCGATACTCAAATATTAGAGATCACAGCGGTGAACCTGTTGATTCCAACACAACATGATGACTATCAAGTTATCAATAACATAAAAAAGAGATCGAAACATAACAATTAAGTTACTTGATTGCGTATGAAAGTTCTAAATTCGCTTACAACTCTAACAGCGAAAATTTTCGACTCATTAAAAACCAAAATTTCCGAAATTAAACTGCTTTCAAGCTGTGATTTACTAGAGAAATGCTCAAAGAAGTTGTTTTATCAAAACTTGAAAAAAAGATTTCGGTAATTAATAGAGCTTTAATTACTTTTTCTCACTGATCTCATGATATCTAATCTTCTATTATCAAACATTTTGTTTTTAGTAAGTTTTAATGAACACTATTAGTACCACAGAATTATTTTTGAAATGAAAATTTAGATAATCAAAGTAATCGAATGAATGTACGAATGCACAAATATATGGAAAGGTCAAGTACAATATCATTAAAAGCTCTTTTCATTCTCAACCATCCCTTCACGGTATTCATTTAATCCCATACTGCACGCAACCCAAACTCGTTTTAATTAAAACCACAATGAAGCATAGGCTTTTGAGAAAAATCAAGGGTTTTATAAGAGTCAAGGGTTTTATAAGAGGCCCCCAAGAAGCTAAAGTAATTAAGAACAGAAACCCACCCGAGGCATTATATAGTAGTTTTTAGAGGTAAATGTGTATTTTCTACTAGTATATCCCCTTGAAATAGGAAAGAGACCCGACAAAGTTAGAAACCGAGGCCCTAAAACGGTCAGTAGTACTTGACCATTCAACCCCGGTCTTCATCCCTCATCCTGCTGCTCATCAAGTACGTCAAGTTGTCTTCTTCCTCTTGGACTCGCTGAGATTCTCTCGATCCTTCCTCTACCCTTTTCTGACAAGTCAACTGCCTTTGAGGAGATTCGAAGGTCAACCAGAAGACTGGAAAGGGGCATCAATGACTGGTTAGAGATAGATGATCAAACTATGGCACGGCGAAAAGTTATTCCTCGGGGCGAAATCGAACCCAGCCGCTTCTTTTTCCTCGGGGCGAAATCGAACCCAGCCGCTTCTTTTTTACCAGGAGCGAGTGCGTTACCACTATACTACTCAAAACACATGGCCAATAAGTGTAATGATGCGATATGGGGAGTTTTTTCTTGTTTGATGACACTGCTGCTTTGCTAACCAATAATTGTGAGAACGACTGCCTATGAGAGAAAGCGAGAGAGAGAGAGACTCAATTTTTGTTTTTGATAGACATCTAATGTTGGAAAAGAGCAATAATTTAACCCGTTTAGGTCCTCGCTGCCTTCTCTAGTTCTTCCCTCTACAATGCTGCTTCGGGATTCTTGTGAAGAAGAGGAGGAGCTTATTTCAACCTGGAATTCAGCCCTGCACTACTTCATATATCTCTTTACTTACATGATGTTAACATTCAAAAAATTGCGAAATGTTTCATTATCTTAGAATCCTCAAAAGCAAAAAGTTCTTTATATGTTCAAAATATGAGTTAACTTGAATTATTCACTGAAAACTGCAAGACATTCCCCATACGCCTGCTTTTCCAAGAATAATACCGAGAGATAGAGAGAGAGAGAGAGAGAGAGAGAGAGAGAGAGAGAGAGAGAGAGAGAGAGAGAGAGAGAGAGACTGAAAGAGAGAGAGAGAGACTGAAAGAGAGAGAGAGACCGAAAGAGAGAGAGAGAGAGAGAGAGAGAGAAGAGGGAATGGAAGAAAGGCTTGAGAGTTTGGAGAATATGACAAAGACGATACGGTGAAGCGAGAGCTAAGATCAAAGATTTATGGACCCTAGGGAATTTATGGCTTCCTCCTTGATTATGTTTAGCATTTTTCCTTTCCGTCATTCCCAGGGCAAACTCACCTCTCGTATAGTTGGCCCTGTTGAACTTTTCCGGAATATCCACGTTGAATTGAAGGTTTTTCTGCAATTAACAAGAGCAAAAAGGATTCCGGGCGTGTGGCATAATGGTAGTGTGTTCGACTATTGTGCAAAGAAACCCGATTTCGACTAGCACTACGGAAAGACACATCCAAACTAATGGGGTTAAGAAATGTTGGTAGTGCTCTGGCACGAAAAGGAGTCCGGGCGTGGCTCTCCTCACTGCTGCAACAACATTCTACCAGGGTAAATGTGTCCCGCCTCTCAGGGGGGCGCGTACTCTGCCGCGAAGCGTGTACAAGTACAAGGAAGTTTATTATTTATTATTATTATTACTAACAGAAAAAAAGAAAACAAAAAAGCAAAAAAAAATTGAGCAGCTAAACGTCATTTTGCTTCTGCTTGAACGCCGTCGTATGGTGATTCACTACAGACACTTTCCTCATTCATACCTTTGAAATGGACTTTTCGAAGACAAACCTAGGTGTTGGTGTTGGAGTTGCGACTGGTTGAGGTGGTGCAAATACCAGTTTCTCCAAAGCGTCACTCGATTGAGTTTCATCGTTTCCGCCCGCCAATTCGAGCACTTCACCATTCAACGGCTGAACTGTTAACACTCGCAGAAGTTTCCTGCAATTCTGACACTTTTGTAAAGGCTCTAACCTTGTCACCCTTTACCTCTGTATTTTTCTCTAACTCTCTTCCACAGTCTCTCTTTATCTCATTGATAAACGTTATCTCTCCTTTTGTCTCACCTTTTCTCTAAAAACTCTCTTTCCTCGAAAGTAATCTCTCTCTTTCTCTGTCTGTCTCTCTCTTCTTGAAATTAATTTCTCTTTCAACCTTGTTCTTTTTTTCTAACCTCTATTTCTCTTTCTGTCTCTATCTCTCTCTGTCTTCCTATCTATCTCTCTTTCTATCTCTCAGAAGCGAAGCCTACCGCTCCACTGCCACTCTCCCGATCTCCTTTGGCAGCTCCCCCAGCGAAAGGGAGGCGGAGTCTGTCGAGGGTTCTTCTTTCGATTGGTTTCCGGATTCCCTTGAGCCTAGCGCATGCGACTTGGACAGAATAGAAGAGTGGATCGAGTGAGATGAAGCCTCTTCCGACTAGACAAAACCATTTTCAGTTTACTATTCTATCTGTGATAAATGTAATCAACCTAAACTTACAGCCCTATCACACAACTTAGGAATGAGGTAACGTACTCCCGTCGGGTAGGTTCGATTACGTTCCACGGACTAGCTTTTGTCCGAGCAATAATTTAATCTTTCCCTACACTCACCAGTTATTTAAAAATTTCAGAAATGTTCAGGGTCCAATAGTGGGGATGGAAATTTCCCCATTGTGCGATAAGTATCGAGTTCGACTCCCAAACCGGGGGTGGATCCAACCAAACCAATGAGGCTCAAGCCCGTCTCTTTGCATATCTTCTACACACACCAGTGATCCAGAAAGCAACCAATGGTTCAATTAGTTGAGTTCTGCATGTCAAGACAAGATACTTGACTCTATAATTAAGCTGAAGTACTAGCCCATAATCTTAGAAGTAGAGAACTAAACAATTGGAAAAACCTTTTGGTTGTTGAGATGTTCTCGTTCTTCTCTCAAAGAATTCTCCACTTCTGCAGGAGTATTCTGAAAACGAGAACTTTTATTTAGTAAAAATCATATTCAATCATCCAATACGAATATTGCTAATCATCTTGAGAATGTACGATCCATTCTGAAGGTCTACGATTTTTCGAGGCTTTCAATCAAAAGCTGAACGATCGATTCGAATATAATGCTCTCGTTAAATGCATCTAAGAAGCTCATAATTCATATTTAAATAATTTTATGCTTTTGTTGATACTTGCTCAGAACTACCGCAATGAAAAACTGCAGATAAGAGACCGAAGAGTCGATGAGGCCTTCTGTCCCGACTGATCGGTCGACGAGCCTCCGGTTGCGATCTCGTGCACTTGGCGGAAGGGGATACGAAGGGAGCAGAGGGATTCTTCGCTCTGCGTCTGAACATTTTCCCCACTGTTTGGTTTTATTTTTAGTGTAGTGCAAGTGTGTATTTTAGCCGACACCTGTAGTGCAAGTGCTTTTAGAAGACGATGTTCTAATTAGTTCCATAACTTTTCAAGAATTATGATTTGATTGTTCGTGTAGAAGTGTAAAACTCAACTAGCGAAGTCTCGGAATTGGAAACTTCCGAGAGTCTTAGAGTTCGAGTAAAATTAGAATTCTGGTTCATCCATAGAACAGATAGAAACTCCTTCTCGTCAAGCATTCCTCGACCAGCGAGATTCAGTCTGTACATTAATTCGCTAAATACCTCATTTCCAGCCCTTGTATCGCTCAACAGCAGCGTTCACTAAGCAGATAACATCTAACCTCTTCACACACACGATTCAAACGGCATCAAACCGATGATTCTATCGTTTCTTCACGGTTGAATTTTGTTCTTTCTAGTATCTTCTACCCTAAATATTTATGTTCCATGTTGACTTGCTCATAGAGCTTTCATCAATATTAATGTCTTTAGTAGTCTTGTAAAGTCTTATCGTGTCTGTAAAGTTAGTAGTCTTGTCCGGGCGTGGCATAGTGGTAGTGTGATAGACCATTGTGCGAAGAGTCTCGAGTTCGACTCCCACCCCGGACAGATCCACCCAAACCAAGGGGGTTAAGAAATGTTGGTAGTGCTCATGCACGAATCTGACTCTCCCCACTGCTGATAATCACAAGAGCAGTGATCTAGCAGGCAGCCACTGGTTCTACCAGGATAGGTCTGTCCTGCATCTCAGGGGAGCGCGTACCATGCCGCGAGGTGGGAACAAGCGCGAGGAAGAAGAAGAAGTAGTAGTCTTGTAAACGCTATACAAATGTCATCGAAATCAGTAGAATTTTCTACATGTTATATGTAATGGAAAAATCTGAATATCATGGATATTGGGCGACAATTTACCTGATTTGTTAAAATCTTTCATCTTTCCTCCGCCTCTATCTTTCAGCCTTTCGAACGAGCGATTCTGACGCTTAATAGAAAAATTTCCACATTTGTTCGACTGAATTTCTCGGTTCTGTTCATTTGTTCTCACAAAAATCTCTCGTGAAATATTGTCTTCTAATTATATATTTTTTCTCGGTTCTTACCAGAGATCTAACACGCTCGCCTATTCTTGCCTTCTATGCTCATTATTTCCCGCCTTTACTCCTCCTGTCATTTTCTTTCCCTATTTCAACACAAGTGCTTGTAATAATTCGACTAATGAAGTATCTACACTTAGAGACCCCTTTTAAGAGGTATTGCGACCCCTACTGACCTCTCTGAGGACCCCTTCCCGCATGATCTGATTGCACTTCCCGTCTTCTCCCGCTCTGAAAAGTCGCATAAACTCTGCATTCCCGATTAGGTCATCAGCCACCTGCAAATGAACGTATTTATCGGTTGCATGGGTTTCCAGAAGATACACTGAACCCATTCTCTCTGACCTTCGGCAAGAATTCCCATTCGTCGCTTAACGTACCCAAGGTAGCCCATTTTCTCTGATCCAAACCAGCTAACGGCACCTAAGGTAACCGATTCCCTCGGACCCTGACATTAACTCCCATTCTTCACTCACCCTATTCAAGTAACCGATTCCCTCGGACCCTGACATTAACCCCCATTTTTCACTCACCCTATTCAGGTAACCCATTCCCCCCGACCTCGACCAAAACTTCCATTCTTCGCTCGATGGTTGTGATGCAACCATTCTCTTCGCCCCCCCCCCCCCAGAACAGAACTTCATTGTTCGCTCTCTCACCCTCTCCTCTTTGACCATTTCTGTTCATTCTTCATTGCTCTTTACCTCCCTCGATATTCTAGGTCCGTCTTTCGTATTGGCATTTCACTTTCCATGTTTGTTGGACAAGTAAGGATAACCTCCAAACAACGCGTCTATCGTATCGGTTCAACGCGTTTACTGTACCCACTTATTAACATACCGTAATCACTCAAGAGCGTACCGTACCCACTTAATACTTTACTGTCTTTATAACAAACTGTACCCGCTCAATAGCGCTCTCCGTAGAAGAGGACAACAAAGGCTCGCCCTGAAGAACTTCCTTGGCCGCTTTATTGTTCTCGTTCTTTTCTGTCTTATGATCATCCGCACTCTGTTCACTCCAAGGAAGATCTCCTAGCGGAGAGAAGAAACCGTTCCTGAGTTCAGCCCGAGTTTTATCTGATCCTCAAGCCCCTCCCCCTTTTTGCTTCCCAAAGCTCTTCTCTTTAACGTCTGTTTATATTATATCTCTATTCGAAAATGTCTCGGGCCTTTCTTTTCTTCACCCTTCTCATTATTCTAAGCCCTTGTGAATGTCCTGTAGATATGGTCTGGGTCAGCTATAAACTGAAGTCCTTGCCTTATGCAGAAACCTTTGTGTCCTCCTTGAGTACGCACCAGGCTGTTTCCACAACCCGGGAAAAGTCGGTGAAAAACTTAGTTAAGAGACAGCGAGTGTTTTTTGATGAAGAAAGAAGAGGAACTCACGAAAACAAAGAACAATGATTTGAGAGCACTTCTTAAAATTCACCCATAATGTGAGCGACAAAAACATTTCGATGCTAACTATGAACCGTAATGATTGCTGTCGCCTACCCATTAATCAAAAATACATACAATCAACTGGTTCGCATATGTTGAAAAAACCGGCTGAGTTTCTAGCCGGAGGGACAACAATGTTGAAAGTAAGCTATCCCGAGCACCGAGATAACAACTCCGCTTATATTCCTGCTCTTTCCATGCTCTTCATAACTAATTTACCGATTAATTTTTCATAAACCAATTCCCCATCAAGTGAGTAAGCGTTTTATGAACCCTTTCTCTTTCAGGTATTCATACGCTAGAAACTCATTAACGGCTCCGCTCATTTCTAATATGTTCTATCCACTCTTTTATTTTTCTTCTTCTTATCGCTCTTCTCGTATTCTCCCAATCCGTCTCTTTCTTCTGCCAAATCCTTCTCTCTCTCGCATTTTGATTTTTAAACCCCTGCCCTTTTTGACAGTCAATCAATGATCAATCAATGATCATCTGACCTCTCATTCTGAATCTCCGACTCTTCTCGAATACCAGAGATCCCTGGTATCTTGGGGATTAAAGAATTCTCTTGCTTTCTCATTTCCGGCACAGAATCCTCTTCTTCGAACGATTCATCCAAGATATTTTCCATTTTTTCTAAAAAGAGCGAGGACTTAAATTTTTCATGAGTTTACTCATCTTATTCACTATAATCGATTAAAAGCTGACTCTATTCTGAAATACGCATTTATAGATCACCAGGAAATGAAAGTATTCGCTTCACCATCACGCTTCTTCTTTACTAGCTCGTCTTTTCTTCCTGTACCAGAATTTTATTGTTTCACAATTTCTTGTCTTTTCTGCCCGGTAACTCTTTCACTCGTTTTCTTATCATTCTAGGCATTATAGACGTTCGTTCGACTTCCGATCATTTTCAAGTTTAGGTAATTTTTGACCAAATATAAAACAGCTCTCACTGTTTTTTCTGAATAAAAAACAAAAGCTATAAAAAAAGGTTCAAAAACATTGGCGACTTCCTTCCGGCAGCTTCATGATAGGCGTTCTTCTCAATTCCACTTCACGAATATCCTCCGATTCTTTTCCTTAAATCTTCTCTTCCATTCTCTAATTCTTGATTGAACCGTTTAATTTCCAAAAAAAGTTCTAAGAAACAAACCTTCTTTAGTATAGACTTGAATACATAAAGTTATCCCTTAGTCTAGACTACCTTGACACCTCATATCCTCTAGTCAAGACTAGACTACCTTGACACCTCATCTCCCTTAGTCTAGACCGTTGTTGTAGTTTGCCTTTGAACCACTCTTCTTTGATAGTAGACGTTCGAGAGCCTGCTGCATGGCTCTTCATGCATCCTGTTTTCTCAAGTCCTCCATCTTTCTTTGGACTTTTACCCTTCTTTTTTTAAAATCTAGACTAGACTACCTTGAAACCTAATCTCGATTCACATTTCTCTGCGCTTCTTCTTCTTCTTCTTCCTAGCGTTATTCCCGCTGAAGAGCGGGGTCCGCTGTGTAGATAGCACTTCGCCACATCATACGATTCGAGGCGTCTTCGGCTATCAGCCCGATAGCCGCCATGTCTTGTTCTATGGTGTCTCTCAATCTAAGCTTCGGTCTACCTCTTGGTCTTCTACCCTGGATTTCTATGTTCCAAGCAGACTTGGGAACGGAGTCAGGATTGGATCTCAGCATGTGTCCGTACCACCTAAGCCTTGACTCTCTGAATTTTTCGGGTAATGGGGCAACTTCTAAACGAGCTCTTATCGTTTCGTTGCGAATCATGTCTTTCCGGGTGACTCCGAGGCTCCATCTCAACATCTTCATTTCCATTACATGGAGCATCTGCTGGGTCTTTGCTGTTGAAGGAGTGCATTCGAGTCCATATAGAGCAACTGGTCGTACGACTGATTTATAGATCTTACTTTTCAGTCGATCAGACATGCGTCTGTCGCATTGGATACCAGTCGATTCCCTCCATTTGAGCCATGCTGCGTTGATTCTGGCACTGAAAGCGGCTGTTGGGTCCCCGTCTGTGGATATTTGAGAACCCAAATACTTGAAGTGCTCGACTTTCCTTAGCTCAGTGTTGTGTACTTTTATGGAGCTTGGGTCTTGGATTGTACTCGATGTTCCAGCTTCAAGATACTCGGTCTTCAATGCATTGAGTCGTATTCCGTACTCCGCAAAGCGATCATTCCATTTTACCACTTGACGTTCGAGATCTTCTCTTGTCTCCGAGCATAAGACGATGTCGTCGGCGTACAGGAGTGTCTCCGGTGGGTCTCGCTGGAGGTCTCTGGTTATTGTGTCCATGACTAAGATGAACAGCAAAGGCGAGAGTGTGGATCCTTGATGAACTCCGACAGAAATTTGGAATGGCTCAGAATTTCCTGCTGGTGACCTAACGACGCTCCTGGGGTTGGCATACATCATTTGTATCCACCTGATGTATTCTTCTGGCACCAAATGATCACGAAGGGAAAACCATATGAGATCATGGGGGATCCTGTCAAAGGCCTTTTCTAGGTCCAAGAAAGCACAGTGGACAGATTTCGCCTTCTCTCGGTGTTTTTCTAGATATAAGCGGATGGCAAAGATCACATTTCTCTGCGCTTGTGAATACGAAATCCCAATATTCATGCGAACAAGCGAGGTATTATGAAAAAAACCTATGAAAAGAAATGATTGAACTATCGCACAGAAAAAAGCTAGTCAACCGGGCGGGATCGAACCCAGACCATCTCGACTCAAACCGGAAGCGCGCGTTACCATTACACCACGGGGACACATTGCTATTCCATGCGATAACGTTATATGAAAGGCTCATATGCTTTGTTGTCACCGTGGTGTAATGGTAACACGCGCTCCCGGTTTGAGTCGAGATGGTCTGGGTTCGATCCCGCCCGGTGGACTAGCTTTTTCTGTGCGATAGTTCAATCATTTGTCATCTTAACCAGGCGTCCCTGCCTTTAAACTGTGTAACTTAGCATTTGAAGATTTATCATATGAAAATAAACTTTCTCTAATTAAGCAATGAACCTAACTTGTTTTCTTTAGAAGAACTTCCATAGCTTGCCTTCTGGTCTCTTCCCGATTCTCTCCAGCTACAGTAATTATTTCCGGGATGGCGAGCGAGAGCAAACCTTTTTTCTTCAGAGTACCATTTTCCAGGTAAGTTCGCAATTCACCCTCAAAAAAGGAGATCCACGAACGTTAGATCAAAAATGACTTGATTTTATTGAGGCTTAAGGAGATCGTTTACCTTTTCACCTAACATTTCACGTTACCAAGATAAAATAATCCGACTTCTTACATGTTCTTAAACTAGAACGTACGTCAGGCTGAACCTTCAACTGCAATTCATGAAAGTCACCGCTCTCAATTGTTGCTCAATCATGCAGAATTCTACAAATATCGAACGACAGAGTGCTACCGAGTTATCGGATTAGCTTCTTGCAGTTTCTTGGTTGATTGATGGGGCCTCCCAATAGATAAGCCAACTGCGTTGAGATTGTAGGCAAAGGTCTTCCATTCTCTTCAAGGATATTCATCGAATTCTCTTAATGGACTCATTCTCGACCATAGGTAAAATGCGTATGTAATTAACCGAAAGTCGATCTCCTGAGTAGGTAAAAAAATTTCAATTCTAACAAAGCCCAATTGCCTGTGTTATTTCTTCAAATTTCCAACAAACGAACACAACACAAAAAATATTAATCATTATTTAGAGGGAAAAAACTTTTTTAAGGTCAGAAAAGGAAGGGGTTGCTAGGTCGGTCGCCCTAGAAAACAATTTCGCCAGTTGAACGTTCACCTGAACTCTCGACTAAAACTTTGGAAAAAATAAATTAACAACTTAACATTGACCTTGACAACACAACGGCAAAACAAAGATTTTCAAAAATAAGAGAAAGCGTACCTTGAGCTGGTTGGAGAAGTCCTGGAGAAAGACGTCAGCCAATCGGTCCATTGCAGACAACGGTGGTCCTCTGAATCGAAAAATCAATACAGCTTTATGCAGTAAACTGCCAACTGGCAAAAAATTATTAGGGCGACCGACCTACCAACACTCTTCCTCACTCGAAATGAATGTTTCAGAGTTTTCACAGCTAAAGTTGAAGGAAAAATACCTAATTCCTCTACATAAATAGAAAGTTGCATTAACCATAATTTAGTCTCAACCTAATTCGTAAAAATAAAAGTGAAAATATTTAACTACTTCAGCGATGGACCTATAGAAAAATCAAGACATCTTCTACCAATGAATACATTATAACAACAGTATATTTTTATAGTGTTAGTGAAGAGGACAATAGTTGTTAAGCATTACATTGTAATAAATCACTGTTTATACGATGATTGATAATCACAAGAGTATGTTCCGCTCCTGCTCAGGCAGACTCATTTGCAATCAGTATAGTTCATAACTACATTATAGTACATAACTACTGTTTATTTTATAACTACAGAATACTATATAAATGTAATACACAATGCAGTATACCGTAATCGGTGAACACTCACCTTTCTTCCTGGCTAATTCCCCCTTGGTTGAACCTACGCTTCGCCATTGCGACCGCTCTTCTGGCAGCGACGCGGCAAGCGATCGCATCCATCGCTGTACTTCAAAAGTCGATTTTGCGAATCAAGAAAACATTTCCTTGGAAGCAGTGACATTAACAATATCTACAACGGGTGCAATGACATTCAAAATATAGACAGCTACACGTATCACCAGATATCAATTTGAACGTTATACCTAATCAAATTTAGACATCTCTAAGCCACATGCGGCAAAACTTATTATGTTATGAAAGTTTACATTTTTGATTCTCTTGACAAGCTCTGAAGAAAAATTTACTTGAGAGAGCGAAAAATTGAGAGATCAAAATAAAACTGAAATGTTCGATGTTTGGTTCTCTAGAGCTAGTTTTGCGAATATACTAGATTTCTACTATAGTCTTCATTGAATTCTCGCGGGTTAAGTGTCAAAAATTTATTTAAAAATAATACCATTTTAATGTATTACTGCTCAAAAACCCCAAGTCGTCTCATTCTATCAAGGGCTGCTTGCCTTGACAAGAATATATCTTCACATTCTGTCCAACACTGTTAATGGGAGCAGAGAGAAAGAGAGAGAGAGAGAAAGAGAGATACGGAGAGGGAGGGAGGGATAGAAAGAAGCCACGGGAGATCAAAAGAGATAAAGACAGAAAAGGAATAGATCAAGAGGTTGATAATTAGAGAGAGACCAAAAGAGAGAATAAGATAACGAGAAGCTACTGGCGAACATCTGAAAATATCAGCTCTGGGAATATCTATATACGAGAAGACGGGTCTGTCTTGTTAGTACCAAATTCTGTTTACCTTATCTGATTTTAAAAACCCGGTTTCCCGACCTGTATGTTATATCCACAATTTTATTACGCCAAACTTTCTTAGATTTTTCACACTTTCACTGGTTCAGCAAAACTACAAACTACAAACACTAGGGAACCTGTGTAGACCCTGATGCATGTATACAAGCCCGACAAAATTACAAACTACAAACACTAGGGAACCTCTGTAGACCCTGATGCATGTATACAAGCCCGACAACGGACTCATTTTGAGAAAAAGAAACGAAGTACGAATTTTAAATGAAATAAGCTACGGTTTTTTACCAAGAAATTTGAGTTTTTCTTCTCTCTTTCACCTTCTTCTGTCTTGTCTTAGCTATATTTGCCATACCTTACTCTCTCTCCTTCAAAAGCTTCTCCCATCATCTTTTCCGTTCCACGAGTCTATCAACTGTTCTCTCTCTCTCTCTCTCTCTCTCTCTCTCTCTCTCTCTCTCTCTCTCTCTGTCTAATCTGTTCTCTTTCTGTGTCTGTTTCTCTAATCTTCTGTTTAGCTCTTTTTTATTCCACTTTCTCTTCGTTTCTTCATCTCTGACAAGATCGATGCTTCTCTGCTTCTCCAAATGAACAAAGAACTCGGAAAAATAGAAGATGACACAACAAAAAGGGCAAGAAGCGGAAGTGCGAAACAGCAAAGGAGAGTAGGAGGATGACAAAGATGCAGATGATGGTTGGACTTGCTTGAAATGAGCGAGATGGAATGCGGTAAGCAAGAGGTTCTGACAGTTAGAGAAAACTTAAAGATTGTCAGGGTGAGAGAAAGAAGAAAAAGAGAGAGAGAGAGGAAGAAAGAGATAGATAGAGAGAGGAAGAAAAAGAGAGAAGAGAGAGGAAGAAAGAGAGAGGAGAGGAAGAAAGAGATAGATAGAGAGAGGAAGAAAGAGAGAGAAGAAAGAGGAAGAATGAGAGAGGAGAGGAAGAAAGACAAAGCACAACAAGTCATGAGAAAGGGAACGATAAAAGTAGGGAGAAAAGGAGATATGCAAAGCTAATTTGCCAGAGGGCAATAGGTAGAGAGCGAGAGATTGAGAGAGAAGTTGATAGGAAGATAAGAGAGAGTGGTGGAGAATGAAAGAGATGAAGAAAAGTGAGGAAGTTAGAGAGTCAGAGAAAGAGTTAGAGAGAGAAAGAAAAAGAGCACCACATAAAATGCTCCCCCAAAAGGCAAGGAAGTCTTCACTAACTACAATTGCCCTCTGATTGCTCATATTGCTAAATTTTGTTGGTTTTTCGAGACCCCAAAAAAGTGCAGGATATCAGTATTGCTGGTTTCCTGCACTTTTTTCTTCAGTCTTTGATCAGATTTTTTTATGTGAAAACCTGGAAGATTCTACGAATGCCATCGATATTGTATTTTTTTGTTGGAAAATCAGAAGCTTTATACATATCAAATAAGAAAAATCTTCAAAAATGCTTGAAGTTAGGCATTAATGTAAAAAAGAAGCAAGTGAAAAAAGATCACTATACCCCTATATACATGAGTCTTCCTCTAATCGCATCATTAAACTTTGACATTATTATTGACTGTTCTTCGACGTATGGTTTCATTCAGCCTTTTCAGAGGCCGATCTGATAAACTGCCTTAAGCTTTCGATCCAGTGATGGATGCATTCTATGACATCATTGAAGGTATATGTGTGGAAAGTTTGAATCGGGGAAAAGATAGAGAGCAGATAAATAATAAGAGATATATAGATAGATAGAAAGAAAGATAGATGGATAGATACATAGATAGATATGTAGATAGAAAGAAAGATAGATGGATAGATAGATAGAAGACATAAACATGAAGAAAAAAGTTGGGAAAAAGAAAAAAAACATGAAAAAAAGTATTTTGATGATCATGTTCTGATTTCAGCGGTATATATCTTCATTCCACTACTGGCGATCGGTTTCCTCGCAGTTAGTGTGTTCATGAATGCTCGCGGTGAGAAGATGACACAAACCCAAGAGGATCATGGTTGGTTGGCAACGTGGTTGATTGACAACGACCCTATTCATTGACCAGTTATTGCAGAAGAGAAGCCCAAGTCAACCGTTTGTAAAAAAACTAGTTTGTAATATGAGTTTCTGCTATATGGTAGTACATAAGCAACGCTTCATAATCCCTATGACTATCTAAACTTTGAAAAAAAACCAATTAGAATATTATATGAATGAATCAATATATTGCGGAAATAAACTTTCCTAGGAAAAAAGATTCTAACTACATTGTGTTTTCTATCGTTCCTTTGTGCCTCAATTAATGTTTAATTTTTTAAACCTAAATGTATAACTCACCAGGCTCCTCAACCGAACGATTAACTCCGGAGTCGAACAAGAAAGAAGACTAAATATGCGGCAAGTCCGTGGGTTGGACTGATTTATAAATTGATTATCTTTTTTTGTATCTATATGCTAATGTCTAAGATGCCTGTGTTAATTTGTCTTTTCTGACATTAATAATTGTTTTCCAGCATGCTTCCACTTCGCGGCTGTAAATTTACTACTTTGAGATGAGAGAGACCTAACGAGGTTTAATTAGTGGCTTTTTCTAAGACTCTGCTAGTCTTTTTAACAAGCTTAATTTAAAAATGATGCATCATGTGAACTATTCAATATCATTGATGAAAACTTTCCATGTCACTATACCTGTTACTCTCTTTCACTGTATAGAAATCAATACACAGAACAATTTAGCTTTTCATAGAACACAATCTCACAATCTAGCAAGAAGTCCTCTGTAGTCCAGTGTGAACAAGCTACACTCCCGGTCAGAGTCAAATAGAGACGGCTAGGTTCGATGCCGCCCCGTGAACTAACTTTTGCCCAAGTGATGGTTCATATATCAAAACTTTAATTCAAATTAATTCAAAGCACTCGACTTTTTTTTTTTTTTATAAAAAAACGCATTTTCTACGGTTGTTGTTTTCAATAAAATCAGTCGTCTTATTCCTTCATTCCATCATTACATTGGCGATTTTCTACTTCATTATCACTCTCAAAAATGTCCGGGCGAGGCATAACGGTAGTGTGCTCGACTATTGTGCGAATAGTCCCGAGTTCGACTCCCACCCCCTACAGATCCACCCAAACCAAGGGGTTTAAGAAATGTTGGTAGTGCTCATGCACGAATCAGACTCTCCCCACTGCTGCTATTCACACTAGCAGCGATCTAGCGGGTAGCCACTGGTTCTACCAGGATTAGTCTGTTCCGCATCTCAGGGGAGCGCGTACCCTGCTGCGAGGCGGGAACAAGCGCGAAGAAGATTATTATTATTATCACACTCAACAAAGTATTATCTAATAGCAATAATAACAGTCTTTCCAAATTACTGTATTCCTACTGTATAATTTACCGTACTCCTACTGTAAAAACCTACTGTATTCCTGAAGTTGTTCGGACTTGTTATGAAATCTTCTTACTGTATCTGATGTTGTGTATCATAAGTTATTCAAATAACAAGAAAAATAAAACCAAGCTAGAATTCGTAGAAAAACAAACATGCATGCGTCTTATTTACTATCGAAATTTGGTAATCATTACGCTAGGGCTAATGAGATGCTTTGAACAATAAATGTTTACATCTTTAATTCTTCTTCTTTTTATCTCTCCTACACGGGAAGTTTTACATGTTAAGTTTCGAAACTTTATTAATATTGAATTTCGATGCAGAAATAATATTGAATTTTCATGTATTTACAATGCTGAGTGATCTTCTTCCATTGCTTCACTCAAACTACATCACATACCCAGAAATACAGAGAATCTCACAAATTCCTTACCTCACCTCTTGGTGGCAAACTATAAATGATTGAACTATTGCACAAAAAATCGAGATGGTCTGGGTTCGATCCCGCCCGGTGGACTTGCTTTTTCTGTGCGATAGTTCAATCATTTCTCATCTTAACCAGGCGTCACTGCCTTTAAACTGTGTAACTTAGAATTTGAAGATGGGAAACTATAATTTTGAAAAACCGCTGCTCAATTTAGCGGGGCCAAAATTGATAAGAAGCGAATGAGTCTTCACCTTTTTCATGATCCTCTCTCTTTTCTGCCGTTCATCTCCCACATGAACGGTCGTTTTTAAATCATTTTCGACAAGTACTTGTGAGCTATGATGAGTAATGTATAAGTGTTCTTCTAGGTAGGTTTACCGCACACTTAGAAGAAAAAGCACACTGAACTGCTTTCTTAGATTGAAGAACTTTATTCTACAAACTACAAACTACAAACGAAAATACCTTTAATTTCGAACTAGATTTGATAGAAAAAAGCTTAACGAATTAAACATTCATCATATGATTTCATCTACACAAAATGTTGCGATAATAATTCCGAATCGAGGATATTCTTCTTCTTCCTCGCGCTTGTTCCCGCCTCGCGGCAGGGTAAGCGCTCCCTTGAGATGCAGGACAGACCTATCCTGGTAGAACCAGTGGCTGCCTGCTAGTGTGATTAGCAGCAGTGGGGAGAGTCAGATTCGTGCATGAGAGCTACCAACATTTCTTAACCCCTTTGGTTTGGGTGGATCTGTCCGGGGTGGGAGTCGAACTCGGGACTCTTCCTTCGCACAATGGTCTATCACACTACCACTATGCCACGCCCGAATCGAGGATATTAATGATTCTAATATTACATCCTTAGTATCCATATAGCATCAAGTTAGTAAATTTCAACTCTGCACTTTTAATAAAAACTCTACAACTATTTCTAGCTTCTACATCTCTTAAAGCGATCTTTCTGGTCAGTAGGGAATAACCGAATCGAAAAGCTTTTCTACAGATCATCAACTAATCAATACATATATAGTTTTCATCGTATCATTTTAATCACAAATTTGTAAACATTGGAAAAAAATCAAACATACAATAAGAGTATTTTGGAAAAATACAATGTAAAGCTAATTCAAATATTACGCAACGAAGAAACAGAACACGGACACGGCAAATGGTCGCAGCATTGACAAGATCGTCAATTTATTAACCAATGGTTAACACAACAACTACCTTACAGACAAAGAAGCACCGAGTAGGTCAGAACTTCTCGAAATATGAAAGGACCTTCCATTTGGATAAACAGTAATTTTTATAAGAAACATTCATACTTTCATATTTTATGTTATTTATCTGAACAAAAACTTTTAAAAAACATTTTCACATGTTTCTTTCCTTTCCAACGATTGGTGTGGGTTATTAAAATACAATTCGGGGTTCCTGTAGATTTTCTGGATTGATGTATACATTTTCACCATCGTGTTTTTTATTACTGCTATAACATTACATACTCTGCTTCTCTCCTACACAAACTAAATACATACACTTTAAATAACATCTTTTCGGTACTGGCTCCAACTTACGTTCGAATTTGATAGAAGTCCAAGGGTAGCGAGACCGATTTCTTCCATTTTTCTCTCTTTTTTTCAGAACTTCGAAACATTTTTCAATTTCTCTCTTTTTTACGTTTGAGCTCATTAACTTTATCTTCTTGAAAGAGGCAGTTAGGGCGCTGTCTTATTCGCTTGCAGCAGTCTGAGATTATGGATTCGGGAAATTTTCGAAGTCTCTCTCTCTCTCTGCCTTCCTTAACAGTTCTCCTTGTGCTCAATGGTGTCCCTGATGAACTGGGCGAGTTCTGGATTGTCTTCCAGTGAGGAGTACTTTAAATAGAAGGGCTCAGAAGAGAGTGATTTTAGCGTGGCTCTCTCGCACAGCAACTTCTTCAGGCACCTCAAAATCACCATCTTAAGTCACCTGCACTCCTCTTAAAAATTGCAAAACGACCGCTCTGCGAGCAGCGGATGCCTGGAGTGATGAGAACCAAAAAGTCTTACAAATCCTGAATTCTTATTTCGCCCAATCTCTCACTTTTCTTTATTTTTCGTTTTTTCTCCATTTTCAAACCTTATTTCGCTTAAAGAGCGGTTAGTTGAATTTTTTAACCTGCACATTTCCCATATCAAGAGCTTAACCCGCGAGTTACGCTTACCAGGCGTTGCTTAACCCACTCAGCTACTTGTTCCTCCTTCTATCGCCCTATAAAAAACATAGCTCCGACTGACTTGGAGACGAATGAGCAGAGCTCCTCCGAGAAAAGTCGCTTCGGCAGACAAGGCGGTGGCTCGTTTACAATGTACTCGAGCATTTCGAAGATGGCCATGTTGGCCGGCTGTCGACTCGATGGATTACTCGCCGCCACCTGATGACAAACCCACATTTATTCAAACATTCTAATAAAATCATTATATGTATGCTAAGCGGGAAAAATATCCTCCTACCCACTCTTTATACTTTATTTTCAAACAGTTCCATGTTACCATGTATTGTCCAAACCAGATTGTTTCCTACCCCCGGCCAAACAAGCGTTCCGATCAACAAGACTACTCAAGAGAGAACGGAAGTTTTGGAGAGTGGCCGAGAGCGTAAAATGAGAAATAGAGAACGCATACGAACATGTAACTCGTATCATTAGATTTTTTTTAGATTGCACATAGATTTGCCTATTTGTAGATTTTACCCGCCGCGAGTTAAGGAAACACTCTGGTCAAAACTCCCTCAAACAGAGAAGAATTCAACCTTCAATACCGGAGAAGAGGATGATCAGAAGGCTAACTCGAGACGGAGAGGGCATGATTAAATCTTAGGGGCATGATTAAATCTTAGGGGCATGATTAAATCTTAGGGGCATGATTCAATCTTAGGGGCATGATTCAATCTTAGGGGCATGATTCAATCTTAGGGGCATGATTCAATCTTAGGGGCATGATTAAATCTTAGGGGCATGATTAAATCTTAGGGGCATGATTCAATCTTAGGGGCATGATTAAATCTTAGGGGCATGATTAAATCTTAGGGGCATGATTCAATCTTAGGGGCATGATTCAATCTTAGGGGCATGATTTAATCTTAGGGGCATGATTCAATCTTAAAAACGGAAGACGGCTAAGAGCTAAGAACCAACTTCGGCTTTCTCGTCCCAAAGCTCGATCTCTTCGATGTGACACTCGAAAATCTCCGCGAAATCGGCTTTTGTTAGATTCGGCACGGGATATCTGAAGTGGATAGGAATTTTCTTTTTTTTTCTCCTATGACCAAATACAAAATAACACTTCTGTATTGAGTCCATATACCCACCAAAAATCAATCAATAAATTTTTCCCTGCATGCCTAATGTGTCAGTTAAGAATTAAAGCCCGATCATTTTTCTCCTTTCGAAAATCAAAAAACTGTACAGAAAACGGCCTTAGATGGATTCGAAAGAAAAATTTGAAAACTTTCGGTGAAAATAATTTGAAAAAATTAAGTTAAAAAATTAAAGTTAATTTATTTAAGAGTTTGGAAAATGGAGAAAAGAAGTAGACCCGTAATAACGTTGAATAAGACACACCGGCCAATTGCGAGTTCGATAAGTGTCAGTCCAAATGACCAAATGTCAGATTGTACCGTATAATGAGCTCCTGTTAACCTCTCCGGCTGCAAAAATCAAACTTTTTCCTTTTGCATCTGCAAAATCTCAGAAATATGGCTCAACAGTAAGTAACAAACGTCCTCCGGCCCTGGGGGAGGCACTTTCCATACTCGGGTCACTCGCCGCTCCTCCCCTATTTTTCTCGTCTCGCTCTTACCCTTATCTTCAGCATATGAAACGTGCATTTGTCTAAACACCATAATAAAAAGACCGCTTGTCAAAGCCTGGGGTTTAAAAAAATATAGCCAAGCAAGAATCAAAAGGAAGAAAATGTAAGTTTAGACAATATAACATATCAAGACTTGGAAGAATTGCTATTTTTTCATTATTGCGAGCCTCGATTGGATAGGTAGGTAGTTTTTTCATACGTAATATATTATTTTCGTTCATGAAAAGTGCACGAGAGCATAGCTCTTCAGTTTCTCGCCATCAATCCCTGAATCCCTGCTTTTTTGTATTAATGTTTTTTTCTAAATTCTCGACATTTTAGATGTTATATTTTAGTCGGTAATCTATAACTTGTCAAGAAGGACAGATAACTCTTTGCAGTCTTGATGAGGGCTTCTTGATGTCTAAACTTAAAATTCCAGAACACTCCGAGGATAACTTCCTTATCGACTTTTTGTTCCAAATTAAAAAGTCCACGCATTACCGGCAGGAATTAAATAGTAACCGGATCGGTCCCTTCCAGGGGTTAAATAGTGACCGGATCGGTCCCTTCCAGGGGTTAAATACTGACCGGGTCCCTTCCAGGGGTTAAATAGTGACCGGATCGGTCCCTTCCAGGGGTTAAATAGTGACCGGATCGGTCCATTCCAGGGGTTAAATAGTGACCGGATCGGTCCATTCCAGGGGTTAAATAGTGATCGGATCGGTCCCTTCCAGGGGTTAAATAGTGACCGGATCGATCCCTTCCAGGGGTTAAATAGTGACCGGATCGGTCCCTTCCAGGGGTTAAATAGTGACCGGATCGGTCCCTTCCAGGGGTTAAATAGTGACCGGATCGGTCCCTCCCAGGGGTTAAACAGTGACCGGATCGGTCCCGTCGGCGGATACATGTACACACACACTATTGACAAAAAACTCCCTCTCTTTTCTTAATCTTTTCCTTCATCCCCTCTTCTTTTTTCCTCCAAACTTTGAGCGGCGGATACATGTAAACCCAAATTGAGCGGCTCCATTTAACCCCTGATTACCGGTACTCTACTACTGCAAATCCTTATCTTCCATCACTTCTGTTCGTGCTATGAACAAATCAAAATCACTGATCGTAAAAAAAATATACTTTTTCTTACTTTCATTCAATTTTCGGCGTTCGTGAGCGAATTTTATTATTTTAATATTGACAATTCAATCAATAAACCACTCACCGCCATGTAAGAACGTGTTCCTACGAAGGAATTGGCCATGCTATCGATCAACATTCCGGACACTCCGAAGTCACACAATTTGATTTCTCCTCTCGAATTCACCAATATATTCGACGGCTTCACGTCTTAAAATTCAGTTTATTTATCGTTTCGCATACTTTTTATCAAAAAAGTTCTGATCTACTTCGTTTTTCAAGTTTTGAAATAAACTTTTTCTAATCATATCGAAGAGTAATTCACGCTATAGTATAATTTTACCAGAGCTCTATTAGTTCGGATACCTAACTGTAGTGTTTTAAGCTTCAACTAAACTTATTTCCGTAGGAATCATCATAAGCTATTGTTCATGAAAAAATGAAGAAAAAACGACCGCCCATTGGCGCACGGGTCGTAGAATAATGAGATATATATCGTTTCATGTTATGTCGTGTCTTCGAAGACGTGAAAATTTTCTCATATTTTAGTGTTGGAAGACAAAGTGCATTATTCCAAACTTCGAGCAGGAAATCTAGAAAAAACCTAGAAACGAGCGATTGTTCGGAATTTCGCCCCCAATCTATCTCCCATCTCTGCTCTTCACCTCTACCTCGCTTCTCATTATTCTACAACCCTTGAACCCATAGGCGGTCGTTTTTTCTTCACTTTCTCGTGAACCCATGTGATTTATGAGAAGGAGAAGAAAACGGTTTCACAAGGCTGAATGCTACATCACAATCGCTTCAACAGTAGTCAACAAAAAAGGGGAAAAACAAACACAAAAAAGGGGAAAAACGTAGAAAGTCAAATTTAAAAAGTAAATTAATGGTTTCTGATTCGATAAAAACATAGCAATTGACCTCGATGAAGTATTTTGACCTCCTCTTTCAGGTAAGTGAGTCCCTTCACTACGGAAGCCGCGATAGGACCAATATACTTCTCGGGCAACCTGTTCACCTGCAACAATATTTGCGTCTTTCTCAATATTTACAATTATTCCCGTATTTTGCAGATTAAACGAATTCACAGACCTCACCTGGTGAAACCAGTAACTGCTCCGTCGCTTGTTGCTAGGTGGTGTAGAACCGGAAGGGAAACACACTGGCAACAGTGGCCATTCGTGACTCTACAGCCTTAAGAGCCTGTCACGGATGGAGCCGGATCATCCAGTCCAGAATCGAGCGCGACCTCAGGTGGCGGATAGAGGGACGCCTCCCTACGAAGAATTCGTGCTGGGAGGTAGCGGGAGAAATCCCGCCACGGACCAAAACTGGGTATTATAGCTCGTCAAAGGAGGGCGATGCTGGACCGGCCTGGGCATGCCACCGGACAAAACATCAGCCGATACTCCGCTATACTTTTCAATGGCGAGTCGAGGCACCAGTAAAATAACCTCTTGCCCTTCTCCGGTTAACGAATGGGTCTCGCCAAGAGGATCGCCGACTGCGGTGCGAGTGTAGACGGAGAAAATCTCTCCGGACTCAAAAGGATCCTCACCACCAACCTATCCCAAAAGGACTCCACTCGACAGGACCTATGGGCAAGACAACAACAATAACCGAAAGGGAAAGTCAAAATCGTAAGAGCGCTTCCAACTTTTTTAAAAAACCGTTTGGTTTGTATGGATTTGTCAGAGGTATGGTTCAAAAATGGGATTCTTGGCACATTGTTCGCGCGAACTACCAATATGTTACACCAATTCTTTTTTAAACATCTCTTCGAAGATTTGATCGTATGTCTCTCTTAATTGGACGGTGAGTGAAATTCATGCACAATCCACAAAGAAACAAATTGAGAAAAAATATTGTAATTTTGATATTCGGGTCCTTTCATTAAACCAGTTCGTTCATGACTCTTTCGCTGCTCCCGAATTAAAATCGCTTCTGCTTTCTTGACTATCTACATATTTGAGCTCCTATAGGTCTGGGTCATGGTTTGGGTTTGGATCCATGACTAGAAATATCTGATTAGATTAGAACCATAAGAAACATTTGAAGTTGGGAGAAAAATCATATAAAACTTATTCGCTACCTCCTTGACCAGAATATTTAACTTTTTTTAAAAAATTCTTATCGACTCGGTCATTCTCCAACGGGTCTCGGAACGAACCTTTTTGAGTACGATATCCAACGAGAGCCCGTCCATGAACTCCATACAGATGGAGATGTCGTTGTTGTCCATGAAGGCCCCGTAGTAGCCCACAATGTAGGGGGAGTTGCAGCAGTGCAACACTGACAGCTCTGCATAAGGAAAGGATGCGACCAGTCTCAAGTACGTAGATTAGCAGGCAGAGCTCAACTAACCAACCTCAGGTCGAATAAAAACACCAGAGCAGCGAAACAAGTGTTAGAAAATTTATCATACTTTCTCAGTAGAACTTTTTTATTTTGTCATGATTAGTATAATTATCTTTCGTTTTCAAAAGTTTTGCTTGTCACTATGTTCAAGCAGCCGAAGAGAAGTTGAAACCAGGCGTTAAAAGAGACCGGTCTAAGGCATGTTTGTAAGCGCCGACTGAGTGGAAAAAGGAATGGGGAAAGGCAAAAAGAGAAGCAGAGAAAAAGTGAAACAGAACGGAAGGAGAAAATAATGTAGATCATTCTCAGTGCAAACATGTATGCGCCAACATAGCCGGTCCGGTAACCATTTCACCCTTGGTTGAAACACAAAAGAAAAACCTCTCAAAGAACGAACCTTTGATAATTTGCTGCCGCACTGATGGTTTCACCTCTAGATGGACGAGTTTTCTCGCCATCACCACTCTCGTCTCTCTATGGATTATCTACAAATTAACGTTTATAAAATTTTATTTACCGACTTAAACCAATGAAATTTTCAACATTGATTTTTCCTTGAGTTACTTGAAAGCCACGAATTTCTCCGGTCTCTAAATCATACCTCGAATTCTCCGCTTTCTCTTCACCATCTCGTCCTCTCTTTATCCCCCGCTCTCTCGTCTAACTCTTCCCGTTGTTCTTATAGTGTATCCGAAAAGGAAACAGAGGCCCACGACATGTGAAATTTAGCATAAACGAAGACCCGCGGATGGCAAGAGAACTTCGTTTTATTAAGAGAAAATAGTGTTTCACGTGAAATTCGATTAGCAGAGACTCGCTCGCCTTCGATGTTGCTACAGCCCACGGGTTAACACCGGTTTATTCTCACCAGCCCACGGGTTAACACCGGTTTATTCTCACCAGCCCACGGGTTAACACCGGTTTATTCTCACCGGCATCGAGCGCGTCCTCAGGTGACGGATAGAGGGATGTCTCTTTGCACAAGTGCATTGGAGATAGCGGGCTTGCCCGTCGCGGACCAAAATTGGATAGTATAGTTCGTCAAAGGAGGGCGAAGCCGGACTGGCCTGGGCATGCCACCGGAAAAAAACATCATCCGATACTCCCCTATACTTTGTAATCACGAGTCGAAGCTCCAGTAAAATAGCCTCTTGCCCTTCTCCGGTAAACGAGTAGGTCTCGCGAAGAGGATCGTTAACTGCGGAGCGAGTGTAGATCAAGAAAATTTTTCCGGGCTTAAAATAATCCTCACCAAACTATCCAAAGGGACAAAAGGACTATCCAAACTATCCAAAAGGACCCTCGACAGGACCTATGGGCAATAACAATACTATTAGAGACTCGCGAAGTTGAAAACAGAGGCCCGCAAACAGATGGTAAGACATAACAGGTTAAATCCTGACTCTTCCCCTTCTCACTCGATTCCTTATCATTCTGAACCGCTTCCTCTCGAATCAACGGTTTACTTCATCATCCAGACAAGTTCGAGTCCCCCATTTTAAATTTAGTAGAAGAAAAAAGCTCTTAAATGATTTGCGTGACCTTCTGGACGACACCTCCATTTCCGTGTCCAAGTTCCCCATCGACCTCCAATTGATCTTCGGACAACTCCTGTAATTCAAGTTCATCCTTTTCTACAACTAGAAAATGTCCTTCAGGAGCGAAACGTTGTTGAATACAAACTGTGATGATTGAAGACTCTAGAAATATCGAGGGGGCGAATAGCCGTTAGAGCTCAACATTTGGTATTAGACATACATAAAGAAGAAAGTCGGCGGGGCATAAATCACCGGCAGCAGTGAGTAAAACTAGGAGACTGCATACCTCAGAAGGCGTAGACAATGACAGAAGAGCGGGCAGGGAAAGACAAAAGGAGTTAGTTTTTGAAGAATCGCTAGAAAACCCTCATTATTATACCTCTTTCCTGCTAATTTTTGCTCTTTTTGAAAATTACAGGTGGATTTTACTTTTTGTTCCAGATACCACAAAAAAAGCTAATTGAAATAAGACATAAATCCTAGAGCTCTAAAATTAGAATAAATCTAAATGCAATTAAATTGAACACTTTTCGTTATTGATTTCCAGGCCTAATAGGTTTCGTGTGCGATCGTATGATACTAAGTGGTACTGTAACTGGAATGATTTTAAATTTGTATTTTTTTAAGTTGGTTTAATATATACATATAGGTCTTTTTTTGTTAAAAAAACAAAATCTTGAACTGTTTTCATTATAACGACACATCTTATAAAAACATTAATCACCAGGACTGTTAAAAAGTTGACCAATGAAAAACCAGCGCTCTTAGGGTAATTCTAATCATTCTTCATTTCTTATACTTCCCGAACTTTCTATTTTTTCCAGGATGTTTCTCTGACCCGCACCACGGGTGAAAAAATCTATGCGCTCGCCAAAAACCCCAAAAACATTTAAATCTATGCACTTGGAAAAAAATTTTCTTGGTTTTTTCGGAGGGAAAGTCTAAACCATTCTAAAATGGGATTTTGAACTCTGAAAATTTAAAAATCTATGCGCTCGAAAAAAAGTTGTGCGGGTGCTAAGAAACACTCTGTTTTTTTTCGCACTTCTCCTCTGGTTAATTTTTTATTTTTCGAGGCTATTCACATCGGTGAGAAAACGGTACTTTTTTATTTAATTTTTTATCATTTTTTGATAAATAGAGATAATTTATGGTGAGCTGTGCCCAGGGGTTAAATGGTTACCGGACCAGCTATGTTGGCGCAAACATGTTCGCGATCTACATTCTCTTCTCCTTCCGTTCTGTTTGACTTTTTCTGTAATTCTCTTTTAACTCTTTTTGCCTTTCCCCATTCCTTTTTACACTCGCTCGGCGCGTACAAACATGCCTTAGACCGGTCTTTAACGCCTGGCTGTGCCAAAAACCTTGATTTTTCTTATTAAATGTCGACTTCTCACTCAGAGCATATACTAATTTTGCCAATACCAGTCGTTGAATGAAACTGGTCTAATGCCTGTTACGCACCGAGCGAAATGGAAAAGGGGTGTGGAAAGGCAAAAAGAGTGAAAAGAGAAGCAGAGGAAAAGTAAAATAGAACGGAAGGAGAAGAGAATGTAGATCATTCTCGGCGCGAACATGTATGCGCCAACATAGCTGGACCGCGAACATGTATGCGCCAACATAGCTGGACCGGTAATTATTTAACCCCTGGTTGCTACTATTTTCTTAATAACTTGGCTGATTCTTACCACCAGCCCAATAATCGTGTAGATTAGAAAAAAAAACTTATCATGAGGAAACAGTAGACTTGAGATAGAGACCAAGAGCTTGTGTTAAGAATAGCGAACGCACAGGAACACAGAATTCATAAAGCGCATAGACTTGCGCATAGATTATACCCGCTTTGCGGCTTACATAAACACTATGTATATGTCTAGACCAATCGAACCTTTTTTCCAACGCCCAATAGCTCCTTGATCTGGAGGTACTCCTCGAGTCTCCCTCTCTGAGTCTCAGTGATCTGCATGGCCTTGATCTGCTCCCGCAACTGGGTCGCCGCGTCTTCTTCTGGCTGACAACACAGGAAATGCTAACGAAAGCAGCCGTCAATTAGAGGAACAATTCCCCGGTCACGAGGGCAGCTACTGTAGGGGCATAGGTGGAATGTGTCTTCATTTTCCAATAGGTCGAACACTAGAGTAGCTCAACAATTTTTCTTAAAGAAAACCGTTTGGGCAGAGTTACGGTTATTAAGGGCCGAGTTACGGTTATTAAGCTTTCCATTTGAAATATAATAATACGTATTTTTATCCAATTTTCACCTATAATGAGCTCTCAAACAACGTTTGAGATATTTTTTAGGAGGTAAGGGTAGGTGGGTCGCTCTAGAGAAGCAATTTTGTAAGTTGGTAGTTTAACGATTGAACCATCGCACAGAAAAAAGCTAGTCCACTGGGCGGGATCGAACCCAGCTATCTCGACTCAAACCGGGAGCACGCGTTACCATTACACCACGGGGACACATTGCTCTTCCGCGCGATAGTGTTATATGAAAGGCTCATATGCCTTGCTCTCTTAGTCACGCATGCTTATTAAGCGATTGCGACATTACTGGAGCATAACTCCAGAATTCACGATTATGACAGAAGAGAGATGGAAGATGGATGAAAAATCTTCTTTCATCTCTCTTCTGCCAAAGTTGGTAGTTTACTTATGTTTACGGGTCCATGAGCTACTGCAATGGTCACCAGAGTTCAAATTCGTCTAAACATGAAAATTTTAAAACTCGTGAAAGATTTATATTTTGAAGACTTAAAAAGCAGAAATGTGATTTGAGTCTAGACGATCCAACTAATAGCTGGTATTTAGGACAGGTTCAAACGCAGCAATCTTTCTTTAACCTTGAGCATCACTTGAATTTATCAAATTTATCCAAAACGACCACTTATCCGAGCGAGGGACATAGAATGATTAGAAACACGCCAAAGTTGAAATACGGAGAAATTAATGGTTTAGACCCCGCTAAAATTAACGATCGTTTTTAAAATTTTCGATGAGTGCTGGTGAGCTATGAGAATGAGAGAGAGCGTTCCGACTGCACTACCGAGCACACGACGTACAGTACCACTCAAAATGTTATCGTATATAGATTATTGAACATGAATTTTTTCAAAGATAACATTCAAAGCTCAAATTTTCACAGAAGTTTTTTTGGGCGTCTGTACCGTACCGGACATCTTTTGGAGAAACTCATTAACTATATCCAGGAACTACATTAAAATTCGCATACCTTCTATTTTTCAGTTTTTTCTCTATGATTTCTTTGTCGAGTTTTTTTGAACTTAGTTTATACGAAATCTGTTTCAAGTCATAGTTCGAACTGTTGGACATCGAAATACAAGTAAAATCATGCAAGAAGCTATTTTTTCACCATGATTTTTATTATATTTTTTTGTTTTGCGAACTTAATTCATACAATTTTTCTTTCAAGTGGCCTTTAACAAATTGATACCAGACACTCAAACACTCACGCGTCGGCGGAACCTAAAACATGGCCTCAACTTAAAAACGGCCTAGCTCAATCAATTAGTTTTTTTTCTATTTCTTTTTTTCTTACTTGTTCTCTTACTTTCTTTGTAAAAAGTTGGCTTTAATCTACTTCAGCCGTCCAAAGATTTTTTCAAAAAAGTTATTTTTACATTAAAAAACGCTTAGGCTTAGTAAAAGTTTACGATAACGAGGCCGTACGGCTTAGCTAACGAGGCCGTACGGCTTAGCTAACGAGGCCGTACGGCTTATGTGTTGTGTGCAAGAATGATCGGCCTCTCGCGCGCGCTGCGTATCGCGTAAGAGAGCGAGACTAAGAATTGGATTGGCTGCATTGAACTATATTTATATTTGGACTCTACACTACTCGGACTATATATTTATCATCTCTGGAATCTTTGGACTACAAGGCAAGGCACATAACAGTGGCGATCAGGATTCTGGAAGGAGGACTTCGAAGAGGATTTGGAGGAGGACTTCAAATTTGAAAGAGAGGCAAACGCGCAGAGCTAAAGGTTGCTCTGTGGTCAGTTCCTCATTGAGAGAGGCAAACGCGCAAAGCTAAAAGTTGCTTTGTGGTCAGTCCCTCGTTGTAAGAGAGGCAAACGCGCAGAGCTAAAGGTTGCTCTGTGGTCAGTTCCTCATTGAAAGAGGCAAACGCGCAAAGCTAAAGGTTGCTTTGTGGTCAGTCCCTCGTTCGAAGTTCTTCTACTTGTAATCGTACAAGTCGAACTCAAGAGGCCAGAGAAAGAGCAATAAAGTAAAGAAATGGAGGACAAAGGTGTCCAACAGATTTTGCTGGCAATGCAAATGCAACAAGAGCAACATGCGAAGCAACAACAGGAGCAGAGCGCCCTCGTCAATGCCCTGCTAGAAAGACTTGCAATGAGAGAAGGTAGCAGTCAGGCTAAACCTGCAGGACCATCGATTGATGCGCTTGAGAAACGCATCACAGACTTCGCATATGAGCCAGAAGAAGGTGCAACCTTCGAGAAGTGGTACAGCAGATATGAAGATCTGTTTGAAAAGGATGCTGAAGCTTTGGAAGAAGATGCCAAAGTAAGAATGTTGCTGAGGCATGTGAATTTCGCTGTGGAAAATCGATACCTGGATACAATCGCTCCACACAAGGCAAGCAACTATACTCTGAAAGAGACGGTTGAGAAACTCAAGAAAATGTTCGGAGACAAAAGCACAATCTTTGAGAAAAGATTGAAGATGCTGAACATGAGAATGAGTAAATCACATACTGATGATCTGAGAGTGATGGCAAGCACAATAAACAGAGCAGTGGAAAGTGCACAAGTGAAAGACATTAAAGTGGAACAATTCAAGACAATGATGTTCCTTACTTCTATTGATCTACCTCAATTTGAAGAAACGCGTTTCCACCTGTTGAGTGTTTTGAGAAAGAACGAAGAGACAAGTATGGAAACACTGCTGGATGAATGTGATCGATTGCATTCATTACATCAAGAGTCAATGGCAGTCCAAACGCAAGGTAGAACATCTCAACTCAATTATGTGAAAAAGAACCAACAACGGAATCCATCGGAGAAAGGAAGGAAGAAACAGTTCGATGAGCAACGGAAAGAGAAATGCAATCGATGTGGAGTATCACACAGCAATGAATGTTTCTTCCTAAACAAGGAATGTTTGGCTTGTGGAAAAAAGGGCCACAAGAGCACGATGTGCAAGAATAAGCCAAAAGAGAAAAGAAGCAAGAAGTCAATGAATTCAATCAGAGTGATGAAAGTGAAGTCAGAAGATTTTGAGATAGAAATGCAGATGAATGGGAAAGCCGTTAGACTACAGGTTGATACGGGAGCAGATCTGACATTCATCTCGAAGGAAATCTGGAAGGACATTGGAGAACCGGAGTGTTCACTTTCGGATTGCAAACCAATTTGCGCAAATGGAACGCCACTAATGATTGTAGGAAAGTTCAAGGCAAACTTGGAAGTCAATGGAAAATGCGCACAAGGGTACGTTCACGTTACCACAGCGCCACTCAGACTCCTCGGAAAGGACTTCATTTCACAACTGGAAGTTCTGAAGATGAATTGGACTAGAGACGCAACTTCGAATGTATGGAAAGTCATGAATAAGGAGCCGCAGTCTACTAAAGAGTATGAAGAGTGGATAAAGAAGGAATATCCGGGAATAGTTGAAGAAGGACTGGGCCTTTGCACAAAGGTAAAGGCAACGTTAAAGCTCAAAGAAGGAGCTCAGCCAGTCTTCAGGAATAAAAGACCGGTACCCCTCGCAAGCATAACTAAAGTGGAAAAGGAACTGGACAGGCTAGAAAAATTGAATGTCATCAGGAAGGTCGACACAGCCAAATGGGCTGCCCCCATTATAGTGGTGGAGAAAGCGAATGGAAGCACAAGGCTCTGTGCCGATTTTTCCACCGGGTTGAACGAGGCGATAGAGCTTCATGCTCATCCACTACCTCTGCCGGAGACGATATTCGCTGGGCTGAACGGTGGCAAACTTTTTAGTCAGATTGACTTTGCCGATGCTTACCTGCAAGTTGAGCTTGATGAAAAAGCAAAGGAAATGTGCGGTATCAACACGCACAAAGGACTTTACCGGTACGAAAGGTTACCATTCGGAGTGAAGTCGGCCCCAGGAATCTTCCAACAAGTGATGGATACAATGTTGGCAGGAAGTGAAGGTGCCGTGGCCTATTTGGACGACCTCATAATAATGGGGAAGACAAAGAAAGAACACGATGATAACTTGAGGGGAGTATTAAGTCGGATCTCTAATTTCGGATTCAAGCTGAAGCTGGAGAAGTGCAAGTTCGGCAGTACAAGCATCAAGTATCTCGGGTTCATTGTGGATAAAGATGGCAGGAAACCGGATCCGAACAAAATCGATGCGATTCGATTGATGCCCGCACCTACAGATGTAGCTACCCTGAGGTCGTTCCTCGGAATGGTGACGTATTACGGACAGTTCATAGCCGGATTGCATGAACTGAGAGCACCACTAGACAATTTGTTGAGGAAAGACGTGGAGTGGACGTGGTCTGAGACATGTCAGAACGCGTTCAAGAAGATCCTCGAAGTGCTAGAAACAGATTTGAGTCTGGTCCATTACGACCCAAGTAAAGAGATTTTCGTGGCTGCTGATGCCAGCGGTCACGGAATCGGTGCAGTTTTGATGCACAGAGCGTCTAATGGAGCAATGAAGGCTATTTTCCATGCTTCAAGAGCATTGAAACCAGCGGAGCGGAACTATGGGCAAATTGACAAGGAAGGTCTAGCATTGATCTTTGCCGTAAAGAAGTTCCACCGGTTCATATATGGACGGCGATTTACCCTACAAACCGACCATAAGCCACTCTTGGCAATTTTCGGTTCCAAGACAGGAGTACCCGTCCATACGGCGAATAGGCTTCAGAGATGGGCAACGATGCTAGTCGCGTATGACTTTCGGATTGAGTATGTGAGCACGAACAGTTTTGGATACGCGGATGCGCTTTCGAGATTGATCGCAAATTGTCCGTCCCCAGATGAAGACGTAGTCATCGCGAGCATTCAGGTCGATGAAGACGTCATGAGCTTGTTCAAGCGTGACATAAGAGCCCTACCATTGACAGCTGAAGATGTACGTCGAGAAACTCAGAAGGATATTACCCTGACAAAGGTCATGACATGGCACAAGAAAGACGCATGGCCCAAGAAAGTTCCCAAGGACATTTTACCTCTCTACAGAAGAAGAGACACTTTTTCAATAGTGGGAGAGTGCCTGATGTCGGCTGAAAGGGTTGTGATACCAGTCACACTTCAAAAACTGGTTTTGAAAGAGCTGCATGCAGGACATCCAGGAATGGTGAGAATGAAAGCAATGGCAAGAAGCATTTGTTATTGGAATGGTATCGACAGTGATATTGAGGGAGTTGTGAAAAGTTGCGAAAGATGCGCGAACAGCTCGAAGAATCCCGTTAAAGTTCCATTGGAACCTTGGCCAAAGGCAACCAGATCCTGGCAAAGAGTCCATCTGGATTATGCAGGACCAATCGATGGAGAAAGTTATCTCATAATGGTAGATGCTTTCAGCAAATGGCCAGAAATTCTATCAACGAACAGCATGACGGCTACCGCTACGGTACGCGCGTTGGAATCTTGTGTTGCTCGGTATGGGCTTCCTGAAGTAGTCGTGACAGACAATGGAACGCAATTCACATCGGCGTTGTTCAAAAACTATTGTGTGAGAAATGGTGTCAGACATATTACAAGCCCACCGTATCATCCACAGTCGAACGGACAAGCAGAAAGGTTCGTAGATACATTCAAAAGAAGTTTGATCAAGATGAAAAGAGAAATGCCCACAGCGGAAATCTTGCACTCTTTCTTGTTTCACTACAGAAAGAACCCGAATGGCCAATGCGAGGAAGGGAAAAGCCCTGCGCAGCTGTTCATCGGAAGACAGATAAGAGGAAGAGTTGATTTGCTGAAGCCTTGTCAAAATTCTCAGGAAGTTGACCAGAAAATGAAAGCACAGTTCGATAAGCATCACGGAGTGAAGCCGAAAAAGTTCTCCGTTGGAGATCGAGTGAAATACAAAATCGGCGTGCCTAAGAACGACGTATACTGGCAAACTGGAGAAATAGTTGCAAAACAAGGCAAGGTTGCTTATTGGGTATTGCTAGATCAAGGCAGAAAAATCAAAGCTCATAGTAATCAGCTCACCCTAAGTATGGGAAATGTGACAGAGGAAATCAAGAAATCATGCTTGCCTCTGCACATACTGAGTGAAGCCTTTGGGTTGCTTACAGAAAAAGATAATGAGTCAGAAACAGAAAGAGCGGAGCCAAACCACAGAAGTGATGAACCCTCTTTCCCGAGAATTGTCAGAGACCCTGTCTCAACCCAAACGAACGAAGCACAACCTGGTGCCAGTTCACACAGTCGACCAAAAAGGGCTATAAAGGCGCCGGTGCGACTGGAGGTCAATCCTCACAAGAAGTTTTATTAGATTCGAGCATCGAGTCTAGGCAACATATGTATATAGAATTGATAAAATGTTGCCATGTTTGTTTGTTTTAGTTTCTAATGCAAACTATATTGCTCTAATATTGTAAGGTGATAGCAATATGGTTTATGCTTTGACTTGTTGTTTTCTCTTCATGGTTACGAGAGAAATTTGAAGATTTTTTACTTCCCAAGTGAAGGTGGGCTATGATATGCCTATCTTTTGAGATAATGATATTTATCTCAAGGGGGAGGTGTTGTGTGCAAGAATGATCGGCCTCTCGCGCGCGCTGCGTATCGCGTAAGAGAGCGAGACTAAGAATTGGATTGGCTGCATTGAACTATATTTATATTTGGACTCTACACTACTCGGACTATATATTTATCATCTCTGGAATCTTTGGACTACAAGGCAAGGCACATAACAGCTAACGAGGCCGTACGGCTTAGCTAACGAGGCCGTACGGCTTAGCTAACGAGGCCGTACGGCTTAGCTAACGAGGGAACCGCGACGCGAAGGGGCCGCGACGCGACCGCGACGCAAAGGTACGATGAACCAAAAAGTACCTATTTGAGAACATTTTGAGCGGTACTGTATATCCGTGCGATAGCATATGCATCGGATCCTCAAGTTTGAAACTACAAA
Source organism: Allodiplogaster pararmata (assembly GCA_964056735.1). NCBI lineage: Eukaryota > Metazoa > Nematoda > Chromadorea > Rhabditida > Diplogasteridae > Allodiplogaster > Allodiplogaster pararmata. The sequence goes on from OZ057407.1 coordinate 7,190,727, forward strand.
TACTCTGATAAAGAAAGTAATAGAAAACCTTCTCATCCTTTTCGTTCTCGTTAACCGTCGGGGGCAAACTGAGTCCGAGCGGATTCTTCGGCCTCTTGCCGCTGGCGGACATTCTGCCGAGTCACTCGCTCTATGAGGTACTTCTTTTTGAATCGAGCTGAAACTGGAAATTTAATGATCGCGCGGGAAATACAGAGAAGCTCGCACAAAACTCATAAATGTCATTAATGCTTCTGTATCAAATAAACACGACAAATGGGCAGGATGAGCAGAGGGGCATGCTTTTATCGAAATCTCGGTTAGAACTTTTGTTAGGCTCGGTCAAGCTTGAGGCTGCACTGCTTGGAAATGGAACCATACAAAATAAACTCTAGCGGAAATGACCGGATTTTTAGCATCGCCTACTTATTGTTAGTATGCCGAAACACCATTTCCGGCGAAATGCTCATACAAATTATTACACCGCATTAAAGACGCCGGATAAAAGCTTAGCGATGACCAAAACTCAGATAAAAACCGGCCTTTAGCAAATCGCACATCACTCAACTTATCGCACTATAAATCGCACATCACTCACTAAAACACGGCCTCGACTCTGGCCTTTTACAAATCGCCCTCAATCGCACTCAATCGCACATCACTCAACTTGAAAACTGCCTGGCTCAATTTTTTCTTTCTTGTTCTCTTTCTTTCTTTTTTTCTCTTTCTTTTTTCTTACTCTTTCTTTTCTTTTCCTTTTAAAAAAAAATTATCTTTATAAATTTTGGGGAAAGGAAAGGGGGGAGGGGGGTTTACCTAAGCAGGGAAGGGAGGGGGGCCCTAAAGGGGGAAGGGGGAAGGAAGAGGGCCCTACCTAAGCAAAGGGGGGAAGGGGTTGGGCCCTAAAGGGGAAGGGGAGGGGGAAGGGGGGGCCCTAAAGGGGGGAAGGGGGGCCCTAAGGAGAAAGGGGGGAAGGGAGTTTTAATGAATAAGTTGAGGCCGTGTTTTAGTGAGTGATGTGCGATTAATAGTGCGATAAGTTGAGTGATGTGCGATTTCTTAAAGGCCATAAAAACCTGAAAAGCACCAATCCTGGGCACAATTTAACTTAAGGAGGCTCCGCTTTACTTGGGGAGGGGGGCTTTTTTCAGTGCGTTAGTTTTTTATATAAAAAAAAACACACAAAATGTAAATTTGGAACTTTTGCACTTTAGGCCCCCCTCCCAGAGGTTCAATTGGGTCAGTTATTGGGTCATTTTCTTGATACGGTCTCGTTCGCCTAAGCCGTACGGCCTCGTTAGCGTAACCTTTTTTCCTAAGCCTGAGCGTTTTTAATTTAAAAAAGAGTTTTTTTAATGTAAAATAACTTTTTTAATGTAAAAAAATAACTTTTTTGAAAATGTAAATCAGTCAGAAGTATGACCCATGAAACCTCCGGGAGGAGGGGGGGCTAAAGTGCAAAAGTGCCGTAAATTTTCTTATGCGGTCTCGTTCGCCTAAGCCGTACGGCCTCGTTAGCGTAAACTTTTTTTCAAGCCTAAGCGTTTTTTTATGTAAAAATAATCTTCAAAAGTTATTTTTAAAAAGCCCCCCCCCCCCAAGTTAAAAAGAACCCATTCATGGTAGTTTAACATCGTAAAAAGTGAAAGCTGTTGAAATATTGCAGATGGAAAACAAAAGAGAAAAACACGCTGCTAGTCGTTACTACGGAGACCCTTTTTTCCATGTGAATAGTGAAACATTACTTACTAACTTACTTTCCTCGAGGACGCTAATTAGTGAAACAATCTACGAATGGTGAAGTAACACACACAATAGAGAGGAAGAGAGTAAGAGACAAAGAGAGAAAAATACAAAGAGGGTGAGAGAGGAAAGAAAGAGATAACAAGAGATAGAGATAAAAAGAAGAGATAACAAGAGAGGTGAAGAGAGACGGAGAAAGAAACACGATAAGAGAATGAGAAAGGGACCGAAAGATGGAGAGAGAGAAACAAAGAGAGATAAACATATAAATAGAGAAAGAGCGAGGGAGACAGAGAGAGAGTGAATTGTTGTTCCGCTCTTTGACTTCATTTCATTAGAACGGCTTATGTTACAAGTGAGTCTTGGAAAAGAAAACATCTGAAACGACGACGGCGTGCTTTGACTTCTGATTTCAGTCCGAAATGAATTATGTATTCTGCTCTGAATTCCATCCCTCTCTCCCCCCTCTCTCTCTCTTCTCCTCCTCTCTCCCGCTTTCAAACTCTTTCTCTCTATCGCAAAAAAAGCTGTCTCTCTCTTCCTTTCTCATTCTATTCTATTCTCTCTCTCTTCTATCTTCCTTTTTAACTCTCTCTTCTATGTTCCTTTTTTAACTCTCTCTGAAAATCTGTCTTCTCTTCTCCTTCCGTTCTCTTGCCTTTTCTTTTTTCGCCAGAGGAAAGTCGATAAAGGGGCGAGGACGTAAAGTTGTGAATTTATGTTCGTGTGGGGCATAAAAGAATCCTTCGATCACTACAAACTACAACATAGAAAGGTGAATCTTAATTCTATTAAGTTTAATTTAATTAACTTTTGCTGAGACTCCGCTGTGATTCATTCATACCGTTTGAACCACTTTCACTATTTGCAGTTAATCTTAATTTCTTTGCAAGATTTAAAGAAAGATAATAACAAAATATTATCAAAATGGTAGTAACATTTTATAAATAACGTTTTATTTTTGAGCATGCGATCTTTCAGAGAGAGCCAACTTGGTTGAGAAAATTATAATTTACAATACAACTCTCCTTACCCCATTAAAAAATTTAACTTATCAAATAACATGTATCGTCGAAAGACAGGTGGGTCCCTAAAGTAAATTTTTCCCCAGGGTGGGACTTAAAGTAAAACAGGAGGGACTTAAAATTAAAAAAGGAAAGTTGAAGTAGAATGGGGAGACTTAAAGTAAAACAGGGGGGATTTAAAGTAAAACAGGGGGGACTTAAACTTCCACAGAAAATTTTCTGAAAAAGTGTTGGTCGGTGGGTCCCTAAAATTAAAAAGGTCCCCCCTGTTTTACTTTAAGTCCCCCCTGTTTTACTTTAAGTCCCCCCATTTTACTTCAACTTTCCTCTTTTAATTTTAAGTCCCCCTGTTTTACTTTAAGTCCCCCCTGTTTTACTTTAAGTCCCCCCCCTGTTTTACTTTAAGTCCCCCCCTGTTTTACTTTAAATCCCACCCATTTTACTTCAACTTTCCTCTTTTAATTTTAAGTCCCCCCTGTTTTACTTTAAGTCCCCCCTGTTTTACTTTAAGTCCCACTCTTTTTAAATTATCTTTATAAATTTTGGGGAAAGGAAAGGGGGAGGGGGGGTTTACCTAAGCAGGGAAGGGAGGGGGGCCCTAAAGGGGGAAGGGGGGGAGGAAGAGGGCCCTACCTAAGCAAAGGGAGGGGCAGGGGCCCTAGGGGGGGGAGGGGGGAGGGGGAAGGGGGGGCCCTAAGGAGAAAGGGGGGGAAGGGAATTTTCATGAATAAAATCTCTTTCTCATCATAAAAAAACAGCAAAAAGCCATTAGATGCAGCGGAAAGGCGGAAAAAACACAACACAAACAATAACAAAAGAACAAACAATAACAAAAACATGACAACAAAAAAAAACGCGTATCATAAATTTAGATCGCGTATCATAAATTTAAACTGTTAGAAAGGCTGCGCACTGTTTTGCTCACCGACCGTTTTTACCGTAAAAAAGTAAAACTAATTTGCTCACCTATAGTCAGAAACATACGAGTTTTTTTGAATTTTTTTTTGCGGGAGCTCCCTGATTAGCAATTTTTATGAACGCTGTGACTGTCCAAATGCATCATCTTCATTCAAAATGCAATAAGTTGCAGAGAGAGAAAGAGCAGATAGTTAGTAGAGGGAGCAGACAGCAGTACAGAGAGCTAAAAAAGAACGCACAACAGTAGAGAGAGAAAGAGAGGATAGTTAGTAGAGGCAGCAGACAGCAGTACAGAGAGCTGTACTATCGGCTATCGGCTATCGGTCCTTTTTCAGAGCACAACAGTGGAGAGAGAAAGAGCAGATAGTTAGTAGAGGCAGCAGACAGCAGTACAGAGGGAGAAATAGCAGAGGTGGGTCCTTGTTCTACCACATGTTTTCTTACAGTGCAATTGCTTTCAAGTGGGTCCTTAAAGTTAATTTATCCCAAAACAAAAACATGAAGAAAAAACATCGTAAATGCGTGCTGTATCCATCTTTACAGCAGCCTCTAGAACTGGAAATTTGTATCAGTTTCCTGTAAAGATTCGATGTTTTTGCTGTAAACTGTAAAAGATTAGAGAGAGAACCTTTACAGGGATACAGGGGCCCCAGGGGCCTCTTTCTAATTGGATATTTTGGATACAGCTATACAGCGATACAATATTGTCTTTCTAATCTTTCGATACAGCGATACAACTATACAAATGGATACAGCGATATTTTGTGAAGAGCACCTGTATCCCTGTAAAGGTTCTTTCTCTAATCTTTTACAGTTTACAGCAAAAAAAATCTAATCTTTACAGGAAACGGATACAAATTTACATATCTAAAGGCTGCTGTAAAGATGGATACAGCACGCATTTACAATGTTTTTTCTTTATGTTTTTTTTTTGATTTTTTTCTTTAAATTTTGTTTTTCTTCTTCATGGTTTGCCATCTCCATTTTTTCTTTCTTTTTTTTTCACCAAAATTTTTTCATTTATTTGATTTCGTTTTCTCTTTGTCCATTAATATTATACATGATTGGAAACATGATAATAATTTTGGCAATTGTATATTCATATAAGTATTGTAACATTTTTCTTGTTTTTGTATCGGCTGCTGTATCGGATACAACTGTGAACTGTATCCATTTATATACAGGAGAGATTAGAAAGACAAGTAAAATATTGCTGTATCCAAACTTCTATTGTATCGCTGTATCCAAAATATCCAATTAGAAAGAGGCCCCTGGCCACGTTTGTTCTCGGTGTTGGCTCAAGTGTTGTCATATCGTCACGATATGATATCGTGTCACTTTAGTTAAAGGCCGTTGAACGGCAATTGACAAATAAAGGGTAAGTGGCTACAGTATTCAGGCACTCCCGTCAAATATCTCATACCGTAATCAGCTCACCGAAATGCATTTTACTATTTTGTTCGCTCTTATGTCAAACTTCGTATGTTGTTGAGTTCATGTTATTGTTACATTAAAATACGCTCAGGCTTGGTAATGGATCCACGACATTTGCTACCGCGACATTTGCTACCCACTGTAACCTGCGACATTTGCTACCACGACATTTGCTTCCCAAATGAAATTTTAAAACAAAATTAAACTTGAAGAGATTTTTTAAACAAAAATAGGTTTTTAAACTAATGATTACTGATTTTTTATTTGGTTAAATATATTTTAATGAAAATTTTTTCACTAACTGCACACAAAAAATTATGATTTTATGGATTGTGAATAATTTTATGGACTAAAAATGAATAAATCAAAGTTATGAATAGTCATAAATTAAATTATGCTGATCGCGGTTGAGAGAGATTTTATGAATTTACGCTTTTTGAAAAAAGCATAAAAATACTGTTGAAATATCATAAAATTTAACTTTAACTTTCGTTAAACAATCATTTTGTGGTACGTGTGAAGTTGTTGCGGTTGACTTGTATTTAGCGAACTCATTCTGTCGAGTAATAGTTTGCTACCGTCCCCCAAATTAGAACGCAGAATTAACTACTAAATTGTGTGATTTGTTAGTAGACTTAACAGCATCTTGTAACTTCTCAACTATCGTGTTAGGAGACTTCAACAGCAACTTTCTAACTGATCATTCAACTGTTTCTGATACTATTTAAGGTCTTTCATAGATACGACTGGCTATAATCTTATGCTTAATGATCCGACTCGCCATACAAAAAGTATAGACTGGCTTTTGACAACTGAGAATTTACATGGTTGAAGTAGTCCAGTTTTGGAATAGGAATTCAAAAGCGGGAAGTTCCACTCGGAGAAAAAAGTGGAAGGAAGTATTAAGGTGGTGAGGTTTCTCATAGCGAAATCTCGGCAGATTGGGCGAAGTATAAGCCGAGGGTCCTTGTAAAGAGTTCAAAAGGGTTTACGTTACTTTCCCGGTTTAAAATCCTGTTATGAGCGAGAAGGTCTTCAAATGCAAATAATTACATTGGTTACTCAGTAAAAAGAGTATCTTCTCAAGTTCATGTGGTTTCGAACTTAAATTTCGCTTAATGAATGACCTTCGAGCAAGTTTCAAGAGCATGTTTTGATTCTCTTTTATACTTCCACTCAGCAAACTCTTCGAATAGAAGATTTTATTTTTTGATGATAAAAACGAATGAGTACATGAATCCCCTGTCTATTCAAACTCGCAACAACATTTAAAACAGAGTTTATCTTGATCAAACCACCGCACGGAAAAAAAAGCTAGTCACCGGGGGGACTCGAACCCATGCAACCATCTCTCCTCTATCCGAGAGCAAGCGTGTTAACCATTACACCACGGTGACACATTGCTATTTTAAGAGTTTTTTTAATGATCATAAAACGCGTTAAAACTGTTTCTTAATTCCATTTAAACCTATTTTACAAAGAGTGCCCGAATAATAACAGATCAGATAAATAATTATATGAGAGAATGAAAGAATAAACGATAGTGAAAGGTTGAGGGAAGACGTTTTCTATCATTCAGAAGTTGTAGAGGGTCCCGCCGTTCGAGATGACATTCTCATCGGTCGCATCCACTTCTTCAGAATCTTCTCCAAGGTAAGTTGAGACCAAGTTGTACGCCAACTCGTACACCTCAACAAAATCAACTTTCTCGCTTAATTGGTGATTTAGTTCATCAGTAGGCGGCCTTTAACCTCCGGCCCCAGCTAGCTCATCAGGAGGCGGGCCTTTAACCTCCGGCCCCAGCTAGCTCATCAGGAGGCGGGCCTTTAACCTCCGGCCTCAGCTAGCTCATCAGGTGGCGGGCCTTTAACCTCCGGCCTCAGCTAGCTCATCAGGAGGCGGGCCTTTAACCTCCGGCCCCAGCTAGCTCATCATGAGGCGGGCCTTTAACCTCCGGCCCCAGCTAGCTCATCAGGAGGCGGGCCTTTAACCTCCGGCCCCAGCTAGCTCATCAGGAGGCGGGCCTTTAACCTCCGGCCCCAGCTAGCTCATCAGGAGGCGGTCACTAACCTCCGCCCCCCTCCCCTGTGCGTTTCATTACTTGGACTAATTAATTGAGAAAAAAAAAGCATGAAGAGAATTAGAGGCTGTTCCAGAACACTCATCTCCCGGTCGCTAACTCTTAGTTGTGCACCTGGTTGGTTGAAAATAGGCGAATACCTTTTGATCACAAAAATACATAGATCCTTGAACGGAAGGAATGCATACATTTCAAGTTATGAGGAAGAAAAAAGAAACCCTGTCGTTGTTGCTCTCTTGCAGCTTCTCCAGCTCCTCTAATCCTCCAGCTCCCTCGATTTCTTCTCGCACAGAATCCATCCGGTCTGGGTAGTGGGTACTGACCATGTGGAGCAAAGCAGTCAGTGTTTCCAGTCTGAGAGAAAGAGAGAAAATGCAAGGACGTGAAACCTAACCTACGGAGCACATAACATTGGTTCTCTCTGCTCTTGAAGAGAGTGGTACGCTTACTCATCGCTCCCATATTGATTTATCAGTACACCTTATCAACCGTCTCACCGACCAATGTCTCTAGCTAGCGAAGCTCTTCTCAATTCTCTCGACGAATGTATCATCAAAGAAGAGGAGGCGACGGATCCCAATATTCCGAATCACATACTTCTTTTGCTGAAGACATGTTCTTTAGTAATGAAGCAGATGATTTCGGAATCTACAAACAACTGCAATGTCATTGAAACTGTGAAGAATGAAATGGAGGAAGAAAAAAGGCTACGTTCAGTGGTAATAGAACGCGCACCAGAGATTGCCGACAAGAAAGCTTCAGCTTCAGCTCAAATAGCCCACGATTCAGGCATAATTCATACTCTACTCGACGCTTTTGATCTACCGGTCGCAGGAGTCGCTCACTACCGCATGGGAATTAGGAAGAATGATTCAAACGATGCACGTGTTCTCAAGCTCACCTTCCCGACTAAAACGCATCAGAGACAGTTTCTCGCTAAATCGAGCTCTCTCCGCCAGAACCCTCTCTTGAGGGATATATTCGTCCGCCCGAGCTTAACGAAGTTTCAACGCGAACAGGAATATCAACTTCGTCAGGAGAAAAGAAAGCTGGTAGCTGCGGTTCAAGATGTCGTTATATACAATGGCCGACTTATGCCCCGTCGCGAGGTCGACGCTCTTCGTCAATCATATACCAATCGACCCTCTTCCCATCAACGAACGTTCCAAGGAAGTCAGAACATCACTGTGAGATCAACGAAGTCGACTGGGTCATCAGCAAGAAACGTCCAAGTCCTCCGCTCGTCAGAAGTCACCGTTCCTCGACAATCTATTCATCCGACAGTCCACGCAGCCTTGTCGTCAAACTAGCGAAATGTCCAGGTCATGTTTCATCACACCGTTCTATATATTCGAATCCTAGTTCTGTCCGTACTCGTAATTTTCACTCCACTGATATTTTCTTGAAAGTATCGTATTATAATATTCGTTCTCTATGCAATAAACTTTCTGTTTTTCGAATGTATTTAGAGAATGAAAAACCTGATATAGTCTTGCTAACGGAAACTTGGTTGAAGAAAAGTATTCCCGATCATGAAATAATAGGCATATTACCATATGTAATAGTTCGTTGTGATCGTAATAGTAGAGGAGGTGGTGTTGCCTTAATTATACGTGATCACCTTTCGTTCATTGAATCTAGCATCTCCTTTCATCCGAACGAGATATTATTTATTGATCTCCTAGTCACCAAATCAATAGTTCGTCTAGTTCTTTTCTATCGCCCTCCCGATTACAGCACTGCTCAAACAGAATCTTTCTGTGACTCACTCTCGGATATATTTTCTTTCAATGATCATCACTGCTTGTGATAGGTGATATGAACTGCGATGCCTTAGTGGTTGACAACTCATTTAATCACAAGAAGACTCATGAAATAATTTCCGCTTTTGATTTAGTATTTCTTTGTCGTGAGCCAACTCGTGCTGGTCGCTGTTTAGACTGGATTTTTAGTTCTTCACCAGAAATGTTCACAAATGTGAAAATAATTCCTGCATTTCCCTCTTGTGACCATAGTGGTATTTCTTTCCATATAGCTACATCCGCTTCGTCACCAATCTCTACACCCATTCGTGATTATTCAAGAGCAAACTACGACCTCATAAATCGATTTTTCAGTACCATCAACTGGGAGTACGAGTTCGATAGTTTTACCTCTTGTGATGATTTATACTCCCGTTTCACGACTATTGTTACCAGTGCTATATCTCGTTTCGTTCCTTTACGCACCCCACGAGATTTTCATTGTTCTTATCCTCTGCATATCATGAAATTGATTGCTTATAGAAATAGACTGTTCAATAAGATAGATAAACCAGCATCGCTGGCTCTTTATAAAAAGGCAAGTGTGAAACTCCTTCATAAGATGCGTAGATGGAAACATTATTCCGAAAAAACCAAATTGAAGCGATCTCGTGATCTTTATAGACATATTTCATCTCTCACTAAACCGAAGCCAAGACCACCGAGATTTTTAACCGATATTACTGGTACTATGGTAACGGATACAATTGAAAAGTGTGATATGCTTGCAAGTGAATTTGCCTCTTCTTTCATAACGGCTGACACAGTTACTCCTTCTTTCCCTGATAGGCCTTCCCCTCCTCTTTCGAATTTAGAAGTTTTCTTACCGCATGTTGTTCTTAGGCAACTTATGAAACTTAAATCTACTGGTAGTACAGGTAGTGATGATATTCCTCAGATAATGTTTAAGAAATGTGCCTCATCACTGTGTCTCCCCCTGACGCACATTTATAACATGTGCATCATGCTCCAATCTACTCCCAAAATATGGAAGCATTCCTTCATTTCTGCAATTCCGAAACCTGGTAAAGATCCTAGTTTTTCTTCATCTTATCGTCCCATTTCCATTCTTTCTCCAGCCTCTAAAACTATGGAACGCCTAGTTCGAGACATTCTTGTTGATCATTGCACGAAAAACAACATAATCCCTAGTAACCAACATGGATTCAGAGTAGGTGCATCTGTTGTCACTAATCTCTTAGTTTGTGACGATGATTGGACTAATGCTTTATCAATCGGCCAGTGTACGGATGTTATTTATTTAGACTTTTCTAGGGCATTCGATTCCATAAGTATTCCGAAACTCCTCCACAAATGCAAATATTACGGCATCAACGATCCATTGCTTTCCTGGTTACAATCATTTCTGACGGAGCGTAGTTTTTCGGTTCGAATAGGTAAATCGTTTTCGAAATCACTGCCAGTGAACTCCGGAGTTTCTCAAGGCTCTGTACTAGGTCCTTTTCTGTTTACTTTATATATCGCCGACATTAATGATGTTCTCGATTGTTTTCCGAATGTGAAGTACCAGGCTTATGCCGATGATATTAAATTATATGTCTCTTATAACAAGGGAGATATGAACGAGAAAAAAGAAGAACTACAAGAAGCTCTTGACTGTGTTCATAACTGGTGCCTTTCCAATCAGTTGACTCTTTCACCGTCTAAGTCCTTCCATTTACATATTGGTTCCAGTAATCCGTCTACTACATATGTCATCAATCAGATATCGATCGACAGAGTACCACAAGTGCGTGATTTGGGCATCCAATTGGCCGCATCCCTACGTCGTAATGACACTGTACTTGATAGGGTGGCCAAAGCTCGAAAGGCTATGTTCTCATTTCTTAGAGCCATCTCTGTCCATGATTCATCTATATTGGTCAAATGTTTTAAAATTTATGTAATGCCTCACCTAGACTTTGCTTCGACGCTTTGGAATCCTCACTACTCGAAAGATTCGACAACGGTAGAAAATGTTCAGAGAATTTTTACACGCATTGTATATTATCGTTGTTTTCCGAACAAAATGTACCCTCAGGCTCTTCCGTCTTATGAAACTAGGCTAAGATGTCTAGGCCTAACAAACTTGGCCGATAGGAGATATCAAAACGACGTTGTCATGGGTTGGAAGATTATGCAGAACCAGTCCATAATTGATAGAAACCGCATATTTAAAGAAGGACGTTGTACAAGAACTAATCCTAGTGGTATTCAAGTTGAAAAAACACGTAACACTGCTAGGTACTACAGCTTCTCTTTGCGAGTTTCTCGAATATTTAGCAAGTTACCTATTGATCTTCTTCGGGAAAAGTCTCTCAAAGCTTTCCGTAAAAAATTGTCTGTAAATAGAATAGTGTTTCGCATTTAATGAAGTATCTAGCCTTCATATGCAATAGCTCTCAATTGTCTTTTTTTTTCAAACAAATTTATTGCCTATGATGTTTGATTACCAATGCGCATTCTCGGATGCAGATAAAATATATATATATATATATATATATAACGCATATCGTCAAAAAACATCTTATTGCATTCTCTTTTTCATGAGATGTACTCACTGGCTCTTCTAATTGTATTGAACTTCGTTTCTGCACGTGCCGATCTCAGCCTCATGCCTCACCTCCTTTTCACGCAAAAAGCGCTACCTCAGAAAGAACAGATCAAAACTGACGTATTAGTGACGATGTCGTTGTTCTTCTGAGTGAGAAGTCTACAGAGATGCGCCAGCCCCCCGATATTGATGAGATGCATCAGCTGCGCGGAAGTCCCTCCTGATGCCAGATTGGCCAGTGCCCATGACGCCTCGTACTGACACTTGTGGTCGCCCTGCCAAACCTCGTCTTCAAGACCCGCAAGTGAAACCGGTACACTCCAAAGACCCGCAAGTGAGACCAGTACACTCCAAAAAAGACCCGCAAGTGAGACCAGTACACTATAAAGAATACCCGCAAGTGAGACCAGTACACTATAAAGAATACCCGCAAGTGAGACCAGTACACTTTAAAGAATACCCGCAAGTGAGACCAGTACACTCTAAAAAAGACCCGTAAGTGAGAGCAATACACTACAAATAAGACCCACAAGTGAGACCAGTACACTATAAAGAATACCATCAAGTGAGACCAGTACACTATAAAGAATACCCGCAAGTGAGACCAGTACACTATGAAGAATACCCGCAAGTGAGACCAGTACACTCCAAAGAAGACCCGCCTCGAAACACACTGGCAGCAGTGGCCATTCGTGACTCTACAGCCTTAAGAGCCCGTCACGGATGGAGCCGGATTATCCAGTCCAGAATCGAGCGCGACCTCAGGTGGCGGATAGAGGGACGCCTCCCTACGAAGAACTCGTCCTGGGAGGTAGCGGGAGAAATCCCGCTGCGGACCAAAACTGGGTAGTATAGCTCGTCAAAGGAGGGCGATGCCGGACCGGCCTGGGCATGCCACCGGACAAAACATCAGCCGATACTCCGCTATACTTTTCAATGGCGAGTCGAGGCGCCAGTAAAATAACCTCTTGCCCTTCTCCGGTTAACGAATGGGTCTCGCCAAGAGGATCGCCGACTGCGGTGCGAGTGTAGACGGAGAAAATCTCTCCGGACTCAAAAGGATACTCACCACCAACCTATCCCAAAAGGACTCCCCTCGACAGGACCTATGGGCAAGACAACAACAACAAGAAGACCCGCAAGTGAGACAGTACACTCAAAAAAAGTTGAATGAGCGGAAGAAAACAGTTTTCTATGCTCAGCAAAACTCGTTGGAGGCTGGCTGCTATTGTGAAAAAGCTGCGCTCAACTTGCTCATTAGTAAGAGACCTTATCCATAACTTCTACGAGAACGGGCAGAAGGTCGGCATCTATAACTGCTTGCATCCAGGGTGTTTCTTGCAACCCGCACCAAAAAAATTTGCGCATAGATTTTTGAATTCGCGCCAAGATTTTCGTGCGCATAGATTTGAAAAATTGCGCGAAATTCAAAAAAAATTTTTTGCTGTTTTTTGGTGACCTTTTTTTTTTTTTTTGGTGACCTTTTTTTTTTTGGTGACTTTTTTTTTTGGTGACCTTTTTTTTGGTCGCCAAAACGCCATTCAAAGTCTGAAAAAAAGCGCGACTATTACATTTGTACATCCCTACAACTCAGTTTAGACCAATTTTATTCAGATCGCGGCTGTGTGCGACTTCTTCACATATCTGCGGAGGGAAGGCCTTTATTACTGACCGACGTGAGGGAAAACATACATAAACAACAAACGTCCGTGCCATGAAGAGCCACGGGACACAACAGTGTTGTTGTACATTCATGTTGTGCACGTACATTCATAGAATAAAAATGATTTATTCGCTTGATTGGTACCAGAAGAGTTATAATTTCATTTCGAGAAAAAAAAAACAAACACGAACGAACTTTAAAAAGAAATTGTTTGTAAAAAAATAGTTCAAGGATATTTCTTCATTTGGCACTTCATTGATGCGACCATTCTATGTATGTGACGAAGATCGGAGCAAAAACAATAACGGGACCGACTGCTAAGTTTTTTGACAGAAAGAGAAAAATTAAGTCTCATAGCGTAAATGGACTTTGGTTTATCACCGAGGAGGTCAATGGAGATATCAAGTCTCTCAAAAAAAAAAATCCTCAGATTTCTAAACCTCTTTAGTTTTTGAATGAATAGCGGAACATCGTCCAAAAAGTTATTCGAATGAAAAATAGCTTCTGATTAGGGGTCGCACAAAATACAAACTTACT